>CM070104.1:4635889-4735889 GCA_036178185.1 Liparis tanakae | reverse complement strand
GATGTTAAAACCAGACGTGAGATGTTAAAACCAGGCAAGAGATGTAAAAAACAGACAATATATGTTAAAACCAGACGAGATATGTTAAAACCAGCTGTGAGATCTTAAAACCAGACGTGAGATGTTAAAACAAGATGTTAGAGGTTAAAACCAGACAAGAGGTTAAAACCAGACGAGATGTTAAAACCAGGCAAGAGATGTAAAAAACAGACAAGAGATGTTAAAACAGACGTGAGATGTTGAAACGAGACGTTAGAATTCCAGGTAGGTGTAAACCTACTTGGCAATAAATACTATACTTATACTTACTATACTTATTCTGATTTTGAGATGTTAAAGTCAAACGAGAGATGTTAAAACCAGACGAGAAATGTTAAAACCAGACGTGAGATGTTACAACCAGACGAGAGATGTTAAAACCAGACGTGAGATGTTAAAGTCAGACGAGAGATGTTAAAGTCAGACGAGAGACGTTAAAGCCCGCCGTCAGACTGCTTCCGTGTGTCCGAGCGTTGTGTGTGTGTCTACATGAGATCTGGAGCAGAGAGTGATGTTGTTTTTGAGCATGGTGATGAAGAGGAGGGGCTGATGGGTATCCAGCTTTTATTTTTTGCTCCGATTCTTTTTCATTTGCCTAATGGTCCCGTTTGAAAGCCGTTAGAAATTCATCCCTCATATTACTCTATATGTAGATTTGAGATGCTTCAGTTGATAATCAGGCCATGTCAGACATACGAACACAGCATGTGCATGCCAGTGTGTGTGAGCGTCTGTGTGTGTGAGCGTCTCTGTGTGTGTGCGTGTGTGTGCGTGTGTGTGTGTGTGTGTGTGTGTGTGTGTGTGTCTCTGACCCTGTTTATCACAATGCGGCTCATCAAAAATTGAAGTGACTTTTACACACAAGATTATAGCCCAGTTTCTAAAAGCCGGGCGCTGAGCGTTGACGTGATGCTGTGTGTTGTCATGGTGACGTGTGTCGTCATGGCCGCTGGTCGTAGGTTCGTCTCTCCGGTCTCGTGCTCCTCTTCATGCCGTCGCTCTGTTGTTGTCTCCCTCAGGGCGAGACCAAGGTGCTGAAGCTGAAGAACCTGCGGCCCAAAGACTTCGCTGACTACGCGTGCCAGGTGTCGGTCCGCAACGTGTGCAGCATCGAGGACAAGTCGGTCACCTTCCGGCTCACCAACGCCACCTGTACGTCCATCTTTGTTGTTTCACACGCCAAGACTAAGTGTTCACGCTGTGTTCTCAACGACCCTCAAGGTCATGCTCTGAACTTTGGACCGCATGCTTGCCGTCTCTCTTGTTTCTCTAGCTCTCTCTCCCTTTCTCTCTCTCTCTCCACCCTTTGACTCTCACATGTACCCTAGCTCTCTCTCTCTCTCTCTCTCTCTCTCTCTCTCTCTCTCTCTCTCTCTCTCTCTCTCTCTCTCTCTCTCTCTCTCTCTCTCTCTCTCTCTCTCTCTCTCTCTCTCTCTCTCTCTCTCTCTCTCTCTCTCTCTCTCTCTCTCTCTCTCTCTCTCTCTCTCTCTCTCTCTCTCTCTCTCTCTCTCTGCCTCCCAATGTGCCACATTGCTCATCCGTCTTTCTTCCTGCAGCTGAGAGCTCATCTCGGGCCGTCAGCTGTAATTCAGTTGTCACACTCCCCGTTATCTCCAATTCGCTCCGCGCGCCTCCGCTCGGCAACTCCGTTACTCACGCCAACATTGTTGACGTTGACAACCCCGTCATGTCGATGACACTGATACGGCACACAGGAAAACCCTTTTTTCCTGTTGTGTTTATTTTATCTCCTTGCCTACATTTTTTCGTTTCCTAAACGCCTCACGGCCTGTTGGACAATCGTGCGTACAAGTTGGTACCTGATGGAGTTTTATATAAGTTAAGTCAGTGGTTCTCAAATGGGGGTGCGTGTACCCCTGGGGGTCTGAGAAAGTACATGAGATTTGTTTAAAATATATTTAAAATGAGCATCCATTAATGAAAGCCTTCGAGAATAGTTATTTAATAAACATTAAGTATAACTTCATGAACTGAATGGAATGAAATATATTGTATGCTAAATGCTGTGTATTACATCTTCTTTTCAAACTAAAATGCTTTGCACTGCTCAGGGGTTCTCGGCTGAAAAATATATTTCACAGGGGATACATAACTCAAAAAAGGTTGAGAACCATCAAGTTAATTAATAGTTGCTCGGTGTATTCAAGCATATATGTAAATGTATTGAAGACTCAGGATAAAGAGGAAAGCTAACCAAGGACGCCAACATCTTTTAACAAATGGAGGAGGAACGATTAAATATATATATATATATATATATATATATATATATATATATATATATATATATATATATACACACACACACACACACGCCAAAGCCTTTAGTTGCTTAGACATGTTGGCTCTTCGGATGATTTAATGACTCTAATAAAGGCTATTTAATAGTTCTTCCTTTTTTTGGGGAGTGCCTTTACTTTTCACTTTCTTCTTTTTATTCGGTTGCACATTGTTGTCAAATCTTGTAAACGTGGCCCACATGCTCAAGAGACATTTGAAGAGATTTGAAGAGCGTTCACGGCTTCTTATCTTAATCCAGTCGGAGGGTCGGGATGGATCTGCTCTGGAAATGTGGACACAGCAAAAGTGACTGAAAGGGTTAGAAAAGCAGCTTTTTGACCAAAACTCAGTCCTAAAACCTCCTAAAACCTCCAAACTGGTGGTGAAAAGGAAATATTGACACCCTCTAAAAGGAATAGTTTGACATTTTAAATCAAATGTGCGATGGCTGTTGACAACAAAACAAATAATCGTGTCTATTAGAATATAAAATGTACTCTTTCAACATCAAATTGCCCATGAGCAAGGCAGTAAACCTATTTAGAATGACGGTCGACGTGCTGTGCTCTTCACTTCTCATAACAATAATAACAGATATGAATGCAATGCTGAAAAAAGGCAATTTAATGGATATTTCAAGGTTAAAAAAAGGAAACCATATTCATAATCAGCTGTAATTGATTAATTGTATCAAATATGATTGTTGCTTTAATTCACTATGGTTTAAAGAACATGTTTCACAATGATGAGGGAAGAGAAGAAGGTTTCTCCACGCTGGCCTCGGGTCTCCATGACTCGTCACTTGGCTCTGAAGGAGAGGTTATCAACCAGGCCGCTTCCAGATCACAGATAAACGTTCCCAGGAGTCTCCCAGAGTGAGCTGAAGGTGGGAAAGATTACAAAATAAAGAAATAAAAAAACTCTGTGATGGAGTAAAAAAGGGGCGAAAACGAGAAGAATCTCTGTTAAAGACGTGAGGAAAGAGAGAAAAGGAGGAAATGAAGGACTGAGAATGACGGATGGACGAGGCTCTCTGGAATGCTCCGGAAACACAGAGCGATATTAAGGAGTCAGCCTCGGGTGAACGAGACGCGCGTTATAAACGACAACATGCAGGACCGGAGATGATGCATTATGGGTTATAATAGAGGAGAAAACAGAGGGACGGAAATGGAAATGTATTTATTCATTTAACCTTGATTTAACCGTTTGAGAACCGGTTCTTATTTAGCAGCAGGAGGCGAGTGGTTCCAAAACATCATGAAACATAAATACTGTGCATCTCAAACAATCTCATACACACGTTACAACATCATCAAATATACACGCTATAAAAGAAGCGTTTCAATATCAAGATTTTTAAATTATTTTAGGACGTTAAGTCCGAATAAAGATTGTAGCTGACGTATTTTGTCAATGTTCTGATTAATTTGACCACAATAATGGATTTTATGTTACATTGTACTCAAAAGGTAGAAGTCAGTGTGCAGATGCTTCATTAGCCCTCAGATCAATGTGAAATGATATCCTATTTTACAAAGGTGTTTGTAAAGCAGTCACACACACACTCACACACACACACACACACACACACACACACACACAGAGCCAACATGACAATACATATCTGTCTTGTGCTAGCATACGGTGGCCAAAGCTTGTCTGGACCTCACATGTGACAGAAGACACACTGCTGTGTGTGTGTGCGCGTGTGTGTGTGTGTGTGTGTGTGTGTGTGAGCACAGGATAGTGTAAGCTGCATTCCCAGAAAACACGATGCATTGGTTAAATGGTGTTTCATTGTTGCTTTGAGACTACGAGAAGAAAAATCTGGGACACATTTCTTAAATTAATTCCATAAATAACACCCCCCCCCTCCCCCCCATTCATCAACACGTTTCCAGGACCCCCTCCCCCCTCCCCCGTTGCCCGAGACCTCCCATGTCCCCCACCTGAAGAAGGAACCGGTGTTAATATAATGAAAACGCCATAAAACGAAAAAGAGGCAAAAGTTATCCAGAGTTTAAATAGATGTATCGCTACAGAATCGCAGCTAACAATTAACATGTTAATGATTATTCTAGGGAGTTTAAATGACCGCAAAACAACAAATGCAGAATACTGAGAGCTGCGATGATGGAAACGACCCGCAGAGGACGCCGAGCGGAGAGACAGAAGGGCAGATATGATGTCACGATGAAGAGAGATCGTAGAAGAGTTTTGTTTTTCATCCTCCGTAATATTCCTCTAATGAGCGTGTTTTGTTTTCCCCCGCCGAGCTCCTCTCGTGTCCTTGTGTCCCGGGCGCCGCTCGGATGAGATTCATCCAACTGGGTCACGCCACCGCCGGGGACGAGGGGATTGATTGATTTTCATATCATAATCCCGGCCCGGGGATTTGAGTACGGGCGCGCCTGCCCTTTTTTCCAACAACTAAATCCCCCCCCCACACACACACACACACATAAAACTTAGAAATGAGGGTGGGGGCTGGACGTGTGGATCAGCATTGAGATTGATTTTTCACCATAACTGAATGTGAATTTGGGACTTTGTCACATATTGTTTGTTTTAAAGATAAAAGTCACAACTTTAACAAATCAGTTGTACTTGAGCATATTTAGAAGTTCTGAAAGAACTTTGGCCAACAAGCAGGTGAAAAACATCCACAATGAGTCACTCCCTACAGTCTGTATTCTACATTTGAGCCTTGATGGGACCATCGTTTACTTTCTTTAAGAATTAAAAATTGAGTATTGAGGTCATAAACTCATGTTTACAATATTTACTAGTATAATAAACAATTTTTCATCAATTTCGACACAATCTGACTTTTTGCTCCTGACTGGACTGGATGTGGGACCATCATTCATTTTTTTATAACACTTAAAACTCGACTTTTGTGGTCATAAACTCGTGTTCACAATATTTACTAGGATAATAAACAAATTAAATGCATTTTTCCTAAATTTCAATACACAATCCGACATCTTTGCCCTGACTGGTCCCGAGTTGAGACCATTAGAGAATGACCCTGGTGGAGACCTTTAGGAACTGTGCAAAGGTTTTGCAACCTCCCCCCTCCCCCTCCCCCCTCTGCTGGCTATCGCTGGTATCTCTTTTTCAGAGGTCGTCGGTCGTCCCATGTGTCGGACGAGAGGAACAAACATGCGTACACGGCGTGATTTAAGGGCTGTTGACAACCTCTGAGCCGACTGTAAATCTGAACCATGGGAGAGTTGATTCAGTCTTTAATTGATTGCTGTAACTCTCAGGACAATATAGGTCACAATAATATGACGGTCGTGCCAGTGTGTTTTTATATATATATATATATATATATATATATATATATATATATATATATATATATATATATATATATAGACGATGAGATCAATAGGTGGCAAATCCTACCGTGTGTAAATTCCGCCTCGGAGAGCTGAGGATCGATGGGCAATCTGCAATAACCCTCAGTAGTGTAAAACATGGGACCGCGTCTGTTTTGTCGCTTTTATGGGCGTCTATAATCCATGTCTGAGAGGGTTCATGTGGAAGAGAGAGATCATCTGGGAAATAATGGAAGAATGAGAGGGAGAGAAAAAAACCTTGCCGTAGACATAATCTAAAAGCGTTAATGTATTAAAGTGTTCAGCTGTTGGAATACTTCCTCTTTCTTTATACTTTTTATTTTGATGAAACTGTTTATCGCTTCATGCCTAACAGATCATGTGTGTCTGGGCTTTGGACTTTTACACAGGTCCTGAATTCACTTCCAGATAATTATAATTATTATAATTATCAGAGCAGCCTTAAAAACAGATGGATTATTGACTATATATATATATATATATATATATATATATGGCAATAGGCAATATTCAATCTGCGTGTAAGGCTGCTCTGATAATTCCTTTGTGAAGTTACGGAGTACTTTAAGAAGTTTCACTTTTGTTCCCTCTTTATTTGACCTTTCCATTTTCAAACACATTGCTTTTATTATTAGCATGCAGCCTCAACAGTGCTCTGCTTCACACTGGTGGTCACATGACCTTTGTGAAGGGATGAGGCTCAGGCTCAGAGACACAGGCTGGGACGCAATATGAAATAACAAAAAAAGCACTCTTTAATGAGTAAAATGTTTCACAAAAACAAGGTCCAAAAGGGACAGGCAGAGAATCCAGGTTCCGGACAGGCAGGGTCAACGGGCAGAACCAGGACCACGGACAGGATGACGGGAAAAGCACACAGGACCTAGCGACAACCATAGACAGCAATCCGCCCGGAGACAAGGGAAAGACTGACACAATATATAGGGGGGGACACAGGTGTACGACATCAGACACTAACGAGACAAGAGTGGCTGGGGGCAGGTGTGGGTAATTAACCAATTAAGAGAGAGAAGACACAGAGGAGACACGGAACACAGGAGAAACAGAAACGGGGTGTTACAGGACCAGGGATTAAGAGAAACCTTTTGGGTTCCGGTCGGCCAACACGGCGCCTCACAAAGAAAAAAAAAAGATTCAAGGCGTCAAACAATGCGGGGAGAAAAAAAAACACGTCTGACTTCCAGGGAGGAAGTCTTTGGAAACAGTGGAATGATGGGAGGGGCTTAACTCGTCAGGGGCTCATTCGTTATTACTTCACCCAAACGTCATCGTAACGTCACGTCTGACTGACGCCGAGGCGTCGCCCGCCGTTCCCGGGGACCGGAGACCAACACGCAGCATTTGCACCTCTCTCTAAACCTTTAAGCTTTGTTCCTTCCAGCTGAACCCACCTGGCCTTTAACTCATCGATTCATTAAATCCTCCAAATCGGGAAAAAAAAAAGGGCAATGCGGAGAAAGAGAAAGGGAGTCACGGAGAAGAGAAAGCAGGGGAGCAAAACAATGCAGAGAGAACGAGAAGCAGGTTTCAAAGTAAAAGTAGAAAGACGGCTATTGAAGATACAGAGGTGAAAAACTGACGGAGGGGGAAAGGCGAGAGGGGGGGGGGGGGGTAGTGTGAGCGAGGCATTTGTTACCTGGTTGTAAACCGCTGTGCTGCACATAAATCCCATTACTTTGGGAGGAGCGCTGGCTGAGCCCGCCGCCGCTGTCACCCACGCATCCCCAGGAAATTGAAGCTATAATTCTCAAATCCTCACTTCCTCACTTCCTCCCTCCTCGCTGCACATATAGTGTCCTATCTCTCTCTTATTTTGTCTTCTTCTCAGACTTTTTTTGTGAACTACACACACTGTGGCATTTTTTTCTTAATTTTTTCCGTTCTTTTAATTTGTTTGATTAGAAAACTTTATTATTAATCACCTAGGGGGGGAAATCATATGCCACCAAGGATTCATACGGACAACAATAGACAAGAAACAAACTAAACCACAAGAATCCCCACAGGACCATCAGGAAGATGCTAAATCTAAATCTATATCCCCCCCAAAAAACAAAATGTGTTCATAAAAACAAAATGTGTGTAACAGTAGTTGACTTTAACTTTTAGCTGGAGCTTTTTACAGTCCAACTACCCTGCCATTTACTCTTATAAAAGCCTGATGAGCAGCAGACATCGACTCTTTCACTACTCAACCTCAAAATGCCACTATATCTGACTGTAGATTTTTTTTGTTTTGTTTTGCTTTTATGTGTATATGTCAAGGATTGCTCTGTTAGTTGAAAATGCTGAATAAAAAGTCAAAAAGAGGGTATAATCAATACTGACACAGCTGTGATTTAACCCCATACATACTCACTGTCACTGTACTAACAGTTTCCATGGAGGTGGGTTTAGTTTAGTTCAGTTTATTATCTGGATCCCCGTTAGCCGACGCCTTAGCGGCCGCTAATCTTTCTCGGAAAGGACAAAAAACGTAATGCATTCAAACAGCTAAAAACTAGTACAAACAGACTAATAAAAATGTTAATAATGCTAAATAAAGGGCAGTCGAGGACTAGGACGTATATGCTGCAGTACTTCAGTAATGTATACAAAGAAAGATCAGGTGGGTCTGTCATGGAGTTGAAGTGGTTGATGCCTGTAATGTTTTATTACCTGTATGAGATCCATCATGTGGTATTAAATACTCATGTAATATGTATATAATTAATGCACGTAACATATCTGTATGTCTGAGGAGGCTTTGTTCTTGGAGGAAGTATAAATGTATGGACCTAAACTAGCGTTCCTTGTGTGATGGTTAGGAATGAAATAATCCTACTTTTTACCTTCGCATTGAAAATGCAGAAGGTAATGTTTTCGCCGGCGTGTATTTATTTATTTGTGAATATGTCCGTCTGTCCGTCCGTCAGTTATTCGTCTAAATCAGACAAAACTGAGCCGATTCTTATGAAACTTGGTGGGATGATTGGTCATGACCCAAGGAGCAATCGATTAGTTTTTGGGAGTGATTGGGTCAAGGTCAAGGTCACGAAAAGGTGAAAAACGTAAATTGCGAAGGTATGCGCTCTACCGAGTGCCCATTCTAGTTCTCCAATAATTTGCTCAGAACAGGGATTATATTAATATTAATGCTGATTGCAGTGCATGGTTACGCCAGAGAAACGTCCAGTCAGCTCTATTTTTTTTGCATGCACTTTTTTTGTCAACCCAAGAGTGTGTGTGTGTGTGTGTGTGTCCTGTATTGGTAAACTAGTTTGTTGAGCCTGTGTGCACCTCTTTCATTACGGCGATTGCAATCGGTAAAAAAAAAAGAGAGATTAGAGGTTGGGATGTGCTGCATGAAGTCTGTGAGAGCGATGAATCTCTTTCCCCGAGCTGCGTGGGGTCGTCTCACCCTCACCGAGGATTAACTCTCTCAGCTCGATACGCGCGGATCCTCCTCCGTCTTCGCCCGTTTAGATAGAAACCCGTCTGGAGGGCACTCCTGGAAAAGGCTTGAATAGAAATAAATATTTTGGACTCTACAAAAATGCTCTGTTAGAATTTAGAACAAGTCTGTGTTGATGGATGAATGTCTCTGTGATGACCTTACCGCTGATTTTATGAAGGAGGAGCAGCGACCTTTTGAAGGTCTGAGGACAGAAGTACTCAAGAATTGACCCAAGACTTTGACTTTATATGTCAGGACCCACACACACACACACTATGTGTTACCACGGTGATGAAAAAAGAGAAACTCAACCAGAATGAATACTATACCAGAGGCCCTGCTGACATGTACGTGTGTGCGTGTGTGTGTGTGTGTGTGTGTGTGTGTGTGAGGTTTGTTCTTTCGTTTCATATTAAGCAAATGTATTAATATTCAAAGTAATTGGAAGAAATATATGCAATATATTCAGTGACCAAGTATTTTGCTGGCTTTTGTTTTGTCTCTAAATTGGAAACATTTCCATAACAGAGTTATGCAGAATTATAACAGAGTTCTACATAATTATACCTGCTGTATGTGAATCAATATGTGGCGTCTTATAACAAACTTGTTTTCCTTCTTTTTGTTTGCTGCTAAAAACTCAAAGAGAGAGGCGGAGTTACACACAGACACACTCAGAAAGGCGGAGTTTCAAACACAGACACACACTGAGAGGTGGAGTAACATACAAAGACACACACACACACACACACACACACACACACACACACACAAACCGATTAGTACCTAGTGGCCAGTGAGGCAGCTCCAGTACAGAAACTGCTCCCCCCCCCCCCCCCCCAGGTTTTTTTTGTTTCTTTACTGCTGCTGATGGGGGGGGACCTTTCCATATTACTGACATCAACACATTTGTCAGCCACTCGAGGGATTCCTACAGGTGACATCCTGGTCCATGTCCCTCCCGTTAGCCGGCTGTCGCCTCGTTTAAACCCCGGGGCCACATCTGCACAGACCTCTCACCAGATGTTGCAGACGGGATTTGTTTAATGCTTCACAAAGCGCTTCAGTTTTAGATTATACGAGGCGGCGTAATCACATGAAACGGAGGAAACTGTTTCATACTCGTATATAAAGTGCAATTACGAGAGCCTCGATTTACACAGAGTTGTTGACAGCACACACACACACTTTACGGGAATTATCACGTGCAAAGTGGTCACTAAACGACCATTTAGTGGTTTTACATAAACAAAACCGCAACTCCCCGCTAGCCACTTGCCGGAGAGCATTTGTTCTGGAGGAGAAAACAAAATGGACAACGTGTGTTTGCTGCAATTGATTCAATTAAATGTCAACCGGCTTAAAAAGCAAACAAAGCAATAATAAACTATTTAATTGGATCACCCTTTGACGTTTTGTCTGTTGGTGATACCCCTGATGTTTTCTCTTATCAGTGTCCTTTCTGGCCACTAGGGGCAGCATCACTCAGAACCTGAAAAACAGACAGGAGAGTTTAACAATAATTTATAACAATTGCATATTGAAAGAGTGCAAAGTCTACAAAAAAAAAAATCCCAAAGCTTTCTGTAATGTTCTTTTAATTGTATTTTTAAATGCAGCTCTTATTGTTAAAATGAGAGAAGAATATTGTTATTATTATTTATATTTCATACAGTTACATTTTGAAACTGACGATGAATGTTATTGAGATATTATTAAATTAAAATGTCTATTTGATTCGTCACATGTCAAAACAAATGCTATAGGCTATATTTCAATAATTTGGCATTAATTAATAGCTGATGTTTGACATTATTGTGATGTTCCAGACCCGTGCGTCTCTAACTGGACCTCGTTGAACATTAATTTAACGCCCCAGCTATCAGCTACACAGCCTGGTGTCACCTCATAAATCTTCCCCGTGGCTAAACGTTACTGAGAACATCCCAGACCCGACCGATCCATAACGCCTCACGACATTCCATTGATTCCACGTGTCGAGCGTGTCATTTGCTACAGTTGTGCAGAAAATTGAGCAGGACAACCAAAGCTGTGCGCACACACACACACACACACACACACACACACACACACACACACACACACAACCACCAGTGGCATCACAGGAACAACCTGTGGCATCCTTCATGAACAGTGTGTAACTCCTGTTCTTCGGGGCTAACACTCCTCTTACATACATCTACACTGATGCTTATGAGTATGCTTCTATCAAAATGATCTCTATATGTTCTCTCTCTCATTTGGTAATTCTGCACACGAGATGCCATTGTGTGTGTGTGTGTGTGTGTGTGTGTGTGTGTACATTCTGGTTTCACTTGTACAGTAGAGATCCCTCTTTCTAGACCGTACTCTTCTCCATGAGTATTAACCTTTTATTTTGTTACTTTCATCCCTCTATTGCTTCATTCTGTCGTTCATTCTCTCCTTCGTTGTGTGTAGTGTGTATAGTGTGCAGTGTGTGTGTGTGTGTGATTGTGTGTGTGCCCTGCGCCTTTTCTGAGTATTTTTTTTAAACTGCCGGGGTCCAATCGATCTCTATCTAGCAACAGGATCCCCCCCCACACACACACACACACACACACACACACACACTCTGCAGTTGCATTGTGGGTCATCCTGTATTTCCTCCGCCATAGGGAAGTGGTGCAATAGCTCGGGGGAAGATGAAGACCATATGAGAGTATGGAAACCAGACATAAACTGTAATGCTTTACTGATTGGTTCCAGAGTTTTGACTTTAGCCAATAAGGAAAGCTTTGAGTTTGATACCAAGTAAATGCATTTACAGTAACTCATAACATAATAAATGTAATAACATCGCTGAGCTGTGAGAAGACCAGGAGGCCGAACCACACCTTCATACAAACGTCTCGTGAGGCGCTCAGCCTCAGATTGTTTCCTTCCTCTTAAGATATCGTTATGTACATTATGATACATGCACTCGCTCACAGAGTAGCACAACACATCCTCCAACTCTCACTTTGAAATAAACTGAGCAGGGCAGGTTTCCAACTTTCAGGAGCTTTGAGGACGTCCGTGCCGCCGTTCTTGCAGAAAGGTATCGCCGAGGCTCAGAAAACTCATCTTTCACGCCTGCGGAGGGAAGATGAAGCTCCCGCAGTTAGCTTAGCGTAGCATAAAGACTGGAATTGGGTAAAAAATGCTAACATGGCTCCATCCAAAGCCGACACGATCAAAGTTGAAAGCTATATTGTTGGTGTGCGGAAAGAACGACGAATCGCGCAATTCTGTTTGACCGTGGTCGTTTATTTTCCTTTCCAACACCTGTGTCCTTCTCTACTTCCTGGTGCCCTTTAACACCCCCCCCCCCCCCCCCGTCACCAGGGCTACGCCCCTTTCCTTAAATGAATGAATGAATGAAATATACTTTATTAATCCCCAAGGGGAAATTTGGTGACAATAGAAGCAGCCCGATAAAAAACAAAAAAATATAAGTATAAGAAAGAAAGAAAGAAAGAAAGAATGAAAGAAAGTGACAGTGCACAAAGTAAAGTGTGCAAGGAGAACCTCTATGTTTGACCGTTATCATCATTCACAACATCCAGCTGTCAGGGAACCATCCATCTTGGACAGCAATCGCCAAAAAAATCAACGTCCCCCGTTATCTTTTCCACCCCAGCTCCCCGATGATCCGTCTGTCGGTGAACGACACGGTGGTGGTGGACCCGGGTCAGGACGTGCTGCTGACCTGCGAGGTGGTGGCGGGCTTCCCCCTCCCCGCCGTGGTGTGGTCCCGGTACCCCGGCCTGCTGCCGCTCAGCGCTCAGGTCCGGGGCCCGACGCTCATCCTGCGCGCCGTCACCCCGGCCGACGGGGGCTTCTACAACTGCACCGCCGTCAACAACGTGGGCAACCCCGCCCGCAAGAACGTCAACCTGGTGGTCCGGAGTAAGTACGCGGGGGGGGGGTGGTGGGGGGGGCATGAGTCACGCCGCGCTCATCCATCCATTACAGTATTTTTACGCTTTGAAACTGAAACGTGTGCAATTTCTTTCTTATTTTTTAATCATGCTATTTGAGTTCTTTCTTGGGGCATAGTGTATAAAACCTAAAAAAATCTGTTTAAAAATAAAAATTAACTACTTTTTTTTTTGTTTTCATCTCTTTGAATCTGAAATATATAAAAAGTATAATAAATAGAAAATAATATAAAAAGTGACATTATTATCCTCGTTAGCTTTATTATTTGACAGTGTGAATGTGTGACACGTTAATGTGTGTCTACTGCATGTGTGCGTCCGTGTGTGTGTGTTTGTGTGTGTGTGACACACCTGCAGGTGATCCATCGTTACAGAGAGCTGATGTGAATCAAGCGGACTAATAAGTATTGCCGTTTTTTTCTGGTGTTAATACAAGAATTCTTGCAAATCTCCTCGTAGCCGCCGGCTATTTTTAGTCCCTTTAATCATCTTTATTCACACCAATTAGTGAGACTGGAGTGGAGGCAATTAGCGACCGTCTCTGCTGTTAGCTAACGTATGCTGGATGGCTTTCTCTTGTTAGCGTAATGGGCCTGAACGCATCGTCACGCCAGCACAGGTGGCAAGATGGTGAACGTGACAAACACACACACACACACACTCAAGATCAATGAAAGTGCATAGCGATGGAGAGGTCTGGAAGGCACACACACACACACACACACACACACACACACGCAGTTTCCACACTCGCCAGGTAAAAGTTGCGTGTTGAACATATGGTCACCGCCTCAAACAACACGCGGCTCCACCCGCTCTGGTTAACGAGCTTAAATGAGTTTAAACCGAGCTCCGCTCTCTCCTCCTCCTCCTCCTTCGCCGCCTCTCTCTCTCTCTCTCTCTCTCTCTCTCTCTCTCTCTCTCTCTCTCTCTCTCTCTCTCTCTCTCTCTCTCTCTCTCTCTCTCGTTAGTGGAGGAGCAGAACGAGCTGTTTGGTATTCAACATGTAAATCTGTTGGGGGAACGCAGCCTTTGAAAGTGAAAATGAAATCTGACAGTGTGAGAGTTACTCTTTGTCCTTGATTTTGTCCCCCCCCCCCCCCTCTGCCTCTCTCCTCCTCATCCCCCATGTTTTATTCTGGATCTGCCTCTCTCTCTCTCTCTCTCTCTCTCTCTCTGTTCTTCAATTCACTTTTCCCTTCTGTTTCTTTTCACACACTCGTCTACTGTTGCGTACTACATATGACGGATAGTTTATTATTCTCCTCCTCCGTTGGGGGCCAAAGTAAAAACACAGAAAATAGATTCAAATAAATACAATAAATAAAAATACATACAGAATTATACAAAATTATACCACAATAAATAAGATTAGCACACCACAAATTGGATTTGTTGGCTATAATTTAAAGCTGGTATCAGCTATCTTCTGCCTCCATCATTCATTAAATTTGATTCATACTGAAAAAAATAAAACATTTTAAAAAAAGTTAATTGCTACGACATAAATTGCCAAATGTAATTTAAAAAATATGATTTAACAAATACAAATAAATACAGAATTATACAAAATTATACCACAAGAAAAAAGATTAGCACCCATACACCCCACGAACTGGATTTCGTGGTGACATTATTTAAAGCTGGTATCAGTTATCTTCTGCCTCCTCCATTCATTACATGTGATTTATATTGGACAAATAAAACATTAAAAAAATTAATTGCTACAACATAAATTGCCAAATGTAATTTTAAAATATAATTTAAAAAAGGTTAAGCACTGAGTAAAAGATAAATTGCCAGACACTATCATAATCATAGAGTACAAGGACACATATCTTCATCAATGCCAAGCATTACTCAGACATAAAAAATGTTTAAGTGCTCATCACTTATCAGTTTGGAGACCACCGAGATACTCGTTAATTTATGTATTCATGAATTTGGCAGGATGATGATTTTTAATTAATTTGTGTATACTTGGACACCCATTCAAACACATGTGTAAGTTATTTGTTGAATATAGTGACAAATCAAATAAAGACATTTTAATTGAATAATATCTCAAATCATCATCAGTTTAAAAATGTAACTGGATGAATTAAAAATAATACATACTAATAATAATTAAAATGTTCTTGTCTCATTTCAATTAAAATAAGGGCTGCATTTAAAACATTTTTTTAAATGTTGTATATTAATATACAGCTTAATAGTTCAAACTTAAATTTAGAATAAATTAGATAATTTCTAGTAATGTCCTCACTGTGTACTTTTATAACTACGGTTACTGAGCTTGTGAGTGAATTTGAGTAAAAAAAACATAAATGCTTCGCTTTGTAAAATTGTATTCTGGTTGTAAGTAAAAGATAATAGAGGAAAAAAAACACGAAAATGACAGGAGAAGAAAATAAACAATTTATTTGATTTTTTTTAAATTTCTTTGTGGGTATTATTTTTTAATAACCCTCCCCCTCTCGATTGCCCCCTGTAATCCGCGACTCCACCTCCTATTCAACCCTGTGCCTCTCCTCCTCTTCCACACAGCGATGAGCAACCTGACCTTCCAGATCACGCCGGACTCCAACAAGGACAGCGAGAGCATCCAGATGGGTCGCGACCTCAAGCTGTCGTGCCACGTGGACGCCACCCCGCAGGACAAGGTCAACTACACCTGGTACAAGAACGGGGCGCCGGTCTTCAACTCGGACAGCCTGATCCTGCTGCGCAGCGACCCGGACATGGCGCCCGGCACCAGCAGCTTGGAGATCGTGGACATGAAGTTCAGGGACTTGGCCACCTACAGCTGCGTGGCCAACTTCATGGGCAGCAGGGGCCTGGAGCTCCGAGTGGACGTCAACGTCTCCCAGAACAGCGGTGAGCGGCTTTTTGAATTTACTTTTAATTTCTCTGAACTACATGCATGTGCATGCAAGAGTCTATGTACTGGTTAGAGGTTTGTAATAAGCCGATTATAACTATACGTCAAGTTTGAGGTCTTTTTATCTCTGGGAATTTGTTTGAATTTCTAGAATTTTATTACTTTTTTTCCTTTTCTTTTTTTTTCATCGAAACTGTGATTGTCCGATAAAATGACCCTCGTAAATGTACGTTTATTATTCCTTTTTAATCTCCGTCTGTCTCTGTTATCCAGTCTTTCTGTTCACGCCATCTGTAACTTCAAAAGTCACGTAGATACCATACATCCATATCGCCATTTAGTATATATATATATAGATATATATATATATATATCTATATATATATATATATAGTAATATCCAGGCGTGCATGGGTTTAAGAACTGTTTTTACTGAGAGCACAGAAAACCTCACAGTCAGTCACTCTGCTGCAGGCTGTTGGTTTATAACTAGCTAATACAACTAGCGTAGCGTTTTCTCTCGCTTTCTTCCTGAAGGACCCCTGAGCTGACTCGAGTGCCTGCATGAGCTTTACTCATCGTAACCAGCATGCACCTCTCACACAATTCAAGCCTTGATTGCAGAACACACACATGCCAGGTGAATAAATGAAACGATTAACACTCAATAAAAATAAGAAATACATGAAAATATCAGGGGGTCAATATCCAGTTCCTGATATAGTGTCGATTGTGACTGAGGGCCTCACATAAAACACATCAAGTGTCTTTTTGGCTTTTTTGGCGAAGCGACCAAGGTAATGAACATGGTGAGATTCATGTTCTCTTGCAGTCGTTTGTACCGCTGTAAAGAAAGTAAATACAATTGAGACACCTTGTTGATGTTTGTTGACACAGTGCTCATGCCCCCTGAGACGCAGCAGAGCGAACAGCAGCGTCACCCACAGGCCACGCCTTTTCATCGGCTTGTTCCCGGCCCGTCAGACGGATGGCAAAACAGAACTATTGGGAAATGTGTATTATCTGAGGGAAATGTGCAATATCCCCACAGAACTTCCCCTTCTCCTCTTTCTGTACACAAGCCAGGAGCAGCACTCGGCACCAGCTTATTTATTTATTAACCTCTGCCCTCTCCTTCTTTTATGTGTTGATAACCTCTTTTTATTAACCTGTAACTAATACTATATATTATACCACCTTATGTACAGTGTGTTTTTATATTTGTTCTTTTTACCTTTTTTTGTTTTGATCGCTGTGTATTTATTTATGTATGTATTTATTTATTTGTATACGTGTTACTCTCATAACTCAAAAAGTATTAAACCGAATCGCTTGAAATTTGGTGGGATGATTGGTTATTATCCGGGGACCATTTGATTACATTTTGGTATTGATCGGGTCAAAGGTCAAGGTCATGCAAAGGTCAACATCTTATTTTTACCATAGCGCGGTCAATTTGTATCCAATTGTCATGCAACTAATGCCAAAATGTTCATAATTCAATGCCCAATCTATTATATATTGTTATTATAGTGTTTTTGTACCTCTGTCGATTCGGAGAGCCCAAAGTGTCTGGACTGTTGGTCTCTGCACAAATGGCAAATAAAAAACCCTGAACCGTGTTTCCATTGAGGTAAGAAGATACACTAAAAACATGTTCTCACACTTCCTTTCCTTCTCTCCTTCTCTCCTTCCCTGCAGTCTCTCCTCCGGTGCTGTTGGTTCCGCCGGGCGGTCAGGTGGTCAGCGTGCGGGAGGGCGCCAACGTGGAGCTGGTGTGCCTGGTGGTCGACGGCAAGCCGCGGCCGCCCATCCTGTGGTCGCGGGCGGAGAAGGACCTGCTGATGCCGTCGGGCAGGACGACGATGGAGACGCCCGACGGCCGCCTGAGGCTGAGGAACGTCAGCCGGGACATGATGGGGCCGTACCGGTGCCAGACGGCGCCGTACAACGGGCTCAACATCAAGCGGAGGGAGGCGCTGGTCCAGCTCAACGTGCAGTGTGAGTGTCCATGAGAAACCGGTCGGTTATGAAGCTCCAGATGAGACGGGACGACAGGAAACTTTAATGATCCCCGAGGCCGCCGGAAAACTGAATTCAATTCAGTTTATTTTGTAAGCCCAGGGGTCGTGAACCTCTGGCTCTGAGCCATATATGGCTCTTCCGGTGACGCATATGGCTCTTTTGAGTTTGAGTAAAAAAAAAAAAAAGATCTCCGCCCGCCCCCCTGTAACTTCCTCTATCCTCTAATATCGCAAATTACTAATTTTCCTCAGAGGGGTTACCGTCTGTACACATGTGAGATTAGTTCATCCAACTGTTAGGTTGGTTGTCAGGTAACCTTCAATGCAGGCGAGATTATCCCCAAAAATACAAATATTTACAAACTAACCAAACATAAACCTCATTTCTCAAGTGTGCGTTAATCGTTCCAAAGACCTTCCCAGAACCTCGTCGGCTACCATTTTCCTTTCCCCAGGAAACTTCTGCATTATTTTAATTTAATTCGGTTTATTTTGTACAGCCCAATATCACACATTACGTATTCCCCTCAAAGGGCTTTACAATCCGTACACATACGACACATCCCTGACCTCACATCATCACATTGGATCAGGAAAAACTCCCGAAATATTTCAAATAAAAAACTTTCACGGGGAAAAAGTGAAGAGACCTTCAGGAGAGAAACAGGAGGAGGATCCTTCTCCAGGATGGACGGAACAATAGATGTCATGTGACCAGAAGGAATATTACAGAGTTACATAAACACATATAATATACATATGACAGAGTGTGTGAATAACGAGTAATAATGATCCAGACCTCCACAATCCATGAGACGGACGGAGGTAGAGAGGAGGGGGAGGCAAATAATATATAATATTTACTGTAGCGATGTTTAAAATAAAGTAGTATAAAGTCGAGGAACAGTCGCCATGGTAGTACGAGGAGAGAGAACATATTCAGTAGACGTCATTCTCCACGAATGTTTAAAATCCTCCGAAGGCCACCGAAAAAAAAGAAGATGTGTCTTTCGTTTCTACGGTGATATCAGAGATCTGTTAAAACACGTCGCCACACACACAATGATGCCATTTAGCTTCACACTTTACGACAACATGGTGGACCCTAGAGACAGGAAAAGGGAACGGAGGAGGAGGAGGAGGAGGAGGAGGAGGAGGAGGAGGAACACGTCACTTCAACAGCTCCTCACATCCCGGGAGGTTATCTCATCACTTTTATAATCCTTGAATTGTGCCGGCGGTCACCGTTACCACGAAGAGCTTTTAAGTGACACGTGCGATTTAGACTTTTCTGGAAACTATTAATGAAAATAATTCTCCATCCATGTCAAACCGCACACTTGTCACCCAGCGCTGCATACTGGAGCTCTTTATGAGCACGCTTCAACTTTAAATAGTGTTTTTTTATAACATTATTTTATAGCAGAATCCCATAATTCCTGAAAAGCAGAGTGTAATTACACAGCTATAAAGGGTACACATGTGTAACTACATGCTGGTGCCAACATATTAAAATACAGAATATAATCCTCTCAGGGGTTAATTGCTTGAAGCTGAACTTCACTGTGACACCTCCATCGTACTCAGAACAATTAAGGAAACCAAAATGTGGAAGTGGAATGAGGAAGCTTTGATTAGTTCTGAGAACTTGAAGGACACAATGTTTGTAGCAGACGTTAATCATCATTTATACATCATCCACTAGTTATTAGTGTTATTAGATCAGTGTGGACTGTATGGGTTGAAGCCTAGTCCCTCGTGCAGCAGTGTATCATGGCGCTAGTGAGTAAAAATAACTCCTTCAAGGTCGAGGTAAAAGGCACCATTCATTAAAGTTATTAACCTTTTATCACAGAGCTATTTTTAGGCCTCTGCGCCGAAAATTGCGTACCGAAAACAAAAAAAAGCTGTCTCTGCAACCACGTGGGCTATTTTAATCATTTTTACATTTCAATTTGTATTTTTATTTTCTCCAGGTGTGAACATATCAGTTCATATGTTACTGGTTAAGAGTTACTGAAGATGGCACACAGAAAAAATATAAAAAATGGCAGGTTCAAATTGAACAAAAGCACATCCAGGATGATTGTATGTTTAGATTGAGGAAGTTGAAATGTTTAAATCTCTGAAGAATCATATTAAATATAAACTATTATGTACTCATAGTACCAACTATATTGGTATATATTTGTTTTTTTTTAAGTTGAAAAAAATGCTGTATTTGGATACATTGATCACCGCTATAACTAAATATAAACTGTTATGTACTAACCCCCCCCTCTCCCCCCCCCCCCCCCCCAGCACTCGCTAATTCAGGCGGGCGGAAGGGCCGCGCTCGGAGCTCCGCCCCTCCTCTCTGACCGGGTCTGATTAATGGACCAGGTGGCCGCCGCCCCACTCTGGAAACAGAGAGCGAGACTGAGAGAAGAGAGAGAGTGAAAGAGAGAGAGAGAGAGAGAGAGAGAGAGCTGGAAGCAGGGTTAGGGGATGGGAAGGTGCTAAAATGAATATGGTGCGATTGGGAGATGAAAAAGTACTAAAGGGCGGGAAAAAATGATTTGGCGGACGGAGAGACGCCATAAAAGAATGACAGAAGTGTGTTAAAACAGATCGTTCCTCTCTTCCTCTTCCGCTTCCCCCTCTTTTGTGCTCCACTCACAATCCACTTTGTTTGTTTGTTTTTCTTCCCACACCGTTTAGCTCCGTTGATCGATGTGAGGGAAGGATGCCATCATTCCTTACGCCGGGCTTAATTAAGAGGAGATGCAGATTCTTGCCCCCCCCCCCCCCCCCACACACACACACACACACCCTTTCACTTCCTCTCTTCACCTTTTGCTTCCCTTCTTTATTTGCCCACTCTCCCCTCCAAGTGAAGTGGCTGTTCTTCCTGCCGTCATCAATCAGCCGACTACGGGCCATGAGAGAGGAGACCCCCCCCCTCTCTCTCTCTCTCTCTCTCTCTCTCTCTCTCTCTCTCGACATTCCCTTTCTGCATCATGCCTTTTCTCTCTCTCTCTCTCTCTCTGTCCCCCTCCTCTCATACTCCATCATCAGCTTCTCTCACTCTCACCACTCTCTCTCATCGTTTGTCTTCCTCACGGTCTTCTTCTCCTTTTAAGAGCTGTTTTCGTTCCCTTCATCGCACACCATACCCCCCCCACCCCACCCCTCCCTCCACCCAACCTTCCTTCTCATCCCTCTCTCCCTCTCTCACACGCCAGCTGACGGTTCTCTTAGTGCACCGGGGAGTGTTCGGCTTGGTCGGCGTTGCGTTCTTTCCCGGGCGGAAACCATTTTGCATCCGATAAGGCGGAGAGCGACGTCGTGTTTACGTGGATTACGCTCTTCTGACTGTATAAATATCGCAGCGCCGTCTTGGGACGAGAAGCAAATTAATGCAAAAACAAAACCCCGGAGGATTTTAAAATGTTGGCTTGGAAATTTAAATAACGCCACAACTCGAGAAAAGTCAAACCCACCGCCGTGAAACTTAATTTAATTGTTAAAATTCAAAGTTCAGGTCCGCTAAGGGGATTGTATTAACCACATTCTACTGATTTATAAACTGCCCACAACACTCCTCCTCCTCCTCCTCCTCCTCTTTCTATCCCTCCTAACTCCCTCTACACTGCAAAAATTCAGCCTAAAAAAACAAGGAAAACAAGTAATAAAATGAGGGAATATTACTTGAAATAAGCCAAATTATCTGCCAACAGAACAGGAAAATTTGACTTGCCAGGATTTCTTAAAACAAGTGAAATGCTCCAACATTAAAACTGCCTTGTAAGAAGAAATATCTTGTCAGTCAAAAAACAAGCATAGATTGCCTTAATTTGAGATATTTCATTTTACTTAGATTTAAATTTTTGCAGTGTATGTGACGATCGCTCCCCAGTTTGCACTCTTCATCCTTCACACCTGTTTCCAAAGTCAGGAGGCAGGTATTAGTATGCACGTGTGCCGACAAGCGGACGCGGGGTTTGTGACCGTACACTAATCAGGCCATAGGATTGCGATATGACCTTTGACCTCTCACCCCATCACGTGATTGTGTCGCGGGTGCAGAAAGTAAAGGCAGGGGACATAATAACGACTGGACACCCGTCCACACCAGACCGTAACACAGGAAGCTGACCAGTCTGCTGGTTTCCAGTGGTTAGCATGCAGGTGCTCACTCTGCTCTGACTGGACTGCCGGAGCAGAATGGTAAACCAGAACTCAGGCGGGGATTTGGTTAGGCGGTGTGGAGCTGTCCCTATCGCAAAGAAATATGTAACATTAATAATAAAAGAAGAGAATAGATGAGCTTCATGAGATTCAATGTCTGCAGTGAGCACGTGTTAGTAGTGTTATGAGTCATAGTTGTTTGGTTTTCATTATCTTCTTCTATGTAAAAAGGTTTTCTAAAAGATGAATGATAGTATAAACAGAAGGATGATAATTAGTCAATTAAACAAATGTCTTTCATATAGTTGGTGCAATTCATAGGGCATCAAAAGAGGGATAAGCTGATATAATGAAAGAAATGTAAATGGTAAAATAAAGGGAGATCAATGTCAAATTTAATTAAAAAACATATATATAAAAAAAAATATAAAAAAAAAATATATATGGATTTATATATATATATATATATATATATATATATATATATATATGTAATGTAAATATATATATATGTATATATAATGAAAAACTAAATGTATTTATATATATATTATATATATATATATAATATTTATATATATTATATACTGTATATATATATATATATATATATATATATATATACACAGACTTTTTCAGACATATATATATATATATATTTATATATATATATATATACAAATTAAAAACGAAATGTTGTGTATATATATTATATATGATGTATATCTATATATATATATATATATTTGTATATATATATTTTTTACAAAAAGCATAGCTGAAGAGTTTAAAGTTCCTGTTTGGAGACACTGTCCTCCTGGTCTGGATCCGGTCACTCAGTTTCTCTTCCTGCTCCTCGTGTTATCTTTCCGTCTTTTTTTCCTCGTCTCCTCCTGACCGCCGCCGACCCGCGGGCCCGTCCATCTGAAACAGCGGCATAACACAGATTAGACGGTAATTACACATCCGCGTGTGATAAAGTTGATTCATAAGGGACTCTCGTCGGGCCGCCTCACCTCGAGGGGCCTTAACACGCCATCTCATCACCGTTAGGACGCCGATGTCGCCATTAGCATCGTGTCTATTATCTACATGATTAGCCGGGGGGGGGGGGGGCTAGCTGGCTGCGGCAGAATCATTTGGCCGTCCCGCGTCCTGCCTGACCCCCGGGGCGACGGCAGCGAGTCAGTCATTAGCCGCGCAGCAACACATTGCCGCTGACGGGTTAATTACAGCTGTTGGGACGGGTTAGCGGCGGGGACGGGGAGCGCGCCGCCAACAGACGCACGCCGCTCGTCCCTCGTGGCGCCAACAGTCGCTCGGTGTCACATTATTGGTCGGTGCTTTGCGTCGTCTGACGCCGCGGAGAAGGAGAAAACGACACGGCAGAGAACAAAGAGGAGAGAGGGGGAGACGTGACACGCAGGGCGCCTCTGAGCTGACTTCTCCTTCAGTTTATCTCCATCTTCATGACGGGTGTAGATGTTTTTAAATGGAAAAAATGAATTGGCGCGTACACGTCATCTCTAAAGGTGCGTTCACGCCAAAAGCGAAGCCATTTTTCGCGTCCAAAACGCGTGAGTTTTATTCGCTCGAGCGTTCGCCGTCGAGACGCTCCGCGAGGGGCGGGGCTTATCTCCTTGTCTCGTCTCGTTCCAGCGCTACGAGAGCGGAACTCGAGAGCCGATTGGCCCGAGTTGCGAGATGACGCCTCAAAGTTTAAATATTTCAACTCGGGGCGAAAATTGCGCCCCAAACGCGGCGTCCGGAAAAATATTGCGTCTATCGCAGCCACACGAGTCTGTACGTTGACTTTTCACGGGATTCGGTCACGCGAAAAATTGTTTTGTTTTTCGTGTGATCGCACCTTTAGTAGGTGTCCCAAATAATGCTGTGCGGTCCGTATATGAGCATTTGAAGAAATCGCATATTGGTCCTAAAGTAGAGAATAGTTCCACCTGACGTGATTTTGCACCCCGCCCGTCGTGACGTTATTCTATCTGATGCGGCGGGCCGAACAATATCTTAAAAACTTAAACAAACACATATTTTGAATCCGTCCCCAGATCCTCCCATCCTGGATCCGGTGTTCCAGGACGCGCGCTCCAGGAACTATCAGCTGGTGACCCTGAGGTGCACCGTGGTGCGCTCCAACCCGCCGCGCCTCACCGACATCCGCTGGTTCCGGAACGGAGAGCCGCTCCGCACGCCCATGCCCGACCTGAAGGAGACGCCGGAGCGCAAGTTCAAGCTGGAGCCCACCAACAACGGCTCGTACGAGTGCCGAGTCAGCAACAGCGCCGGGACGTCGACCTGCACCTTCAACGTCTCTGGTGAGAGGACCGGCTTTATTATTATTATTATTATTATTATTATTATTATTATTATTATTATTATTATTACTATTATTATTATTATTACTATTATTATTACTATTATTATCATTATTATTATTATTACCATTATTATCATTATTATTAGTGGTAGTATTATTACTATTATTATAATAAATACTACTATCATTATTGTTATTATTATTATTATTATAATTACTATTATTAGTATCATTAATATTATTGTTATTATTATTATTATTACTATTATTCTTGTAATTACTATTATTATCATTATCATTATTATTATTATTATTATTAGTAGTAGTAGTAGTAGTAGTAGTAGTAGTAGTAGTAGTAGTAGTAGTAGTAGTAGTAGTAGTAGTAGTAGTAGTAGTACTAGTAGTATCATGATGATTGTTCATCCCTCCGTCCAGCGAGTGGTCACGTGTCGTCTCTCTCTCGGCTCACAGCGCAGCCGTACAACGCCGAGTTCTACTTCGACACGCCCAACCCGGTGAGGATCCTCAAGGGAAACAACTTCTCCTACAACCTGCAGTGGACCCAGAGGGACCCCGAGGCCACGGACCCCATCATCGGCTACTGGGTCATCGTCAGGAAGGTACACACACACACACACACACACGGTATGTTGGTGCTGCACAGTGACTAGGAGTAATGCCTTCCACACACACACACACACACACACACACACGCCACAGCTGCACGTTGCACGTGTGCACACACACACTGTCATGTACTGTACTTGATCTCAGCAGCCAGGTGGAGGTGTGTGTGTGGAGGTGTGTGTGTGGAGGTGTGTGTGTGGAGGTGTGTGTGTGGAGGTGTGTGTGTGGAGGTGTGTGTGCTCAGTAAACACGGGAAGTGTGAAGTCAATCAATGGAGAGCTGCACGGAATTACAACAATGTCACAGCCTCTCGCCTCCTCTCCTCTCGCTCCCTATCTTCTCTCCTCTCCTCTCATCTCTTCTCCTATCCACTCGTTTCTTCTCCTCTCCCCTCCCCTCACCATCTCTTCTCTCCTCTCCTCTCATCTCCTTTCATTTCCTCTCCTATCCTCTCCTCTCCTTTCCTCTCCCCTCCCCTCACCATCACTCCTATATTGTCCTCTCCTCTCCTCTCATATATTCTCATTTCCTCTCCTCCTCTCCTCTCCTGTCCTCTCACCTGTTCCTCCTGAACAGCCGCCCGTGTTCTTCAGGTGATGCGACCTCTCTGATGGCGCCATGTTGCCGTGCGTTTAATGAACATAAAGGAACATCGCGTCACGTTTGAACCTCGGTGCGTGCATTTGTATGTGTGTGTGTGTGTGTGTGTGTGTGTGTGTGTGTGTGTCTGTGTGTGTCTGTGTGTGTGTGTGTGTGTGTGTGTGTGTGCGTGTCTGTTTGTGTGCATGTGACACAATGAAACATGTTCCACCAGCTTGCCTCTGTGTGGATGAATGGGTAACTCCTCCTCCTCCTCCTCCTCCTCCTCCTCCTCCTCCTCCTCCTCCTCCTCCTCTAAAACTCGTCTGCTTCCCTCATGAACCGCAAGGACCGAAAATTAGCAGCGGCCTTCCACAGATGCACATTTGGTTGCACCTCTCAACACTTTCCTCTCCCTCTCTCCTGCTCCCTCTCTCCTACTCCCTCTCTCCTGCTCCCTCTCTCCTACTCCCTCTCTCCTACTCCCCCTCTCCTGCTCCCTCAAACAGCATCTCGCCCGTTCCTTCGTCTTTCTTCGCCCACTCCAAGTTCTCTCTCTCTCTCCTGCTCCCTCTCTCCTACTCCCTCTCTCCTCTCCCTCTCTCCTCTCCCTCTCTCCCTCACACAGCATCTCGCCCGTTCCTTCGTCTTTCTTCGCCCACTCTAAGTTCTCTCTCTCTCTCCTGCTCCCTCTCTCCTGCTCCCTCTCTCCTACTCCCTCTCTCCTGCTCCCTCTATCCTACTTCCTCTCTCTTGCTCCCTCTCTCCTGCTCCCTCTCTCCTCTCCCTCTCTCCCTCACACAGCATCTCACCCGTTGCTTCGTCTTTCTTCGCCCTCTCTGAGTTCTCCCTCTCTCTCTTTGTGCTCGTCTCTCTCCTTTCTCTCCTCCCTCTCTCCTCCCTCTCTCTTCTCACTTATTGCCGCTCTGAGTAATTGTGTTATAAGCGCAGACTTAATGGCATTTAAAGCCGGGTGAACCGTGGCTGATAAATAGCCGCCGTGAGTTCTAATGCTGACAGCGTTAAAATAATGAATTGCAATAAGCAGCCGTTTAAGACTTCTTAATTGTTCGACTTTAATTTAATTTCAAGTGTTATTTTTTTAAACCCGCATATGTTTACAAATGCCTTACAGAGCAGCGTAATAAAAGTATCCTCGAGGAAAAAGAAAAAGGTGAAAGAGGAAGAGAGAAATACGATACATATTAAAGGAAAACAGTGAATCTCGGCGGAGCTCTCGACTATTAAATAGAGTATGAGAACATTCAAATGTAATAGCAATCTCCATTTAACAACCCATCTATTTCTCTCTCTCTCTCTCTCTCTCTCTCTCTCTCTGGCTCATCCTCTTAACGTCTTGACGCCATCTTTTTTAGCACACACACACACACACACACCCTGTGATGTAGTGGAGGGTCTCGGGGGAGACGTGCAGGAGGAGAATAAAAAGATGTATGAAGTCTCTCCACTTCACTGTTTTATTCCTGTGTAATAAGCGTGCGTTTATAATCCAACGCATTTGTACTCACCTATGTGTCGAGCATATGTTAATGTGTGTGTGTGTGTGTGTGTGTGTGACAGGCTACATGATTGGCTCCATGACTCATTGCCAGGCTGTGAAATCCCCATTAACGCTTCTTCATTTAGTGTTTCCTTCTCCCCGCGGGGGGTTTCCCCGTGTAAGAACTAACAAGGCTGGCAGCATGGACCCCGCCTTTTGTTTCATCAAGCTTCTCCTCAAACCCCCCCCCCACACTTTTTCTTCACCCCCCCCTCCCTCCCTCTCCAACTTCTAACCCCGTAACTGTTTCTTAAACGAGAACTTTTTTCGAGATAATTAGCGCGCTGTGATTTTAACCCTTTTACGGGTATTTGCTCCGCCTCCTCGTTGCTCATTTTTTCATTTGTTCTAACCTTTTTCTTTTTTCCAACCTTTTTCTTTTCCCTACCCGTCGCAGGAGGTCGTCTGTGTGTTTTCGAGTCGCACCTTATTTATTCATGCGGTGCACCCGTCTCGTGCATATGCATTCATGCATTCTGCCCTGTAACACGAGGCTTTCCCTCGAAGGCCGTGCGGATGGGGACCAGGAAATTTTTTAAGTAACTATAGAAAACATGTAAACATCAGAGAAAAAAAAGCTATCGGGGGGGGGGGGGGATGTGCAGCCAATTATACATCTGATATCATTGATGAAGTTATGAATGCGTGGCAGATTTGACTGACAGGCTGTTTGTGCGGTCCTTGTTGACCTCAGAAAAACAACTGTAGAAATGAGTGTGTGTGTGTGAGTGTGTGTGTGTGTGTGTGTGTGTTTGGGTTCAGACTGTTTTTTTCTTCTCTTTTTTAACATATTTTTTTACTTGGAAATATTGACAGGTACAAAACACATTAAACTTTAACCGATACAAATTATTTTTTCGTTGACATACAAACAAATAACAAACTGGTTCACCCACCTAGAGTATACAGGAAAATAAATACATAAAAAAAACAGATACAAAGAGCTTTTTATTCCTTATCTTTTTCCTCATGCATGTGCGGTAATGAAGCAGATTAATAAGCGTTTGCATCCATGCGTCCTTGGAGCCTCACTGTTGCTCTCTTTCACCCATGATCACATCTTTCCTTTCTCTTTTGGTGCAATCTCACCGACTCTAAACCTCACCTTGTTTAATGACCCCCCTACACAATGTATTTAACAATTCCATGCATAGAAAGAAGGTTTTACATCATAATTTTGAGCGTAATTGATACCCAGAGTGTGGCCTTTGAATGCTTTTCATTCCCCACAATGTACCGCATTTTAAATGATTGTCTCGGCGTGCAGCGCAGCAGCACATCACGTCCTCATCACGTCCTCACACTCGGAGAACCGCCGCGTCACGCTCACTACACCATGCGGCCGGGTTTCTTTTATTCACAAATCTCTCACCGCTTTTACTGTTTTATTCATTATTTTCTTCTTCTTCTACCTTTCCTCCTCCCGTCTCTCCACCATGCCGCCCTATCGACCGCCGTCGTGTGTTTAGTTTATCACTGAAGTGGTGTGACAGTCAGCTGACCTATGAGCAGGTCTTATAGCCACAGGTTCTCTCTGTGCTGCTACACACACACACACACACACACACACACACACACACACACTCTGCAAACACACATCCCCATTATCATATATATGAGAAATTAAAAAATATTCATGATGAATTAGAGTTGTACATTAAATCAAATGCATGAATAATTGATGTACATAACCAACCCCACTATGCATATATATATATATATATATATATATATACACACACAGAGCACACAGGCTTATTCAAGCGTAGGTACTCGTGCCTATAGACACAGTGCACACATGACTTGTTGACGTACGCACAGTGAAGCGTGGATCAGACCCAAAAGGTCCATTAATACGAGGATAATAGAAACATTAACGAGTTTTAAGAGGCCGCTCACACACTGACGGTCACGCTGTGGTTCTGTCTCGTGGCGGATCCTTTGCTCCCGCCCTCTTTTCACACTTCCTGTTCTGGTGTCTCTCTGACTGATGGAGACACAGTTAAAAACACTGTACGCTAGAAATCATTGAAAGCGTGTGGCATAGACACACACACACACACACTCACTCAAACACACACACGCATGCATAGAAAGGCAAATGGCCTCCCATGTCAGTCCATCAAGCGACCGCCTTTCCGCCTCTTAAATGATGTCACTCACTCGCTTCCTCACTCACTCCTGTCTCCTTCTGTTAGTCCTTTCCTTACACACTACACACGTCTTTTCTCCGCTGCGCCTTTCCTCGTCACTTAGGCACGCACACACACTTGTAAACACACGCACACACACGTGTTGTCCTAGTAAGGCGGGCGGGGAGAGTCTGTGTTTGTGTGTATGCTTTTAGTTGAGTAAATTTATCCATTACATCGCACACACTGTAACCACAACCAGAGTGTGTGTGTGTGTGTGTGTGTGTGTGTGTGTGCGTTGGTGTGTGTGTGTGTGTGTGTGTGTGTGTGTGTTTGTACGCAGACGTGGTCCACTCGTGTAGAATCACAATCTCCCTCATTCTGCTTACATCTAAAGCTCCGAGTCCTCGGTACTCCTAACTTGTTTCTCCCTGCTCGCTCACACACACACACACACACACACACACACGCTCTCTATGCATATTACATGAGCCCCTTCTTTTCTGCTATATTTCACATAATTATGCATATGCTGTTCAAGCATTGTGTAAATGTTTATATGGATGAATGTGTGTTTAAAAAAAAAAGGAGCAGTATATTTTATTTTGAAGTTTATACTGCCGTGCTAAATATGAATGAATGAGGCCCTCCAAAGCTCCAAAGACCAGATTCAGTAAGAAAATGAATAAATGTAATAATAGTTTTATATTAATACTTCAGTTGCATCATCCGGTAGTTTCCATTCAGTTTTCTTTCCATTGATACAAATGGCCATTCTGTCATTTTAATTATGCGAGGATGCATTTCAATAGGAGTGATGTGATGAGATATACAGGAGTTAGAACTGAAGTGGACCCAAATGCACGACTCAGGAGACATAAAATGCTGATCAAGATGTTTACTATAAATCTTATCAGAATTGAAACAAAGAACACAAGGTAACGCGGGAGAGCTCGGTCACGGAGAACACAAACCAATCTGTCAGAGGACAAGTGGAAGTGAGGGAGCTAAATAGTGAGGGACTATTGAGGGAATGGGCTGCAGGTGAGAAGGGCGTGAGGACCAGGTGAAGGTAATGAGGGACTAACGAGGTGACCAGAGACAGGTGAAGGGAGTTGGACTAACGAGATGGGAAGCAGGATCTGGAATGACATGATAGTTAGACAGGATGAAAACAACTAATACAAGAAGGTATGGAGCTGAACTGTTATAAGTTAAGTCTTCTTTAGCTACTTGATGTGTGTGTGTGTGTGTGTGTGTGTGTGTGTGTGTGTGTGTGTGTGTGTGTGTGTGTGTGTGTGTGTGTGTGTGTGCGCACAGTCTTTAAATACCTTTAATTGGTAATACTCTTCCACCTAAATTGTTATTTATTCAAAAGATCCATTTTATCCATGACTACTATCCACGTGACTATCAGAACTTTTTTTTTAAACAGTTTACCTGCCCGGGGGTCCGGGACCTCACTCGAGAAAACTTCCCGAAGACACATTGCTGTTGGAGAAATCGAAAACCTGTGACCTTTTCTTGATGCGCCGCTTTCTTAAACCAAAAGGTCGCTTTGCTGCCTTTTTCATTGGAAGACAAAGTATCCTGTTACGCAACACAAAGTCCTTTAATGCAACGTTCCCCGACCGGTTCTGAGACCCGGACCGGTTCCGGTTCTTATAGCTCGTGTCTTTGCCAGCTTCTTTTTTTTCGTATTACGTGACCTCTTGAGTGTGTCACGTCATTCCTGACCTCGTGAGGGGCTCAGACGCACACACGGGAGTATCCGTTGCTTTTTCAAAATGAAATATTTTTCCGACTTTTTTTTAATTATTCACTTTATCTGTGACCGGTACCCGGGGGTTGGGGACCGCTGCTTTAAAAGAACTCTTCTCTCTGGACTACGAGGTACCCGACCACCAGTAAGATCATTCAGTTGATGCAATTCTAGATCGACCAAACTTTTTCTAGATCAATCCAACTTCAAGACAAGCCAACAGGACCTCTGCGTTCAGGCCACGCCCCCTAATTCAGAAGTGTTGTGGGAGGAGTTTGCTTGGAAAAGGAACATTTAGTCATTTAGCTAACGCTTTTATCCAAAGCAACTTATAATCATAAACCGTAGACACAGCTACAAGGAGCAGTTCAGGGTTAAGTGTCTTGCTCAAGGGGATTGAACCGCCAACCCTCTGATCGGGAGGCAAACCTGCTAACCGACCCATAGTCCATGGTAGTTGACGAGCTTATGGGAAGATCTTCGGAACATTTAAGAAATGTGTTTTTTGTTTGGATCGGTCGGTTTGTGGATTGAGTTGATCGGATCGTTTTGCCTGTATTGAAGGGTACAACCAAAAGTTGGAGAAACTAGTAAAAGAAGACTTAACAGACGTTAGCGAGCGGCCTGGCGAGGAAGGAAGGGTTTGATTCCGAGAGTGTTGCCCAGCACCGACGTACAGGGATCAGGCTGCGGCCGCCTGCCACGTGGGACCGCTACAATAATTGGGAGTCATACCGAATTTCGTCGCAGGCCTCGGCGCTGGATAAAGATCAGCTCGGTGTAGCTGAGTGTGACTTCCCAGAAACAATGGGAACAGCACACCTCGACGTGAGGTTCAGGAGGCAGAAAAAGAAGGAAAAAAAGCATATTTCACCGAGGTGATGTCAGAGCACACATGACTGAAGCAATTATAGGGAAGTGGTGGGACGCATCGGTTCCTTCACGACGAGCCGGACTCAGAGTATCGAGCGCAGAACGTCAAGAACGCACATGTGAGACGCATGTACACATTTTCGTTAGATTTTTGCATAATTATCCCACAAAATTTGAACAGACGCATTTCTTTTCATGTTATGATGCTTTTCCTCTTGGCCAATATTTACATCAATCAGCTTTTGTATTGAACTGTCACTGTGAGCGCTCTGTGCTGTAGACACACACACACACACACACACACACACACACACACACACACACACACACTTGTCTGCTGCATGCATTAGCTGATAATGGCATGCTGTGGGTGTACTAAGGTGTTCTGCTGGAGTGGCTGACCTAATGCATTAGATTGAGCTCACTGTCAGGTCTTTAAGTAGCAGGAATCAGAGGCAGATACACAGCTAATGGATCCTTCTCTCCGTGGGTGGAATAACACAGCAATAGCTCCATTAAAAAACTGTGCTAACTAAAAAATAAAACATCTTAAAGGTGCAGTACGCAATTTTATTCTAACACTTTTGGTCTAATTCAGCAACTATCTCATCACGGTCACCCTGATGTCTGTTCTGTAAAATAATCTGATGTTCATACATTTAAGAAAATGAGAAGACAACAATAGCACAAGATTAACATCATAACCAATTTAATTTTAAATGAGTTCATAATGAACAGCCATTTAGATTTATTTCAAAGTTGCTTCGTCATAAATTCAGTGCGTTGCACAGTGAAATAAATGGTTCTTAAATTTCTTTTCTTCTACAATAATCAACGATTTGATGACAATGACTCGGCTTCCTCAGCAGAAAGCTATGAGCACAACGACAGAGACTCTAGCTCTGTATTGAGACTATAAAACGGCCTATAAGGTGCTTTCCTTTTCGGATAAAAGATGAGATTGGGACTTCATGCAGTCCAAGAAAGGTAGAACCCGAGTCCTGAGGCGTATATATACATATACAGTTGCTCATGTCCTGTCCCCTGCCTGTGTGCCGATCCAGAACAAGCAGACCGTGATGTCAAAGCAGATCAACCTGAAGGGCAAGGAGCCGGAGAAAGGCGTTCTGATCTCCTACGCCGTCCCGGACCTGAAGATCCCCCTGTCCTACGAGGTCCGACTGGCCCCCGTCACCACCTACAGCACCGGGGACTACGTCAGCCGCCTCATCCAGTACTCGGAACGTGAGTCTCAAACACATCAGAACATTGTGCATTAAGACATGTAAACGTGGAGGATTGTGCACACCTGAGTGTCTCTACGCCATTTGTCTTGCAGCCTACACGTATCCACGGCCCTCAGGTGAGACTTCTCTCTTCTCTACCATCCTCAACATTTATAATATGTCATGTGACCCGATAGATGATGGGGGGGGTGGAGCTACTTGCAGCTTATATAGTGCGAGCCAATGTCAGAGCCTCGGCCTTGACTTCATCTTATTGCTTTCAATGAGAGGAGGGGAGGGGGGGGGGGGGGTAGGATGAGAGGATGCAAGCGATGGCCGGGAGCCGGTCCATGACATTTAAAAAATCACATCATCGAAGAGTAGGAATATTCTGAGGATATGACTCTTGGTTAATCAGATGGAATTGGGTTTTACGGTTTATGGGCAAATATTTGAAAGTCACTTTAGGAAACGGTGTCGAAGCCGTTACACTGATTTGTGTTTATCTATTTCACATCCATGGGGGTAAATTATAACCATGCTACCGCCCATCCATCAAATCAAATTATCCTGTTGATCATGTTGACTTATTGCTAGAATGACCATGACGACGATGATGCAATGATGACGTCAGGGGGCGTTACCTATTTTTAAACCGCATATAAACCACAAAGCGAGGTTTATATGTTTATAATAAGTTTAACTTATGTTTCTGTTTCACCAACCGCTTACAAACTATATTCATACTAATTCTACCATCAATACATATCGCCTTTATTAACTGTGTGCCTCCTCTCTCTCTCTCTCCGTCTCTCTCCTCTAAACGCCCTCTCTCTCCGTTCCTCTCGTCTTAAGTCAACTCTGTGCGTCTTGTCTATTTCCTTCATTAAGAGACGCGCTGCACTTTTTTCTTTTTTCTGGCAGCATTTTCTCCGTCGGCTCCGCCAGGGCGAGGCAATTAAAACGACACCAGATTGAAACAAGCCGCGAGAAAAGACAACAGTGCAAATTGAAAAAGGAGCGCGAGTAGCAGAGCAGGGTGTGAATAGTAATGGATTCTCTCCCTTAAACCACCAAGCGCACACGCAACATCCTCTCGGATAACATCAGTGTGTGAGTGTCTGGGCTCATGGAGAAAAGCCCTCAACCCTCTGGGGTCAGGGGTCATTTTCTCGATTTTACATTATTACTTAAATTCACCTTTTTTTTTAAAGACACTGCATATGACACATAGCCATGTGTTTTACATGCAAACAAGTCAGAACAATCTCAGCTCTTGATATCATGAGGCACATTTTTACATTTTTACAAAATTTGAACGGACACATTTCTTTTCATGTTACATTACATTACATCACATGTCATTTACATTACATTACATGTCATTTAGCAGACGCTTTTATCCAAAGCGACTTACAATAAGTGTATTCAACTTAGAGTACAAACTAAGAACAACAAGAATACAGAAAGTAACATTTCCTCAACATAGTCAAACTACAAAAGTACCATAATAAGAGATATTTAAGAGCCACTGAAGTGCTAATCTGTGTTTAATCCAGATATAGTCGGAAAAGGTCAGTTTTCAGCACATTTGTCCTAAGGCACACGTTTAAGGAGATCATAAAGCCCTGAGGCTTGATTTAAAAAACATTAATCATATCTCTTGTGAAAACATCCCTTTACTCATGTGGACCAACTATTTTGGTCTAAAACCAATTTTCTTTTATTAGCGTTTTTTGAGTAGAAATGATGTGGTCTGTCACACCATTCACCAAAATGATAGAAATATGGACTGATAAATGACTTCATACTGCAGATAAAGCTTCATGGGGAGGAATGAAAATGGAAAATAACCATTACAAAAGATCCAGGGAGGGTTAACTAGACATGCCAACTCTCTTCCAGATGTCTTTATTAAAGTGCATTGTGTTTATGGCAAAATCAAACAGCAAAAGAAACTGACTTGATATGGATGCAATTTTCTTTGTGTGCGACGCAAATACAAATATTCCACAGCCAGACGAGACGCCTCCCCGTTCACTTCTCTGAAGACGAGTCTCGGCGCTCACATTCTGCAGACGTTCTTCCAGGGAAATCTTTGTTCTCACACTTCAGATGTCTCACTTTTGCCGGGCGTCTCACAAATGCTTCTTGAAAAAAAGATGCGTACGCCTCCCGTACTACAACCCGTTTATGTACGCCCCAACTTTCCCCAATTGGAAGAAGTTGTAAAACTCTTATAGAAGAATAGAAATAGAAATATACTTTATTAATCCCCAAGGGGAAATTTGTTGACACAGTAGCACCAATAAACTAAACACAATAAAAATATAAAAATATAGGAAAGAAAGTGACTATGCATAAAGTATACAAAGTGAAATATAAAATACAAAATAAAATATATATATATATATATATATATATATATATATATATATATACACAACATCAATGTAAATACAGCAATGTCAAATTAAATTTAAAAAATATATATAGACAGTTATATGTAACCTCCATCTGCTATAGGAGTGGTATTCGTCTTGAAAAGTGTCAAAAAAGGCTAAGAATCAACCACGAGTGTAAACCAGGGTCTAGTGCTTCTGTTCTCCAGAATACTTCCAGCTTGATTTCAGAAATATTGCAACAGTGAAACCTTTAGTTCAAGAGTTTTCTTTTTTTTTCCATTTGACAGCCTGACCTAATCAGTGTTACCTTTTAAAAGGTCCTGCATGTGGGAGTCATGCATACAAATATGCATATGTTAAATACACTTAAAGTTCCTGCCTCCTACCTTGTGCCTCTCACTTTGTCAGTAATTGCCCGGCTGTCTGATCTTCACATCTCAAGTGCACATTGCAGAGGCTGTTCCACGCTATATTCTCTGCATTAATTCCCCCGGTAAAAGTGAGGTGAAGAAAAGAAACGGCCACCTGTAGTTGGTAACATCGGCCGTCTGACATTTGTCTCGTCCTCTCTTGTTTTTCTCTCTCCGCACACTCATCCCAGACCATGTGTGTGGTTTTGAGGATGACAGGATCTGCGGTTTCTCGCAAGACCGCAGCGACGTCTTTGATTGGACGAGACAGAACCACCTGACGCAAAACCCCAAGAGATCGGCCAACACCGGCCCCGAGACGGACCGCAGTGGCACCAAGGAAGGTGAGCGAGTCCGTGTGTGTTGTACGGTACTACACTACACAACGTCATCGTTCAGGGTTCGTACGGTCATGGAAAACCTGGAAAAGTCATGGAATTTTAAAATGGTCATTTCCAGGCCTGGAAAAGTCATGGAAAAAACTTAAATCATAAAAGTTTTGGAAAAGTCATGGAAATGTGTTATAATCACGTGTTCATTTACGCCGAGTTTGAAATAATTAACGTGTTTTTTAAAGAAAGACGCTCAGAATATAAGCCGGCGTACGCTCTCAGTACGCTACATGTTCTGAATTGTTCATTTTCAGTTTGGTCATGGACATTTGATTTAAAGTCCTGGAAAAGTCCTGGAAATCCATTGGTCAACATGTGTCAGAAGCCTGATCGTATCCCTGCTGGTGGTTTCAGGGTACTACATGTACATCGAGGCGTCGCGGCCCCGTCTCCAGGGCGACAAGGCGCGCCTGCTGTCTCCGCTGTTCAACGTGACCTCGGTGAGGGGCCCCAAGGGCTCCGGCAGGGTCCCGTACTGCGTCTCTTTCTACTACCACATGAAAGGCAAACATATCGGTGAGTAGAATAAAGCTCATAAAGTCTGTTTACACAACATTCACACACATGGAAACACAGGAAGGTTCGCATCCCATAGATTGTCATGACATGACATTAAGCTGACGCTTTTATCCAAAACGACTTGCAATGACGCTACATGTCATACACCGTGGACACGGCGACAGGGAACAGGTCAGGGTTAAGTGTCTTGCTCAAGGACACATCGCCCATGGCGGGGATTGAACCGCCAACCTCTTGATTGAAAGACAGATCTGTACAACCACTGACCCACAGTGGCCCTCCTAGTCATATTACTGGGCTTCTTCCAGAAGCTGAACTCTGTGTTCGACCCTCGCTTGTGACCCTCGGACACAATGTCAACGTGTGTGTGTTTGTGTGTGTATGTGTGTGTGTGTGTGTGTGTGTGTGTGGGTAAGAGAGAGTGAAAGTGAAGCTGGGGGGTTATCCAAGTTTCTACCTGTGCCCTGGTTTGTGTGTGTAAGTGGCTGAGGGGGCAGTGTGTGAGTGTGAGAGTGTGTGTGTGTGTGTGTGTGTGTGTGTGTGTGTGTGTGTGTGTGTGTGTGTGTGTGTGTGATTTATGGCGGTGAAACCACACGATCAGTCATTTGGGGAGCGCATGGTAAAAGTTACAAATACATGAAGGCACATTAACATTTTATCCACACACACACATCGTATATTTATATATAAATATATATATATATATATATATATATATATTATACATATATTTATATTTATTTATATATATTTATTTATATATATACTTATACATATATTTATATTTTTATACATATATATATATATATATATATATATATATATATATATATATATATATATATTACAGGTCCCTAGCTGATACATTGTAACATGTTTGCTGTTGAATGAGACGGCTGTAAAATCAAAGCTGTAGAACCAGGCGAAGGACGTTTCTTCCTTCTCCCCTCGCAGTGAGGGCGGTCGCTCTGTGCGGGGTCAGAGGTGATGCTTACGGTGTGAGGTTCTCTGGGATTTAGCCAGCCAGAACCATCTCGGGGTAACAACGGGATATTCCTACCGCGTTCCCACTGAGGGCTTTAGTTAAGTTAGTTTCCTGATGAGAACGTGTCCACTTAAACTTCTAGTAACCCAACTTCTCCAAAGTCCACCAAACAGGAGGCTACCAGCTTCATCCCTGAGCCTTAATCCCCGTTGGGCGTGATTGGAGTGGTTGTCTGACTCCAGGTGTCGGCCCGCCCACCTGTCCGTGGTCTACCCTGCCGAAGCCCCGGTGACAGACAAAGGACGGATGGCTGTTCAACCCTTCGGTAGACCCTATTCTTCACACCGGTCTCAGGTCTGGTCGGCCTCTCGCCGCCGTACGCATCAGTCACACGGCGCTTTCTTAAGATTAGCACATTGTGCCACCGGTCACGCCCGTACCTGCTACTACGAGCCCTCCCCTCAATTTACTCTGTTGTTCTCCCCGTCTGTTCCAATCTGTTGTCACTTTAATTGCTTTACCTCGGTGCGGCTCACACTGCCTGAGAGGGGAGACAGAATGTGACTCTTAATGACGAAGAGAGAGAGAGAGAGAGAGAGAGAGAGACGAGATAAGAATAAGACAGTGGGGGGGGGGGGGGGTCAGCGAGAGCAGAGATGAAAAACAAGGGGAGAGCGAGGGGAGTGAGGGTGGGCCGGCCTGGGATGAAAAAAGAGGCTTAATGAATAGAAGGAGAGCAAAGAGGAAGTAAAGAGAGACGGAGGGAAAAGGAAGTGCAAAGCAAACAGTGTGACGAGAGGAAAGGAGACGAGAAGCGAGAGCGGCGAGAGAGGAAAGGAGACGAGAAGCCTGAGCGGCGAGAGAGGAAAGGAGACGAGAAGCCTGAGCGGCGAGAGAGGAAAGGAGACGAGAAGCGAGAGCGGCGAGAGAGGAAAGGAGACGAGAAGCCTGAGCGGCGAGAGAGGAAAGGAGACGGCGAGAGAGGAAAGGAGACGAGAAGCGAGAGCGGCGAGAGAGGAAAGGAGACGAGAAGCGAGAGCGGCGAGAGAGGAAAGGAGACGAGAAGCGAGAGCGGCGAGAGAGGAAAGGAGACGAGAAGCCTGAGCGGCGAGAGAGGAAAGGAGACGAGAAGCCTGAGCGGCGAGAGAGGAAAGGAGACGAGAAGCGAGAGAGACCGTCCACTCGTTCATGTTCAGAGGGAGAGAGGGGACGGTGGGCTTCGTGCAGGAGCACTCTAGTCTCCGCCCAGCGCTAGAGGACCGGAGGGTGCTAACGGGGCTTTGGATGTTGAAAGCGTCGAGGAGCTTTAACAGACATTCTTTTTGTTAAAAACGCCGTTAAAATGTCGCTTTTTTCCACCCCCGACCCACGTATACAGTCCACTGGCTGTTTCATAATCATGAGGTTATGTGAATATGAAAGACTAAAAGACTCTTTTGAGGATTTTTGGCAAGGAAAATGAGGAAAGAAGCACAAAAGCGAAGCAAAGGTGTGCGGATAAAGACGTTCCCTTGTGGTGGTGCGGTTCAGCGGAGTGTGTTTCTCTTTGGGCTCGCTGGCAGCAACAATAAACAACGTGTAATTAGTTCTGCTTGGCATCGGGGAGAATTTTAGAAAAGCTCATGTCTGCCAATGGCAAGTTTACTTGGAATCACTGGATTATCTTTGGAGCAAATTATTATATTTATCTAGGTGTGAGTGTGTGTATATAAATATATACTTTGATTTTGTATATATATATATATATATATATATATATATATATATATATATATATATATATATATATATATATGAAATAGTACTAACATGTTTTATATTTTTTCATATTATATATATATATATATATATATATATATATATATAGTAATAATATGTTTTATATTTTTTCATATTATATATATATATATATATATATATATATATATATATATATTCATATAAAAAATAGTAATAACATGTTTAATGTTTTTGTATATTATATATATATATATATATATATATATATATATATATATATATATATATATATATTTAGAAAATGGTTATGGAACAGGTCTGTGTGAAAAAGGAATGTGGTGCTAAAGTGATAAGTTAGTTGAGATGTATGGTGTAAAGTGTCTTTGTACTTCTTTTTGGGATAATCTTCTCTCTAGATTCTTTTCAGGATAAGATTTAAGTAACTCTAGATGTGTCCCTATTGTCACGCTCCTAAATGTGTTTATTGATTTACGAAGAACTTTGAATAGCATTCTTTGAGTTAGCTGCACAGAACACAGAACACAGAGCACAGAGCACAGAGCACAGAACACAGAACACAGAGCACAGAACACAGAACACAGAGCACAGAACACAGAGCACAGAGCACAGAGCACAGAGCACAGAGCACAGAGCACAGAGCACAGAGCACAGAGCACAGAGCACAGAGCACAGAGCACAGAGCACAGAGCACAGAACACAGAGCACAGAGCACAGAACACAGAACACAGAACACAGAGTGTTTTAGTTGTGTCTCTGAGGAAAGCCACACAGGTAGCAGAGACAACGAGGACTTGACCCCCATGGAGGCTCAAGAGACCCGATGTGGGCCGACTTCTGATTACCAAAGGAAGAAAGACACGACTACTTTGTGTGTGTGTGTGTGTGTGTGTGTGTGTGTGTGTGTGTGTGTGTGTGTGTGTGTGTGTGTGTGTGTGTGTGTGTGTGTGTGTGGCTCATGTATATCTTCCCTGGCCTCCCCACTCACCATTCTACAGACAAGTAGCCTTGATGAAGATGTGCCTCTTCCTCCACCTCTCTGTCCCTGCTACCAACACACAGCTCTCTACCTCCAACCATTAGACTGCTTACCAGAGTCCTCTTCCCTCTGCCACACGCATGTGTGTGCGTGTGTGTGTGTGTGCACAAGTGTGTGTAGGCGGTGATGCTGAGGGTGCAACACAGATAGGAGAAGAGAGAGAGCATGGGTGGTGAGTGAGGAAGGAGACGAGGAGGAGATAGGCTGAGGGAGCGAACAGGTGAGAGTGGTTAGCAGCATGAGTCGATGCTCCTCTCCATTATGAAACATCTTTATCTTTCAAAGGTAATGTGACACTTTTATTCCAGCCGCAGTATCGGTGCTTCATTTGTGCGACAAGCGTCTTCTATTTGTACCGCGCGACCCGAAAAGTGGAACATCGTACACCGATGATCCCGGTGCTGAAGCCTGGTCCGACATTCCTCTGGGGAAGGAAGCGTCTCGGCTTCTTGCAGAGAGATGAATGAGAAGATCAATAATCAATACCCATCCCATAAACTAGCCAGTTAACCTCGCTCAGCATAAAGAAGGGACACCACCAGAAACGGCTCACCTGTGTTCGTCTAACAGCAACAAAATCAACCTCCCAGAACCTTTCATTAACACTAATGAACTTATTAGATAGATAGATAGATAGATAGATAGATAGATGGATACTTTATTAATCCCCAAGGGGAAAGTTGGTGTTACAGTAGCACCAATAAACTAAACACACGAGAATCAAATATAAATATAAGAAACAGAAACAGTGTCTGTGCACAAAGTGAAATATAAAATTAAAATAAAATATATATGTATATATATATATATATATATATATATATATATATATATATATATATATATATATGCAAATACGCAATTATATCTTGTTATGAAAGGAAATTTGAGCAGGGAATAGGACTGACATCCGAGAGGCGTCGGTTAGCCAACCTCATCGTCATATACAAGAGACGCAAACGTGTGTTTCACGTTTTAATAAACTCGTTTTCATACATTGGAAATAGAAAATGTGAAATATGTGAATATATGAATGGTCAAACTCTATTTAAGGTGAATTTTTTATAAACAAATCAAAAGTTCCTGCACTTGCTTCTTTCTCTCCACTGCATACAGATACCCCCCCCCCCCTCTCTCTCTCTCTCCATGTTATGTAACTGCCCTGTCTGTCCCCCTCCCCCCCCCCCTCCGTTAGCAGCCCATCTTCCTCAGTCACACCTTTTAAAGGACGGAGCAGGGAGATAATTAGCAGCAGTTCAAAGAATGTGAGCTGAATAATACACAAAACGCACAACAGCACGACACACACTGTGCGACCGCCCACACACACACACACACACACACACACACACGCACACACACGGTATATGTAACGCACGCCGTGGCCCCCCCGCCTGCGTATTAGTTTAAGAGACTGCTGGTTGGTTAATGTTCCAATTAGGGGGCTGGCTGAGGATCGTTAAGAAGATAAATGACTCCCTCACACCTTAGAGACCCCGAGAGAGAGATGGAGAGATGGAGAGATGGAGAGAGAGAGAGAGAGCTTCCTTATGGTTCAAATGGTGTCATCCGGTGCAGACTTTATTTTTCAACAATTAGGGGCAATTGATTTGTTTCCACAGTTTTTACACGTTTCTTGTAAATTATTTTCATTTCAACCAAACATGGTGTCTCAGTTACGTGAATACTCTAAATGAAAGGAAACAGGATTATCCTGCTACGTCTCTCTCCCTCTCTGCTGTGTTCTTCCCTCCTCTTCCTCCCTTCTCTTCCTACCCTCCTCTTCCAACCTCCTCGCTGCTGTCCTTTTGCTCCATTGTGCTCAAAGAAAACTTTCCACTGGATCGTCGATAAAGAGTCCAACACACACCGCGACTCGTGCGAGGAGCCTCACACACTTAATGTCCACCTAAATGTCATCCGCATGCACCTCACCTCAGAGGTCAGCCTAGTGTGTGTATATATATATATATATATATATATATATATATATATATATATATATATATATATATATATACGCACACACTATGCAGCACATTTGTTTACACTTCATATATTAATTAGCTGTAGTCCACAGCACAGCCATCTGTATGCTAGTTAATGATTACTTTATAATATTAAATAAATAATAAATAATTTTTTTGAGCAAAAGAAACACACTTGCATGTAATAAAATGTGAGATGAATACGGATCATTTTGGAACCATGTCGTGGCTTCAGAAGGTCGGTGATACATAAAAAGATTCTTATTAAAAAAAGGACTGAAACGAAAATAAGAATTTGTGATGATCAAAAACAGGTTAATTGAGGAATTGCTGGAATTCTGAATCATGAAATAAATTTACTGCAAAGATATTTACAATTAAAACTCCATCGGGTCCCTTTTGACCGAGATGTGTTGTTGCTTAACGTTTGTGGAAAATAATAAATCTTCAATTCCGTGTCCTGTCGTTTAACGGTGACAACGTGACGGCAGCGAGATATTTGGGGATGTTAGTTTATGCAAACGTCACTGAAGGAGAGCCTGCATGGCTGCAGGAAGCGTTCTCTCTGGGGTTGACCCTCAGGGGTCAGGGGTCATCTGTTGCCTCGCCATGTTCTCTAGCTTCCGACTGAAAGCATGCTAATAGACCTCAGGTGTGGTGGGAAGTCCTTTGTGATTTCCTGAGTGTTCATCAGTTGTTGTTTTTTTCACAAAATGTCGACAGACAAACAAACTGCCAAATCACGGTGAAAGATTCCGTGTGACGGGTACTTTCTGCACCGCGTCACCCTCCACGTCCTCGCCCTTAACTCTCCGTGTGAATCACATCCGAGCTCACTGCCGGGAGGAAATGGAAGTGGAAACCCTCCCGGTTCCTTTAAAAAGTATTTCTGGCCCGTGTCATCGCGGACAAATTAATATTAAAAAAAACGTAAATATGTCAAACCCTCCGGCTCGTCGGAAGACGCCGGAGGGTTCGACCGACTACCTTTCCCATGACGTTTAGTTACATTAATTGCTCGGTGTGGTGGAAGTCATCATTGGGTGGTCACTTCATCTTAATCTAGTTGATGAAGAGGTGGGTAACGTGTTGAGCCGATTTCTCCATTTTGAACTGTTGAGACATCACGGAGATCACGGTCTTTGTGTTCAGTGCCACACAATGTTCTAATGATCTGGTGTGTGTGTGTGTGTGTGTGTGTGTGTGTGTGTGTGTGTTTACAGGCACTCTCAACCTGCTCCTGAGGGTGAGGAGCATCGCCTCCGTGGACTCGGTAGTTTGGACGAAGTTTGGCCATCAGGGCCCGGACTGGAGGAAAGCCTTCTTGGACATCAGCCCCAGTGGACCCTTCCAGGTAACCGGGCTCGGCCAATTACCTTTTTCCAACCCGATTATTTAAAAACAACAAAACGGCAGTGAAGCACTCGTACGGCTGCCATGCGTTGCATAACTCGGCCTCGAGGTGCGTCTCGGGAGTTGGGAACTGTTCGCTCGATGTCGAGAGGCCTCGACCTCGGAATTGAGATCGGCCTCCGGCGCTCGGCGCCTCTCGAGGGTTTCGTCTCCAACGAGCGCCGACAGCATCGTCAGGTCTGCTTTGCCTTTCTCGTAGAAGAAGAAAAGAATAGAATGATATGCTGATATATTCACAGTGTTTCTCTCATCTCTGAGACGGTTCCCCCACTGCGGCTGAGGGAGCACAGGACAGGGTTTTATACTCGGATGACTTTTAGGAATCAAGAGAGTTCCGGTAGGATGCTTGAAAAGGTTTGAAACTCGACTTGTCATTTTATTAATTTTTCACAGGGAATTCTCCAGAGGGAAATATGAAGCTCCAAAGAGCCAGAGGAAGCCATCACATTTAGATTCATGCCTCCAGAATCATTCCCACCTAATATTTATATCAATGTCAAAGTTAACACACACATTCAATATATATATATACAAGTCATTTAATATCACAATAAAATTCTACGTATCATGATATAGCAGTTTTCTGGTAATCAAGTTACTAAATATACTACATGAAGTAGCCAAATACCTTTGAATACGCATGTGTGAATTAAATACTATAAAAATGTAATATACTGAGTCATTTCTCATTTAATTAAGAACTTATCAATTTATACCGCGGAATTCTCTATATACGATTTCATTACATTGATGAAAGGTGATTAATTATCATATTGAATTATTGCCCAGCGCTATAGGCAGAGGCAGAATATTAACAGGCGTTAAAGAATACATGTAAATGTTCTAACAGCAACGTGTTGCCATGGTTAGAAAAGTAACTCAAACACTCAGCATCCGAGTCTGAGGATGTGATGGTAATCATTATTTATTAGGTCATGCACATTTGTGAAAACACTAACACGAATCAATGCATTGTAAAATATGATAAATATAGATTGGAATCCAAGCTTTAAAATGAGAGACTTTTTTTATTGAATAAATGTTGGTACAGCACTTTGACATTTTGGTGCTGAGGGGAGTATCGACGTATCAGAGCCTCGGAGTGAACATTCAGCTCGTTTTCTGCTGAATGTCAGCAGCGAGCCGCTCCACGCCGTAACCAGAGGATTACCCGCCTCAGCAAGAATGTGCTGATCGCAGCAAATAATACACGGTTTCACACCGGTTTGAAAGATACAAGCGACGCGCTTCTGTAGCTATACCGGTGGTTCTCAAATCTGTGGGGCGTGCCCCTCTAGTGGGGCGTAGTGGTATTACAGGTGGGGCGCAAGGCGAAATTCACAACTTCACATCTTACACAAGTTCAAAGTACACGGACATACAACTAAGTTCAATACAGCATGATGTTTATTCCGTAAATGATGCTCCCATTTAGAGGGAAATATATTTCTTTATTTTTATTATTGGCGACTCGCCACATCCTACATCCTTGAGATCGTCTTTCCGGCTGTTGCCCTTCAAAACAAGAGCTTAACATTGAGCATGAATTGAGAGTGGCTGTATTCATTTTAAAAAAGAGGTGTAGTGGAAAGCTCATTGCAACGTATAATAAAGATAAAACATGTATACCTGTACCCGTTTTGTTTTGTTTTGCAAAGATTGCACTTTTTTGTTGTTTTGAAAATATATGCGGTGAAAACTATTGCCAAATATTGTAACTTTTTTTATCTTAGTTTTTCACAATTTGCACTTTATTATTATTATCCTGAAAAGATACTCAGTAAAAAACAAATTAATTTTAAGCCACAATAAGCTATTTTTTAGCAAATATTAGTTATTTTTTAGAACTACATTTGTATTCTAAGAACGTGATTGAAAACTTTTATAGGTTTTTGGTCCGATGGAGAAATCTGGTTTAATTGAAAGTGATTGCAAAGTTATTCTATTATTGACATAAAAAGTTTGAGAACCACTGAGCTATACAGTCATGAGAGAGAAAATATACTATAATAATAACATAGAATATCAAATAATGGATGGAGGAAGATACAAAGGGGTGTTAAGTTGCTCTTTGAGAATGTTTAATTACAGCCCAAGTTATTTCCACTAAGAGAAGTATATACAGGTTTGAGTTTAGTATGCAGAGTGAGATAAGAGTGACATCACTGCATATAGGATGATGTTGAGGAGTGTTTGATAGAGTTATTGATGTATGAAATTCAGTCGGTAAACTACATTTTACTATGAATCCAGGGACCCGATGTACTGTGAGAAAATGTTTATGATTGAACAACGAGATAATTAGGACAGCAAGGATATTTTATGACTCATGCGTTTCCCTTCAGAGAGTTTTATGGGATCCATAAAAGATGCTGACCGAGCTCAAATCCAGCTTGTGGGAAGCAACCTTCCCCTCTTTCAGCTGAACTTTGATGTCTCCTTGTGCAACTTTACCCCAAAGTTTTGTTGCCTGGTACACTTTCAGTCAATAGCGGATGAAAACAGTGTTCTGGGAGACACAATAGAGGCGGCGCCGGCGGTGTGTGAGCGGCGTCTGTCGACACATCGCCGAGGTCTCGCGGCAGCTGCTCCTCCCTGTCGGGACGTGGCCGGGTAAACTTTACGACCCTGCCTCCTTTCTGAATGGAGGAGGATGCTTCCTCTCACTCATCGTGTGTGTGTGTGTGTGTGTGTGTGTGTGTGTGTGTGTGTGTGTGTGTGTGTGTGTGTGTGTGTGTGTGTGTGTGTGTGTGTGTGTGTGTGTGTGTGTGTGTGTGTGTCCACGCGTGTGTGTACTTCAGTGAGTTTACAACCCAACAGAGAGGGCACAAAAATACACCGGGCGAAAAATGATGATGGTTTTGGTTTTGCGTGCCTCTATATCCTCCTGTGTGTGTTTCTCTTCCTCTTTTGTTCTCTTCTTCTCTCTCTCTCTCTCTCTCTCTCTCTTTCTCTCTCTGCTTATCTTTTTCTCCGGCCCCCTGTGCTGGGACAGGAGGACAAGTTGGATCAATTCATGCCTTGACACACACACACACACACACACACACACACACACACACACACACACACACACACACACACACACACACACACACACACACACAGACTTCTCATTAGATCTGAAATGGCTGATGACTAATAGCTCTGAAACACACCCACGTTGTCTGACTGCTCACGCACTCACATCTACACACACAAACACACACTTGTTATTTCAATACATCTGTCTCCATTATTTTATACGTTTACATACATAAACACCGTTAGATCAAAACACATGCACACACACATCCATACAGCCAAACTCTTCTCTCTTTTTTTAAAACACACTTACACTAGTCTCCTATCCCCTGCAGCAATTATATATGACAGGTCAATTAACAGGCTTATATATGAGCAGGGGATGCCTGCTAGTTGTGTAGTAATGATTCCAGATACTCTCTGGACGTGCACAGGGGAAATTGAATCGGTGATGAATGTGGGCTGGAGGCCTTTGCTGGGGGCCGCCTTTGCTCCTCATTAAGTACGCCTCTGGAACACCGTGTTCCTTTCACCCGTAACGGGGAAATTAAGTCGGAAACAGTGGGCCCACTGTATGTTTTAGGGCTCCTCTGTGATGTAGGATGCTGCGGATTTGATCGTATTTGCATGTTAAGGAGTGTCTTTGACACGTGGCTAATTTGGGGTAATCTCTTTAGGAGTTCTGTACTCGATTACATTTAATTCAGTTTATTTTTATGTAGCCCAAAATCAAAAATGTCAAATTTGCCTGAGAGGGCTTTTCAATCTGTACGCATACAACATCCCTGTCCTAGGACCTCACATTGGATCAGGAAAAACTTCTTCCCTCCCCCCCTATCATTTTTTTATTCTAAATAAACCTTTAACGGGGGAAACAATGGGATGGAGCATTGTATTCTTTGTTGTCACACCAGTAGGTCTCTAACCTCGGGGCCGTGTGGACGTGAAGCTTTCCTTTACCCACCGTACCGGATGAACTGGCTCCGCCCACTTCCTCAGTGTCTCCACATTTATACGTGGTTTAAATGATGTACAATGAAACTAAATAAAATAAATAAATAAATGCTGATAGCGTAAAAAAAAAGAAAATCCTATTTCTGATAAAGAGCAATGCTATTATAGTTTTTTGACATAATACAACAGTATGTGTCACTTAAAGCCGTCAGAGCCACGAGTCCACGACTTAACTCGTTGTTCACGGATGGATTTATTATAAACCTCGGGGTGCAGAAAGCTGAACGATGCACACGGGTCATGATGCATTCAAGTCGAGGTCAATTCAGTTAAAATTTGATATGTTTTACTTCAAAAAAATGATCACGCGGTAACTATACTATGCAATAATCAAAAAAACAACACTAATTTTCAGCATCACCAGACGGTCAGTAGGAGGTTAGAAGGCAGGTTAGGGTCCCGATGGGGAAACGGTGTGTGAGCCACGGTGTGATGTTTCACCTCTGAGCGAGTCAGAAGCTGCCCGCTCGACACACGTGTGCCGGGAGACGCACACACGCATGACACGGATGAAAATAGAATCAGACGCACAACTCACACTCACGACGAGCGGCGTACGTCACACACACGATGTGGCGGGGGGAACGGGGTCGGATCAGCCTCAGTGATTACACATGCAAAAACAAAGATTCACAAATATAGTCGATTTACAAACGCACGCAGAACGATTCACAAACACATTCCGATGCACACATGAACACATTACAATTTATATGATTTTTCTTCTTTTTTTTATCGCGAATATATTTCTGCATTTTTATGAAGTTTTTTTAATTTCTTTGTGCGATAATGCGTTATTTTTTTAAACATTAACCCCCCAAAAAAAGGTTCCATCTGGAACCGAAGATGGTACTTCAGAGTGATGCCATAGAAGAACCATTTGGGTTACACAAAGAACCTTTAAAACAGGGTTCTTTAAAGAACCATTTCCTTAAATAGTTCTTCAAAGAACCTATAACGGTGTCTCAAAGAACCTACAAAAAATGGTTCTTCAAGGCACCATTTCTGGTTCCACAGAGAACCTTTCAAACCAGGGTTCTTTAAAGAACCATTTCCTTAAATAGTTCTTCAAAGAATCTAAAAAGGTATCTCAAATAACCTATAAAGGTATCTCAAAGAACCTTAAAAAATTGTTCTGTAAGGCACCATTTATGGTTCTACAAAGAAGCTTTCAAACCAGGATTCTTTAAAGAACCATTTCCTTAAATAGTTCTTCAAAGAACCTATAAAAGTGTCTCAAACTAAAAAAGTGTTTCTTCAGTAGCTGATGGTTCTTCGTAGAACCACAAAGCCTTTCAAAGAACCATTTACGAACCATTACTTTTCTATGTGCATCCGTAGCCAATCAGATGTGGCCCTTGTCGGGGGGAGGCGTGGCCTCTCCACGCCGTGGCCGTGAGCTTCAGGGAACGAGACGCGTAAGGCAATGTTTGTCTCATCAATAAAGCACTTAATGCATCTTAAATATTCATACGCCCGGTCGCATCGTGACGGATGAACGAGGACGCATGCGACGGAGAGAGGGGTCGTCTCCGTGGCAACCGGCAGATGCTTCATACATGACCGTCATCCACGCGCCACATTTTGTTGTTTTCTTTCTCATGTTTGCATGCCAACTGTATTGTTTATCCACTCCATCACAGAAGTGCATGTTTGTCATGCTCCTCCTCCTCCTCTCTCAGAGATGTGCACACACACACACACACACACACTTGTTCATAACGTGTGTGTGTGTGTGTGTGTCCTTGACCGAGTGTGTCCAGGAGATGTTTTCTTTACGCATTATAGACGTTTTCCAATCTTGTTCCATTGAGGTTCAATACACCTTATTCACCGTGAACAAGAGGAGCACAGGTGGAAGTAAACACGTGAAGTATGAAGAAGATGAGCTAGCTCCATTGTCCTAATGTTATGCATACCGGCTAACGGAGGAATAGATATTTCTTTCCCACTTAAGTTATTAATCATTTAGAAAAAACACATTATATATAGACACAACAACATTGGTTGAGATGGCAGTGCCAGTGCATCTTTATCCCGTGCCGTGTTAGCGTTGGCTTATTCATTTCAAATGCTTTGTTATATAACTCATATGAGTGGGTGAACCATCCCCACTACCTGCAGAGGACTAGTTAACATTGTGTGTGTATCACAAGTCAAGCTTCATCATCTCGATGTGACGGCACCGTGTTTTAAACCACTGAGGGACGCACGAGAACCACAGGATTAAGTCAACTGGATCTCCGCATGCCAAAAGTTATTGTCGTATACTCAGAAAATACTTTAGTATACATACTTGTTTGTCTTCTTCGGCAGCCACCTTCATCGCCCTTTACCTGTACGATCGACAGAATTTTTTTTACGATTTTAAAGAGTTTTCTCTGTTTATGGTTTAGGTAACACACTGACATCATTCAATGTGTTTTAAGTTTAATTAAGTTTAATTAATTCATGTTGGTGTTACCTTTGCAACACATTTAAGAGGTATTTCAGTTCTTCAGTTTGCTCCATCTGTTTAACTCTCTCTCTCTCACACACACACACACACACACACACACACACACACACACACACACACACACACACACACACACTCTCACACTGCTGCTGTGTAACAAATGGAGTTGTTAAATAATGTAGAGAATATGCAGCCTTGATCCCACATCCGCCAGAGGAGGAGAGCTAACACACATTATGTTCTTACTCTCTTTCTCTCCCTCCTCTGACTTTTCCTCCTTTCTTTCTTACTTTCTGTTATCAAGCTCTCCAAGGGCCTAATAAAATAAAATAAGAAGGATGAACCCCATTTATCCACGTAGTGTATATATAGTACCTCTTGAGATGTCCTCCTTACTCTCTTCCCACCATCACCCTCTGTTGCTGTCGCTCTATCCATCTCTCATCCTCCCCCTCTACCTTTCTCTATACGGAATTGGTTGTCAAACTGTGGGGCGCGCCCCTCTAGTGGGGCGCAGTGGTATTACAGGTGGAAAATGCAGAACGGCCTTTTTTGAGAACATCACATATTACACAGACATAAAACAGTCATTAATAAATACATGTTGGAATGCCCGTACCTTCGAGTCCATGTTTACGTTATCCCGGTATGAGATCGGCTTTTCTGCTGTTGCCCTTCAAAACAAAAGCTCAACGTTGAGCTGGCCGTATATTGAAAGTGGCCGTATCGAGCCTGCAGCCCCGTAACAAATAAGATAAAGAAAGCAGGCTCATTTCAGCCACTTCGACAGTCACACGTGATACTGGTTGAATTCATTCACATCACATTCAGCATTCATTGAACTTCTTGATATGAGGCGACCTTTTCTTGTAAAAAGCCAAATTGTATGTTTGTATTCAGTTTTTGCAAAGCATTTTTTGTTTGCTAAAATTGCTCAATTTGTTGCCGTGTTAGCTCTTCGAACTGTAATAGCTCTACAAGTATTCAATCCACCCCATAGAATTGCACAGAATAATGTTACAACCAGATAGCATTATGCCACTATTCCTTTAAAATAGTATGGCAATTGTATAAAGTTTGGAAAATAGCAAAATAAAAGCCAAAAAAGTCAATGTAGCAGAAGCTTTTAGCAGAGATGGAAAAAAACAAGATGTAGGACTCGGAGGCTTCAGAACAAAAGCCCACAAACCCGTGGTGGACGTCTTGAATATGACGGATGTTATGTGTTGACATTTTCAGATTGACTCCCAGCGAGTTTTGACTCTTTAAATATAAAAGTTTCATGGTGTTTTACAGCAATGCGTTCATGTTAATTGGATGCATTTTGCAGAATCAGCCACTATTAACTGGCCTCGAGCTAATTACTCCAGAGAATGTTGAGCGCCGTGCTTCACACTTTAATTTTACGTCTTTTTTTGTCTACGTTCGTGGAAAAGCGCTAACTAAAAAAATAAACAGCGATAAACCTCGTCGTGTTTATTATCTAAACCAATCTCCCCTTTGAACAACATTCACATGAGTTTCTAATTCCGTTGTATTCTCAGGAGATTGCCATTCGAAACAAGTGTCACGTTGTTGTGTGTGGCTTCGTGTTTACGCTCGTTTCATTCCCGCTCCGCGTTTCCACAGCGAGTCCACGGAGGACTGACCGCACACTGAGGCCTTTGAGCCGCTGCCACTCGTCTCTCCGGCCTCTCTCTGTACCGCGTCCAACAACAAAAAGTACGGATGACTTTGGCAAACTGCTTCCTGTAAAAGAGTCGTACTCCTCGACAACTATCCACAGTTAAAGTCAACCAATGAGGAGGCTTTATAATTAAAATAGCTTCCTGTTGCTGGCCGTGATTACTTCCTTGTTGTCAACATGGGGATGTGTCCACTGCTGCCGTGTGATCTGGTCTTCATTTGGGTTCACTGAATATTTCAAGGAGACTAAAACATTTATTTTGTTTGAGCCGCCTGTTGTAGCTATTTATTTGATATTAATATTTATTTATTTTATTCATTTTATTTATAATTTATAAGTTTTTTATTTATTTTATTTACATGTCTTATTGTTTAATCATTTGGGTTATCTGCTTATGTAGGTTAGATGTTTTCAAATATTAACTTTATCTTCTGATAGTTTTTAGTTGAGTTTAATTCATTGTCGTTGTTGTTGTTGTTGTTGTTGTTGTTTAGAGGTATTTAGTCTTTTGATTGTTCATTTGTTCACTAATTGGGAAACACTGTGGCCACCTGTGATTATATGTAGGAGTAGGACCAGCATGCACCTGGGTAGGCCAATGGTTGTTTTTTACCAGCGCAGGAGTTCCTTTTGTTTATTTGTTTTTGCTTGTTTTCTTTTGGTCACATAAATGACCAGACTCCTGATTGGACGACGCTTTCTTTTGGCTGCGTGGACAAAAAACGCCACGTAGCGCCATTTTGATTCATGTTCGTTTTTGATTTATTAGACAAACGACCACTTACACAAAAAGCATCTTCACAAATGACATCATTACATCCGCAGCGATCGCTGTCAACGATTGTTTTTTATTGTTTCGCGGTAACCGGCGTCCGTCTCACACGAGCTCGGCGATCCTGTTGCTTTAAAAAAAAATCTTAAATAACGAGCGTGAATCCGGTTGTTCGCCGAGATGTTTAAAGCACAAACTACACGTTGTAACCCGTGACATCAATCGACAAAAAAAAAAAAAAAGGGAGATAACATGTTGAAGATTATTGGTGTCCCCCCTCGCTCCTCTGTGGATTACCCAGAGGCCATCTGGGTTCCTTGCAGTGTTTGGTACCTGGGGGGCTTTTTTGGAAACCAGGTCAACCCAAATGTGTGTGTGCACTCTCTCTCTCTCTCTCTCTCTCTCTCTCTCTCTCTCTCTCTCTCTCTCTCTCTCCCCCCCCCTCTAGTATATGGACAGCGCATCAGTGGGAACATTAGAGGTTACAAGGCTCGACAAAACAACTTATTCACAACGCCGACCTGACACCCTTTGATCCTGCAGTCACACACACCTACACACACACACACACACACACACACACACTCACACATGCTGTCTATCTCACTTTGGGTTCTCCAGACACCACTGGTATGACAAGAAATGGGAATTTGTGCCGTTTACCTCTGCAGTCTGCTTCTTGAGTATTTGGTAAATGTCAGAGTTAAATGGCAGGCGCTCTCGATATAGCAGCAGCCTTTTTACGCACTATGACCCCTTTTATTCTGCGTTCCATAATCTTATCGCCCTTAGTAAGTACAGAGTTGTCCGAGTTTGTAAAAGAAAATCCTTTAAAGTTATTTATCATCTTTATTTAAAAGGAACCATGTACAGTTAAAACATATCCATCACCAGATTGGAGCTACAGCTCATTGGCATCTTTATTCCCTTCAGTTAAGTAAAGTAATAATGATTCTAGTGCCCTATACACACAATGCTTGAAAAATAAAAATATCCGTCCTAAAAATATTCTAGCAAACTTGCCATTTTTGAGAGATGTGAGCCGTACTTAGCTCAATTCCCAGCGGTGACGTCTTTACTCGCTTGACTATTTGTGGTATATTTGCGTCATTTGCTTCATTCGAGCCTTAGAGGAGGCGGGGCTTATTGAGTGACCGCTGCACTAAACTCATTTTGGTGAAGGACTTTTATGTTGCGTTCACACCAAAAGCGTTCAAAAAATGTTCGCGTGAGTTTACTCTCTTGACTATTTTCGTCTTTTCGCGTCACTCGTTTCATTCGTGCCGTAGAGGGGGCGGGGCTTATCTCTGTGGCTTTACTCCGTGGAAACAGTTATCATTCACTCCATCCACCACGGAAGAAGTAAACACTAGATCTTCTTTCTACTTGTTGAGGACATCCCACAAACATCAGAACATCTAACGCCCTCGTCTCTGGGTTCATAGCATTAATATCATAATTATGTGTAAATTAAATATTTCAACTTGAGGCAAACTTTTCGCTTCGAGTCATGTGCGCAATTCGCACAAAAATGTCCATCAAACGTATTCCCTCGCGTCTGTACATTGACTTTGATTGGGATCTACTAGTGTGACAAATTTTGCAACGCTTTTGTTGTGAACGCAGCTTTATAAAACCACGCGGTCGGCGTCCCTTAGTTCGGTCGCCGTTCAGTTCGACTCGCCACGCGGTCGGATGGTTATCCGTGCTGCTGTTCTCCACACGCGTGTCCCCGCCTCTGTGTTGGTCTCTCGGCTTCCCCTCTGCCAATCATTTTTTTCTCATCTTGTAATTATGCAACAATCTGGCGCCTCGGCCTCAACCTCTTTAGAGGAGACGCGGCGGCAGGTGCCGAGCCGCGCGCTCGGCTGCTTCTGTTCGTTTACATGGGAAACATGACTCGAGGAAGAAGACGCATGAATAAAACACAAGTGTTGAAATCCGCAGCCGCACGACGAGGAAACAGCACTGTGGCGTTTATAAATTAGATGACCGTGGCCTTTTGACCAATTATCTCGCCCCCTCTACCACCCTGGAGTTCCCTCGCAGCTACACCTTCTGCCCAACCTATCAAATAAGCCTCTTTTTGTTGTTGTTGAAGCCATCCGGCTTGTTTTGTTGCACTTATTTTCTTCCCTCCTTCCACGCAGCCCAATCAGTTTTCAAGGTTCTCCTAATTATTTTGTTTATGCATTCAAAGAAGAGTCTCTCGCTCGGGGAAAGTAAATTGGAAAGCGAGAGGGAACAGAGCTGTTGTTGCTCCGGTGTTTCCCCTCCCCGTCACAGAGGTAATTGATTGAGTTCTCTATTTAGAGGACATTTGCGAGACGCAAAGAGAGAAACGGCGGGAAATTTATTTGGGGTTTTCTTGCATGCACACATTTAGGAGCCATGCTGCATCTTCAAGCGGAGCAACGGGGAGCGAATCCCACGGATTCTTGAGCGACCGCTACAATAAACTCATTTTGGTGAAGGACTTCGATGCGTTCACACCAAAAGTGTTAAAAATATTCACGTGAGTTTACTCGCTTGGGTATTTGTGGCTTTTCGCGTCACTCGCTTCATTCGTGCCGTAGAGGGGGCGGGGCTTATCTCTGTGTCTTTACTCCATGGAAACAGTTATCATTCCCTCTATCCACCATAGAAAAAGTAAACACTAGCTTTACTTTATGGTTGTTGAGGACTTCCCACAAACGTCGGAAACAACTAACGCCCTCCTGTCTAGGTTCATAACATTAATATTATATATATATATATATATATATATATACACACACACATATATGTTTTGCGAACGCAGCTTAAGGAATTCTTCATCTCCGTTGTCTGTGATCAAACTGGAGATATTACTCGGCGGTCACGCTTCTCCGTGTCCATGGCAACGGACAGGTTATCGGTATCTGCTCCGTGAATTTTGTGTTTGATACTTCAGACCGACGGCGCTGTTGGCTGTCAACGGCCACGCCTCCGGATTAAAACACAGGTAATGGATTGGCCCAGCAGGGCGAGAAGACAGTGCTCCCCATCTTTCATTGACTCAGAACACATAAAGGATGGTGTGAGGTTCGGTGTGTTGACACTCCCACACACACACACACACACACACACGCACACACGTGTGAGGGCGTGGCCGGTCCTGCCGGTTCATCCCGGTAAAGACTCCGTTGGTACTGCAGCGCGTCGGTGTTGACAGATGGAGGTCGGAGAGTGAGCCCAGTCATGTGTATGTGGCCCCCCTCTATGTACGCACCTGCTCTAGGGGGATATGAGCGGCAGTGTCATGTTCTAACGCACGCTCACACCTGACCCAGAATATGACTGGGACGACTTGAGGTGCCTTGCTCAGGGGCTAGGTGGCAGATGGCGTGGTCATAACTCTGTCTCTGTCTGACTGCTGCTATAATAAAGACAGGGTTTTTTTTGTTTTTAATTTATAAATATGTTGTGTAAATGTTCTTTGTTGTTTTTGTTAGCTGTTTTGCACTTTACTACTTTATTACTATTATTATTACTACAATCATTTTATGTTGGACAAGAGAGAAATGTACTTTCTGTCTTCTGTGTGTCTCCTCAAATAGAATAAGTGGAAAAAAAGATGACTTTTACCTTGAAAATATGGCTTTATGTGTGAGTCCATCCAACAAGTTGTGCATGGAGTGCATTTCCTGTCAAATTATTATTTTTTGAAACACTAAACTCAAATTATCCTTCAATAATTTTGCATCGGTAATCCCCCCCAGACAATAATATACCATTTTTTTTTTCCTATTAATTTATAAATGATATGTTGTCTAACTGTTCTTTGTTGTTGTTGTTGTTGTTACCTGTTTTGCACTTTAGTGCTTTAGTACTTTTTTACTATTAATATTACTACAATCACTTTATGTTGGACAAGAGAGAACATCAATCAGAAGAAGTGAAAATAAAGATGACTTTTACACTGAAAATACTGCTATATGTGTGAGCCCATCCAACAATGTGTGCATGGAGCGCATTTCCTGTTTCCTTTTTATTAATTCTTTAAAACATTAAACTCAAATGCTCCTTTATTAATGTTGCAGTGCGAATCCCCCCAGACACGATTACACAGCGTTTTGACAATCTTATTCAAAATCAAACTTTACAAAGGGGCCAAAAGTCTGCAGTTCAATCAATAAAATCAGTCGTGCGAGTTGTTTTTTGTTGTTGTTTTTCGGAGCTGCACAAGTTCCGTGGTTTGTTTGCTCTTTTCCTCCTCGTATTCCACACGGGGAACGCTGGGTTTTGATTAGCCGGGCGCCTCGGTACACCACTGTAATTAGGCTGTCACTCAAAACCAGATGGCTGGCGGCTGAGACGGGGAAGTCGCCCGGAAAGTTGTTCAGACTAGTCTTGTTGTTGTTGTTGTTGTTGTTGTTGTTGTTGTTGTTATAAATGATTATGGGATAAGAATGCAACTTCTAAATACTTAATCCTGATGGATTATTCCACCTATACCTGCATACTGTTATCTCCGCTGGTTATTACTCAGTTTGTCCTTTTCAAAGCTCCTGCCTTATAATTCATTCATTTGACCAGTGTGAGTATGTTCAATGTATCATCATCACTTTTTATTTAGATTAAAAAAATAATAATAATCTTTATTACTTGCTGTAGTCATGACGCTGAGGTAAAAATCACTCATCATGTATTCGTTTAATTTAAATGTGTCATTAATGCCGCTGTGTTTTTTCCTCTCGTTACACACACTGCATGTCATTAACAGAATGGTCACCCGGCGTCCGTCTCTTTTGTTTTTCCCCCCCGAACAGATCGTGTTTGAAGGAATCCGAGGCGCGGGCTTCGAGGGAGACATCGCCGTGGACGACGTGTCCATCACCGTGGGGAAGTGCAAGCAGGGGAACACCGTCGCCAGCGCAGGTAAGACAGGTAAGATAGACGCGACCCACATGGGATGAAGGCACATGGGATGAACTGCTGCCACACACACACACACACACACAAACCTACACACACACTGTTTATAAATAGTTTATTTTGGAGTATTTTTTTTTTATTGATTTAACCAGGAAATGCCTCATTGAGATTAAAAAGCTCATTTACAACACAGCCAGTAGCATTTTAAACAAAGTTTCAGACATAAAATATAAAACTGTGACAGAAAATTAAAAAATTACAAATTAAAATATATATTTTTCGATCACATCATGGGTAAAAAACAACATTTAGACTTTAGGTTGCATTGGGGGCTGAAATAAGGGAGGCAATATGATTTATTTATTTTTATGGCTAAAAAGTATTGATACTTTTGTTGTTTTCATCAAATATGCCAACTAAGCATTTTCAGCTAAGAGGCTGAAACTTTGAATTGAACTGAATTAATTTAAAGTGAAACTAAATAAGTAAAGGGCAGCAGAAAATGGAATATATATGGAAGAAGAGAAAGAGCGCTGAACTCCATCAGCGTTCAGGAGGTGTGGGAAAAGAGAAGGGTGGAGCCTTGTCATCTTTAGCTGTCCTTCCTCTTCCTCTCTATTTACTTCACATCCCCCTTCCCTCTCCGCCGCCCACCGCCTCCTCCACACCCGCCATTATTACATCACGCGTCCTCCCCCACCTCGTGTTCTCTACACGCTACACGGAAAAGCAATGGTTCATAAACAGTTCTTTAAAAGGCTTTGGGGTTCGACGAAGAACCATCACCTACTGAAGAACCTTTTACTTCATTTGAGGCACCAGTATATAGGTTCCTTTTAGAACACTTTAAGGAAATGGTTCTTTAAAGAACCCTGGTTTTGCAGTAAAAACATTGATTAAGGTTCTTTGAGACAACCTTTATAGGTTCTTTAAAGAATTCTTTAAAGAAATGGTTCTCTAAAGAACCCTGGTTTTGAAAAGGTTCTTATGGAACTAGAAACGGTGCCTTAAAAAACATTGTTTACGGTTCTTTGAGACACTAGTATAGGTTCTTTGACAAACTATTTAAGTAAATGGTTCTTTAAAGAACTCTAGTTTGAAAGGTTCTTTGTGAAACCAGAAATGATGCCTTAAATAACCATTTTTGAAGGTCATTTGAGACACCTTTACAGGTTCTTTGAAGAACTCTTTAAGGAATTGTTTCTTTAAAGAACCCTGCTTTGAAAGGTTCTTTGTGGAACCAGATATGGTGCGTTTAAGAACCATTGTTTAAGGTTATTTGAGACACCATTATAGGTTCTTTGAAGAACTATTTAAGTAAATAATTATTTAAAGAACCCTATAGTTTGAAAGGTTCTTTGTGGAACCAAATATGGTGCCTTAAATAACCATTGTTTAAGGTTCTTTTAAACACCTTTACAGGTTCTTTGAATAACTTTTTAAGGAATTGTTATTTAAAGAACCCTGGTTTGAATGGTTCTTTGTGGAACCATAATTGGTTCTTCTCTGGCATCACTCTGAAGAACCGTTTTCGGTGCCAGATGGCACCTTCATCTTTCCGTGTGCATCCCTCCATTATCCCGGATGCCGCTCCGCTGCTCTTGATCCTGGAAATGTTCTGTTGTTCAGCCTTTTGGGAAGAAAGTGTGTCACCGTACGGATTTTGAGAGCCAATGAGAAGGAGGGAGGCGAGGATGAGAGAGACGGGAACCTCTGTGCAGCGACGGGGAGACAATCACACACCTGCACCATCAGACGGTGGCGGAGCATCAGTCCGCCAGGAGATGTGGTTTCACTCCATAAACTGACCACGGTTCCTCCACACGCCGCACGCGGACACGCTCCACGAGTCACAATAAGAATAGAGAAAGACAACGTGGAGACGCGTAAACGTTGGCGGTGGAATCGCCGGAGAGAATGGCAAGTCGGTTACAGGAGGAGTGCGTGTCCACGTGAGACTCAAATAGCCTAAAGGGTAAGGGTGTGCAGAGCAGATAGAGACAGAGAAAAGGTCAGAGGCAGAGAGCGACCAAAAGGTAGGTGTGTGAGTGTGAGTGTGAGTGTGAGTGTGAGTGTGAGTGTGAGTGTGAGTGTGAGTGTGTGTGTGTGTGTGTGTGTGTGTGTGTGTGTGTGTGTGTGTGTGTGTGTGTGTGTGTGTGTGTGCCGCAGGTTTTGTGCAGGCAGAAACATGCAGTGGCAGATGGGTACTAATAATAATAATAATAACTAGAATGGGCACTCGGTAGAGCGCATACCTTCGCATATCACAAGATTGAATTATGAATAATTTGGCACTAGTTTCACGCAAATCGGATGCCAATTAACCGAGATATCGCAAATTTATGTTTTTCACCTTTTTGTGACCTTGACCTTGACCTTTGACCCAATCACTCCCAAAAACTAATCGATTGCTCCTTGGGTCATGACCAATCATCCCACCAAGTTTCATAAGAATCGGCTCAGTTTTGTCTGAGTTTAGACAAATAACTGACGGACGGACGGACATATTCACAAATAAATAAATACACGCCGGCGAAAACATTACCTTCTGCATTTTCAATGCGAAGGTAAAAAGAGTCTCTGCTACTGAAAGAAACACACGCATGTGTCTTGAGTTCAGATTGCAGTCGTCCATGGAGTTTAAGTATGAGGATGATTGGAGAAATATGAGACAGATGTGCACACAGAGGTTGAGTCAGGTACTGAATACACATTATATTGCATATTTGTAAGTAGTGAAGTAATTCGTAAAATAAAAAAATGTAATCTGCAAAATAAATCAGTTAAAACTGATTCTGTGTTCATATGCATATAAATCTGCCCCCCCCCCCCCCCCCACCCAGAAGATGAGGAATTTCAAAAATACACTTTATACCCAAAACATTTACGTGTGTAAAACATGTTTTTCTCTTTGTCTGCATTTTGTATCTTCATCATTCAGACATGTAAGAATTTATGATTGCACATGTTTTCAAAAGCAATCAGGGCAGATTATGGTTTATTTTTTATAATCTCGTGTAACCGGTTTCTACCCAACAGTGGCACAGGGTACACACACACACACACACACACACACACACACACACACACACACACACATTATGACATCCTCACACACATTTGCGTCGGTTTACCTACATGCTCACACTGCTCTCCTCAGATGAAGGGTGTGTGTGTGTGTGTGTGTGTGTGTGTGTGTGTGTGTGTGTGTGTGTGTGTGTGTGTGTGTGTGTGTGTGTGTGTGTGTGTGTGTGTGACGTGCGGATCAAAGCTTTGTTGGAAATATCGATTTCCTGCCTACACGGACCCTTGATATGAAATCGCACTGATCTGTTTCATACAGGACCTGATTTTTATTTATAAAAACTCTGTCGTCGAGCAGTACGCACATGTAATGTGCGTCTTAACGCTGCTGCGTGTAGATGAGAGAGTGCATTGTAGGAGTGAGAGAGTGTATTGTAGGAGTGAGAGAGTGTATTGTAGGAGTGAGAGAGTGTATTGTAGGAGTGAGATAGTGTATTGTAGGAGTGAGAGAGTGTATTGTAGGAATGAGAGAGTGTATTGTAGGAATGAGAGAGTGTATTGTAGGGATGAGAGAGTGTATTGTAGGGATGAGAGAGTGTATTGTAGGGATGAGAGAGTGTATTGTAGGAGTGAGAGAGTGCATTGTAGGAGTGAGAGAGTGAGTGCATTGTAGGAGAGAGTGTATTCTAGGAGTGAGAGAGTGTATTCTAGGAGTGAGAGAGTGTATTGTAGGGATGCAAAAAGAAGAGAGTACATTTTTGCTGAGATTACAAGTGAGATTACAACAAATTAAGAATAAATAGCACCTCTTTGATGGTGTCATGCGTCTAACTGGCAGGTTACTCTTATCAGTAATAAACAAATACATTCACACCACATTGAAGACGTGTGTACTGCATCCTAAAAACTGTGCATGAATAAATAAAAACAACCTGCCGGGCGGAGGAAAAAAGAAAAACAATCCATCACATATCGCCGATGATGACATCAATTGTAACTTTTCTTTTTCCTCATTAAAATCTCAAAGCTGTCACGGTGTAAGATCTGGACGGTGAATCTCTGTTCCTCTTCCTGGTTGACTCATCCTCCCCCTCGTTCTCTTCTTCCATTTCCGCTCAACTCTTTTCAGCCTCTCATGTGAATCATAAAACACAGATCCGGTTTTCTAAAATGCTTCTCAAAGATAACTAAACTTTCCTCCACACCGGGGCTCTGCTGTCGGCCTCAGGCGGAGAGACCGCCGCAGGCCGGAGCCGTAAATGTGTACATGCAGTTTCCCACTCGGCCTGCGGTGAACGTAATGCACAGCTTAACCTTTTTATTTATGACAGTTTGAAAATGACATTAAAACACTTACACCTTTTTATTTTTAGTGTATTTCGAAGAGGTGGATAACAGTATTTTTTATGTTACACTTTTCTTGATATTGTTAAGAAAATTTGTCAAAACTATCTCTTTTAAATAGACACGTTTTAGAATTTGAATTAATTGCCCGCTAATATATAACACCTGTCCACGTGAAGCTTTAAAAAAACAGTGTGAAGCGTTTCTGGGTTTGTTTTAAGCAGAAATGGATTATGAAACTAGTTTTTTCGTTAGCTTAGAAAGACAGAGAGCTTCTAATGTTTAATTAAATTCAATTAAATTCAGTTTATTTGTATAGCCCAGTTTCACAAATTACAAATTTGTCTCAGAGTGCTTTACAATTTGTACACATAGACATCCCTGCCCCAAAACCTCACATCGGATCAGGAAAAACTCCCAAATAACCCATTGCTTTGTTTCTGCTTCAATGCAGTTTATTTTATATCCCACACATTATGAATTTGCCTCAGTGGGTTTTACAATCTGTACACACACACCATCCTGTAGCCCAAAACAAACAGAACAACCACCGGCTCATGAGCGGATGCTTTGGGTCTTCGCGGTTCCCGTAGGCCTTCCGGAGTTCTCTGAAACTAGCTAACGGGAGCGGCGGAGTGCCAAGCCGCGGCACCGAGGGGCGCCGTGTGACGTGCTTTGGCCTCTAAAGTAGTGTTAATATGAGGAAGATGGCCTTTCAGCTCGGGGACAGCGTCACCGTGATGCACTTGGCGTTACTCGTCTCGGAGAAGGAGTGAGGAACGGGCTTTTCACACTGGGGCAATCTGCAACCAAACCTCTAAAATAAGAACATTTATCCACAAACATACAACACGCGGGTGTCTACTGGGTTATTAGGCAATTATGTAATATCTCAATTAAAACATTAACGGTTCTCAGTCGTTTTTTTCATGAGTAACATAGAAGTGAAAATATGTTTGTTACATGAGAAAATTCAAATCTAAATTTGCCATATGGCCGCTTTGACACATTTGAGTTTTCTTAATAATAAAACTTTTCAAACTTTTTTCTGCTTCACTTTTTTCAAAGTCAAACTTTGCAGGGAGAATGTTTTAACACATTTTAATATGATTTGTGAGACTTTTTAACTTTTCAATTCCCTCATTCCAAACATATAATCATTCCGGTTGTGCTTTTTTTCAATGCAGATCCAACATTTTTATACTTTTTCTGTTTGCCATCTTCATTTACTCTTAGCCAGTAACATATATACTGATATCTAAACATCTGCACAAAAGAAAACATGTTTTAAAAGTTAAAAATGTAGAGATACAGCCTTTTTAGTTTGGGTATGCCATTTTCGGAGTAGAGGCCTAAAAGCAGCTTGAGGCTTAAAAGGTTAAACAGAGAAGGCTGATGATGCAACGCAACACTTGGGGTGTTTAGTGTCTTGCGAAAGCCGCATGTAGAGGTATATAAAACCAGCTTTTTAGGCGCTGACATTCAGAGCAAAAGGAATTGCTTCCCCCACGACACTCAACTCGGCTGAGTCAGCGACTCCAACAGCGCCGGCATTTCAAACGGCAGCGGAGGTGCCGACGGAGGTGACGGCGTTCACCCGAGTGAAGCGGGCTCTCGGCTCCGCCGTCACCGGCGGGGATCGCCGCGTTAGCTCAGTGCGGCGCGGGCGGCTATTAGCCGGTCAGTCGGACACACGCTCACATGCACAAATGTGCATTTCTAGACATTCGTGTCTCGGATAACAAGCGGAGGCAGAGCGGCGCAGGCCGACATTACGCCGCTGTGTCTTTACGCGGATGATGAAGACTCGCTTCCTGCTATTTTAGTCCTCCAAGTGTCGAACATTTAACATATTGTGTTTCTCCGAGATGTGACACCGCGGCGACCTCATTTATTTTTTGTTCAGACATTTTACTGTTTTGTTATACAGTGGGGTTTATAGTGTAGAATAAGTGAGTCATCCTCGCTATTCTTTACTTTGGAATAAGCATTTTTTAAGTCATGAATAAGTATTTTTACAAGTACGTGTGTAAAAATAACGAGACAACTGTGTCTGCTCTTCTTGTGTCTGTTTCCATAGTTCTGATTGGTGGATCGGACTCGCTCCCATTGGCCAGCTGGCTGACCTTTGGCCTCTCCTGCGTCCTGTCGCTGCTCTGCAGATGATGAGCACTTCCTGCTTCACCACCTGTCAGAAGTGACAGACAGCTGCCCTAACTCGCCCCCAATACTTCTCTCTCTTCCTTACCTGTATCCCCCCCCCTCTGTCCTTCTCAACTCATCCACTGCATCCTCCTTCCTTAGACAAGTGGTCACACAAAGTCTTCGTCTAGTTTCTTCTCCTCCTTCTTTCAACATCCCCCCCCCCTCTCTCTCTCCATACACGCAATATAACCAACTGACACACACACTTAGTGATCTTTAAGGTTGAACTTCTCAATCTCCATTCATTTGATTGGATTCACATGGTCACATGTCAGCGTCTCACTCTGCCCCCCCCCCCCTTCCCCCTTTCTCCTCGCCTTCATCGCCCTTCTTCATTTACACGCGGACCCCTCTTGCGTATTTCCACTCCCTCGTACCGCCGATCCCCCAATTCCCCCAGACACCGACGTGTCGGACACTCAACCAAAGATGACAAAGGACCTGAGGGAATAAAACAAAGGGAACATGGGATTCCAGGACGAAAGTTAAAAAAAGAGAGAGGGAAAGAGAGAGAGAAAGTGGGTAAAATCCTTCTTTTTTTTCCACAAAGACCGTTTGCCTTTCAATCCCAACGTCACGGGGCTACGGGAGCAACTGAACGACGAAGAGGCACGCGAAGAAGAACTGCTCGATGAGTGAATGAATGAACACATGAATGAACACATGAATACTGAGTCAAGGACGCCGCGGGGAGAGAGAAGCGCGTGCTCCTGGTAGCCCCTCTGCTCGCCACAAGAGACAAACCTCAGTGCGGAATATACGTGTACATTTATCTCTATATATATTAAATATAACAAAGTTTAAACTAAAATACGGCGAGGACGGCGGAGGACTTTACAAAGCGAAATGAAAAAGAAGCACAACGTTTATACAACCTCTGCTGTTCCTTTTGGTTTGATTCTACTTATTATGTGATGTCGCAGTTTGTCAGACCTATTCGGTGTTTTTTTTGTGCTTTTCTCGTTTTGTTTAAGGGTCGAACGGCAATGGGTACAATACAGTATTATATTAATATTTATGAGAAGGAAGAGATGATGATGTGTGATCCAGAACCTGAGGAGGAGGATAGAAAGGAGAGGACGACCCAAAGCCACCTGGATAGAAACCTCAACCTTTCCTCACACACACACACACACACACATACATGCACACACACACACTTTTTTTTCATGCCCTCAGCTCAGCCTCAAATACACGTCTCGCCCGTGGATGACACATTCATATAAGGTAACCCATGGGTTTGTAGATGCAACTTTCACATATCTGATCACAAAATTCTCATCACTGGACTTCGTGACTCGGATTTATCAACCGCAAAATAATATTTGGACCGTGTCTCAATAAATTGGAGAAGAAGAAAGAGTAGAGGGGGTGCATTTGAATTATTCTCTCTCCACAGGCGATTGAATGTCGCGTATGAATATTTCTCGTACACTTATTTCACATGAAGTGAAAGATGGAAAAAGATTGTCAGTATCTGGCGGGTGTGCAGCGCGGATTGCATATCAGATTCTCTGTCATCGTCTATTTTAGCGTTAATGTAAACTATTTTTTTTTCATAATCATATAGATATGATTGTTAAAGTTAAGCAATACTCATATCTAGAGATCTATATATACACACACACAATAGTTTATGATTGCGTTTGAGATGGCGGAAACGCCTCCTGGTCCAAAAGCACATCGTAATGGGTATTTCTCATCATCGTTTAGTTTTTCTTATTAATAATAATAACTGAAGCTGTAGCTGTGTTAGTCATTCAGTGAGTAGACAGCATGTTTGCATTTTGCTGCATCATGCTTCACCTTATCTGTCGTAAGCTCCCCATGCACCAGTAACGTGTATCATAATCATAATAATCTGCTTTATTACCATGTGCATTACATGTGAAACACCTTGTGTACTTCTGTCCGTGTCATGTCACGTTGATTTCATTCATTGCACTTCTTCTTTTTTGTGTGTGGTCGGTACAAATTGTATTATTGATTTTTTTTTTAAATAATTATAAATAGTACATAACATGCAGAAATAATGTGCCTATTTGACTTACCCAGCTGTGAGTGAGTGGCAATTTCTATGTTTAGCTGTCACAGCTGTTGACTACTGTGTGTGTGTGTGTGTGTGTGTGTGTGTGTGTGTGTGTGTGTGTGTGTGTGTGTTTGTGTGTGTGTGTGTGCGTGTGTGTGTGTGTGATCACGCTGTTTAATTGCCACACAAAGCTGCGTGAGGCATGTTGGACTCATCTCCGAAGCTCCACCAGTATAAGAATATGGAAGCCATGCATTTAAAAGCCTAAGCAAACTCTCCATATTCCCGTGTCTTCGCTCCGCCTCTGTCGATAGGAATCGAGTGCCCCTGATGGCAGGTTGCACTCTGAATGACGATATCCATTTGAGATGTTTTTCGCCATTTGAGTGACATGCTTTCCTGTGATGTAGCTTGGTCAATCTGCAAATCATCTACTTTAAAAAGCTAAGCTGAACATATTTTTCCAATTTGTTTTATTTTAATGTCTTCAACATGCCTGTCTTTCCCTGAAAAAAACACAACTGTGCAAAAAAAAAAGTGTATTTAGGCATTCCTCGCAACACCTCCCATTCCACCTGCTTATTTGGCTACATGTGGTATTTATATCAGCTTAAGTTGTACAGTATCATACGCATTATTCAACTCTAAAGCCCATATCATAATAAATACAATTCCGAAATATCATCAAGCATTACTGTGTAAGACATTTAATTGTGCTTATTGTCAAACCATCCCTCATACTGCCCCATATGTCAATGGCGCCGTGTGACATGTGACGGCCGCAGGTCAACAGACGGGATACTGTGGACATCTTAAGATGCTTTCTCTCTCACCTTTGTTCTATTTCCCAAAATGACACAAACAGAAACACTTTGGTTGTGTTTTTGGCTTTGTTTGACATTTTATAGCTCGAGTTCAAAGTGAAAGATGTCGCATTATTTCACCAACGCAAGAACAGAATATCAAAGCATAACATAAATCGACCCATTGCTAAGCTTTTCCTATTATCACTGTGTTGACCGTTTACGCAAAAGATTGTCTTCTTTTCTTTTTTTACCAATGAGTATTAAAGTATGTGGCAATATGGCAAGGTGGGTAAGTAACTGGTACCTTATCCATTGACTCCTGCATGAGAAAGCAACATTTCTTTCCTAAACATGATTCTGAGTTTTGATTGGCTCACTACAGCTGAGTCATGATAAGCAGCACTTATGTCCCAGGATGACTCGTGGACTGTTCAAGAGAACGTGGATCGAGCATTTGGCATTTTCTTTTGTTCTATTGTTTCGCTTCAAACCATTTTAAATACGGTTACAATATTTAACGATGTGTAATCACACCTGTAAGCAACACTTAATTTAGCTTGTGTCTGTAACTCGGACAAAAGTGAGGTTTGCGTATATCTTCCATAATAAAACCCCATGCTGAAGGCGTATCACTTATAATTCAATTCATATGTAATTTCAGTAAAATAAAATAAACAGAAGCATCTGCTTCGTTTGTTTAAAGAATAAATCTGTGAATAAACTGATTTAAAAAAGCAAATAAATAAAAACGTTTGTCAATAATAATATCTTTCTGAAGTGACATACCAAACAAACAAATATCTCAAACGTGTAGATCACAAATTTAATTTTAACAGCAATTTAATTAATTTGACCGATATGTTTTAAGAGGTTGAAAACAATAATACAATTATTATAATAATATATTATTATTATAAAATCCTCTCCACCGATAAACGCAGTGTATTGTGATGTATTGTCATTTAAAATACTGAAGGCACCAGATTTCATTTTAGAAGATTTAAAATCCAGTTTTAAATTATGTTAATGAATATAATGTAAAAGTGAAATTATATGGTCTGCCTTTATTATAACCCCAACATTATTCAAAAAGATGTTGTGGTTGCAGAGCTACAACCTTTTTAGTTTGGGTATGTCATTTCGAGCAGAAACCTACAAAATCGTGTGGGGGTTCAAAAGGTTACGATGAGTCTATTTCATTACGTTACATTTATTTATCTATTTCAGTTGCAAATCTCCAAGAACGGTTCCGTCAGTAAAAGAAAATCGTACGGGATCGTGGGATCTTATTTAAATCCATTAAATATGAGCAACTTCATCATTTCCATTCCCTGTAAGCAACACGCTAATCCCCGTGTTTACCGAGCCCGTATGTTCACGTAGCGGCCCAGTAGCATCATGGCCGTTTGTGAGACGGTCACGAAATACAATCTATTGATTCTGAGCACACGGACGCACATTGTGCTTTTTTATATACACAATTACTAATATTATACTATACTAAAGGACTATTTGTGTCACGCAATACGAAAGCAATAGATCACATTTCGTGACTACAAACTTCCATGAGATTGTGTTGGACCTAGACACAGACACATTTCTATACATAGATATATAAATATAGATGTATAACAACCGGAATGACAAACTGACTGTTAATCGTCCACACACTGTAAACTGTCTCCAGTTTCTTGAACAGATGGAGTTGAGTGTTCCTCCTGGCAACAGTAATAAAAGGAGGTCCATTTTTCAAAGGTTATTTTTTATTTTTTGTGGGAAATAAGACGTGAAACAGTCAGTGTCTGAGTGCTGGTGACCGTAATGCTTCCTGTAATGTTACTGAATAAACCTTCATGAGGGTATCACAGTCTTGTTGCAGGCGGGGATTACTTTTTCTGAATTTTCCAAAAAACGGTTAAAAGGAAAATATTTCCATGGGATGCTAGATTGAGTATTTCCTCTTCAAAACAAAATAGAACAAGTAAATGCTGTGGCACACACCTTGAACTGTCCACAAGTAACTGAATCCCAGCGCTCCGGTGGACTTTTTGTCATACGACGAACACTCGCTATATTTCTGTACATGTTTTGTGGCGTTGAAAGTTTCGCCAAACAGCTTCAAAGTGAAACTTCTGAGTAACTTTTATGAGAACTGTAGCTCACAGTGAAAAGCCTCATCTACACATTGAGTGTGTTTCGGGAAACAGTGCATTAGTCTCAGTGATAGTACTGACTAAGATGTTAGAGCATATATTATATGTATTGATCCAATATGGAACAAAATATGTGAAATTCAACTTTAATGCCCAAACATAGAGAGAGAGATATCAAACAGGGCTGAGTGATGTATTTCTCCGCCATGTACTAAAGTATTATAGAGGAACATATATTTGAAATATGACTCTGAATGGTATGAATAAACATCAATAAAACAAGTTATTATCGTTTGTTGTTCCTCTTGTATGAAAAGGGAATATACTTTTAGGGTAATACATGTATTCCTTCTCTGGCGAAGAGATAAATGAGGAGTGTAATGCCGCTCTACATGTCTGCACACTAAGTGTGAAGCTACTGCGAGGATTAGTTCATTAAACTGGAGACAAGATGAGCAGCGAGCCGCACTGAGCCTTACTCCTAATGGATCACCTCTAAAGCTCTCACACAAATTTATTATTAATCTGTACTCAATCTGAAGTGGGACAAACACAAGGTTCTGCCTCACGGGGGGTTATGTGTGGAAGTTTATTGTAACTGGTTGCGGTAACTTTCTGTAATATTGTTTGCACACACGTAAGACCAAGAAAGAAATGATGATGGGAAAAAAATCAGCAGTAAAACTAACTAATCAGTGGACAATAATCCAATAAAAACATATATACACATACATACATATATATATATATATATATATATATGTGTGTGTGTGTGTTTTATTGTATATACGTAGAACAAAAGAAAAAGATAAATACAAACACACACGCCCACAACTTTTAAAATGTGTCCCTGTTAAAACTTTTAATAACTCTATATACACATTAACCTCAATGAAATAGTTTATTATTTATTAACATTAACACCCCCTGAGTCCACTGAGTTTACTAAGTCTCACTGTAACCGATCATAGGATCAATAGATTAAAAAAAAAAAAAAAAACTGATGTGACGCTAATGTTACATCTCAAAGACATCAGATCGAGTCACAGGCAGTAACGGTGGATTCTATCTGGCCTTTGAAATTCAGTTCAAGTAGTTCTTTCAAGTACATGTTCAGCCAGAGAAACCATCTTATTGTCTGGAACAAATCTTTCATTCAATCACACAGAAAGATGAAGTATCTCTTGGGGATGTGTGACGTACTTACGTACTCAGGCCTGAGACGCTGCACTGGTGCCGCCTGCATTACTAGGAAATGAATCTACAGAAGTGTTACCGCTTCCTAAAGATCCAAATCACGTCACACACTTCATCACACCGTGTACGTGAAAGGCCACATCTACACATAGCCGGGTATTTGCAGAAACAAATATTTCTTTTCAAAAATAACGTTGTACACCCAAGGTCGTTTAAAAAAACCCTGCATAAATACGGCGTCCGCATACGTCCGCATAGGACGCTCACATGACGTGAAGCATTTCAAGTCGCATACTGTGACGTTTGACAACCTAAAACTCGTTTGACCTCGTTCACACGCTAACACAAAAACAGAGTTTTCAGAAATCTCCACTTTGGCCGGAGTTTTTTAGAAATTATCGTTTTCCGTGATAAAACCTCAGTTTTTGTGTAAATGAAAAGCCAAAACTCATGAAAATATATGCGTTTTCCCATCGTGTAAACAGGGTATGAGACGGTCACAGCTCAGCTCCACCCCCTCCTCACTCTATTCCTCACCTCGTCAGTCTAACTCCCTTCACCTGTTCACCCACCTGCCTCTGATCACTAATCAAGTCCGTGTTTAGGCTCCTCCCTACCAGACACACACATTGCCAGATTGTTCTTTGTTTGTTTTCTTCGTGCCAGACTCTCCAGCACTTGTTCACCGAGCTCGTGTTGCCAACCCTGCCTGTTGCGTTTAACCCGCTGGCCCGTTTCCCGGCGACCCCACCGGCCTTCTGTTTAATCGTTATTCTGCCTTCTGTTTCTGCAGCTTTAAACAAAACGTCAAAGATCCCTGGAATTGTGTGTTTGTGTCTGGGTCCAGACACGGGCGTCGTTAAGCTTATTTTAGGGGGCAAGTGAACTTTTAAGTCTAGGTAGTCACAGAATGTGGCAATCGATAGTTAATGATTGCTACCTGCTTACATTTAGGTTTACTTGAGGCAAATAAAAGGGATCAACAGCGAGATGTTTGGTTGGAAACCGTCTCCAGTGTCCAGCCAATTTGAAATACAAGAAATAACTATCAGTCTCTCTATTCTTTGCATTAATAGATATTATTATTATATTTGTCTTCATTGATTGCTATATTTGACACTGAACTAATTCATCTTTATTATAATAATAATTCAAACTATTATAGCGCTTTTTTAGATGCACAAAGCTGCTTTACATTGGGGACAAAGACAAAGCAAGGAGGAGGATGAGGATGAGGATGAGGATGCTGAGGAAGCCAGAGTCGGCGGAGAGAAACATGTCGTTTGTGATTTTCAGAAGGGAGGTTTCAGTCCTGTGTTTTGAACAGAAGCTGGATTGGAAGGATTCAGATTCCAGATTATGGAGACTGAGGTGGGATTTTGAGTTGAGATGCAACGGATCTTTTAAGGATTTTCGACAGGAAGGTGAGGTTAGAGATGTGACGGCAGTGGTTGGGGATATCGGGGGCGAGACCAGCTTTTCAGCACGAGGTTGACAGCAGCGAGCTTAAGTGTGTCTGTGGAAGAGGGGGATGAGACCGGAGGACATTGAGGAGTTGATGTTTGTGACGAGAGTGAGGGGAGGCAGTCCTTTACCAAGGGAGAGGGGAGGGGGTCGAGGGCACGGGTGGAGGTCTTCATGCTGGAGACGATGGAGGAGACGTCCTTTTCAGTGATTGAACTGAGGGATGAGAGCGAGTGGCTGTGAGAGGTAGTGGAGGGGGAGGAGGCCGCCAGCTGGTTGTGTATTTGGATGATTTTGTCGTTGAAGGGTATAAATGAGTTTCATTTGCTGGTGGTGGTGGAGGTGGTGTCCATGGGTTTGAGGAGTTTGTTGATGGTGGAGAACAGCGTTTTGAAGGTGGGAGAGGAAGTCGAAATAGGGGTAGAGGCAGAGACGATGGCCGCCAAGGATGAGGAGAGCGAGGGGGGGGGGGGGGGGGTGATGGATTTGATGTTCTGGGATGTTCTGGTGCGGCGCTGCTTAACATGGTGGATGGGGATGTCTATGTCCAGGGTCATAGCCAGGTGGTCAGAGATGGTGAGGTCAATGCTGGGGGGGGAAAAGTGCAGTGGTGGGCGCTCTAACAGACCCGTTAATGCCACTCCCCTTGGGGCTCAGCCCCCCTGTCTTTGGATCCTACATTACAATCGGTCCAGAACTGTCTGGAAGGGAGGAGCCTAAATACAGAGTTCGTACGGTCATGGAAAACCTGGAAAAGTCATGGAAAAAAACTTAAATCATAAAAGTTTGGGAAAAGTTATGGAAATTTGTTATAATCACATGTTCATTCACGCCGAGTTTGAATTAATGTTTTTTTTTAAAGAAAGATGCTCAAAATATAAGCCGGCGTACGCTCTCAATACGCAACATTTTCTAAATGTTTCATGTTTATACCGAGATTTCAGTTTGGTCATGGAAATTTGTTTTAAAGTCCTGGAAATCCACTGATCAAAATGTGTAAGAACCCTGTAAATAGGAACTAGATTAGAGATGAGAGGCAGGTGAGTGAACAGGTGAAGGGAGTTAGACTAACGAGGTGGGAGTGGCTGGAGCTGAACTGTGACAGACGGACTGACAGGGTTGGACTTCTTAAGAAATATTAATCCAACGCGTGTTAAATCAGTAGAACTCCAAACTCCACCGGTGTTTTGGATTTACATTTGTGGACGAAGCATCCCTTTTACTGGTTCTGTTTTCATGTAATTTGTCCTGACTGGACCCCCCACCCCCCCTCCCCCGTGCTCTGGGTTGACAGATGGCACACGTCTCAATGCAACATACACAACATACTAATGAGAATCCTCAGGAATTCATAAATTGCTAAACGGATTTCTGCATTTGCTGGATAAGGACTTTACTGCCGGCTCGTTCGCGTCTGACTGCTGTGTGTCAATGAACGACGCCCACGGCTTGCCCCCTTCTCTCACCTCGGCGGAGGATGTCACCACAAAGTCATACCGTCACCACCAAGACGGTAATCGGAACTCATTCACACGCTGTAGGGCGTGTGATTATCTTCTCACTTGTTTTCGACGTGATCAACGTCTCCAAATGTGTTCAGCAAATTGCTCTCCGATTGTCACGTTGTTACTTCTTCTTGTCGCCGTCTCCCATTTCTGTTGCATCGCAACTAAATGTAAATGGAGTATAGGTGTAAATAACCTGGTCTGGTGTTGAGCTTCTTGGAGCAGGATGTGCCTTTTTAGCTTGCTTACTTCAGACTGGAGAGCATGGAGAGTGTAAAGCTTTCAAATATATATATATATATATATATATATATATATATATATATATATATATATATATATATATATATATATATTGCTCAGGTTGTTTCTAAGTTTTGACCTTTTGACTCCTCGGTGGAGAGCTTTCTTGTTTCTCAGAAGTCTTCACGTGTGTGTGTGTGTGTGTGTGTGTGTGTGTGTGTGTGTATGTATGTATGTATGTATATATATATATATATATGCATATATATATGTTTATATTTATATATATATGTATATATATATATATGTATATTATCTTTTATTTCTTTCTCTTCTGTCTCTCTCACAAGGCATTGCTAAATCAAAAAATAAGAGGAAAAATAACAAGCGTGGTCGGTTCACATGCTCAGTATCAGACGTGAGAGACGTGCTTTCACCCTTCTCATCTCTTCTTTTCACACTCTCTCTCTCTCTCTCTCTCTCTCTCTTGCTCTCAATTCAGCGAAGCGGAGATGTACAGATAGAAGTCTAATTAATGTGTGCTTTCTACTCCGAGCCGCCTCTTAGTGCGGCGGGGTTTTGGGCTGAATGGCTGCAGCGCCGCTCTCCTTCATTTGTTGTCTCCCACACTGGGGAGGCGGGCTTTCTTATTGAGCCGGTGACTCCGGTTGTCTCTCACTTGTACAAAGAGGGGAGAAGGGATCTGCTGCTGCGCCTGTTGATTCAAAGATTACTCCAGGTTCATTATCAAGCTTTCTTTTCTGAGAAACCTTTATGACGTTTAGAAGCTTGCCCAGAATCGATATTTACATCCATGAGCACAAAGCAGTTATAGCCAGGTAAAGTTTATATCATAAATAAGCAAGCTCTCGAGTGCATTCTTCTGTGAATAACATTTATATAGTGTATTTTTGAATTAGGATTGCTTTTCACTGTAGTCTCAATAGCTAAATGGGACCATAATGTACTTATTTCTTTATCATCTATATTTTCTCATTCTTCAGCACTGTATTGACGTGGACATTCTGGATAAAGGTGATAATACACTCACCAGTTGGCCCCAAAGTTATTTTATTATTGTTCCTAAATGAATCTGTCTTGTTTGATAATGTTTTTAAAAATGATATTAGTCAGGGAACATTAACTCAAAATAGCATAAATAAATCTTAAGTCCCTCACATACAAACACAGCAGTGTCATAATCAGTGCCCCAAAACTCCACGTTTACATTGTTCTTGTCTACCAAAAATACATTTATAAACAGATAATTTGTAAATACATTCTGACGAACATATAATGCTGCATGGATTTCTTTCAATTAAACAAGGAACTGTTATTAGTGAATATATAAAGTATCCAAAATGGTGATACTGAGCATATCAGTAATATTTTCTTTCACAATGTAATGTATTTGTTTTACTGCCAAACTATCAACTAATGGTTACTACAGGATTATTCAATAATTTCAAAATAAAAGTCATTATACTTTTATTTGTGGATGCACAGTCCATCAAATAAAACGCATCTATTGTCTTGTTCATCATCTTCTAGTCCCAGATGTAGACATTTACTTGTGGAGATATGGGGTCAGTTTCCACATTTCCTCCCTCCTCTCTTCTGTTTCTCCTCCCCTCCATTCTTCTTTTCCTCCAGAGGATGCCAAAGCATCTCATGGATGAGAGCTTTGTGTTAAACACACACCGTAAGACTGCTGCATCGCTCTCAAAGGAGTGACAAACTCAATGAACACAAAGACGTCTTGTTATGCTTGAAGAGTGAATTCCATTCGTTTCATATCCGGCCACTGGAGATCTTCTGTGCTTCATCTTGGAGACGCTCTGTGTTTATATAGAAGGAAGAAAAGAAAAAAAATTCAACATTCTTACGACTGTCCTCTTTGCATTATTCATCAAACGCTGCTCTTCTGTGGCTTCTTTAAAATGCTTCCTCGCTGGCATAAATCTGGAAGGTAAAAAATGTTGGAATCGTTCTGATAAATGTTTTAGGTTCTCCCGAGAACGGTTTAGTAGAAAGGAGCTCCGAACGACCTGCGAATCCCACAAAGGTCACATCTTCCACTTCTTCCTGTTACAACAGTTTGACTGTTGGATTGCTTACGGTCTTCGAAGTAATGGAGAAATACAAACGTTAACTGGATTTAGCGCAACAAATGTCATATCCTGCAAATCTCCCCTTATGAAGAAAGAGAAAGATGGATATCACTATGGAAACACACAGAGTGGATGGACTAGATTCAACTTAATGAGCTGTAAACATCATCTCAATGCGAGGCAACCAAAAAATAAGTAACAAGATGAAGACTACTCGTGTTGAGCACTCGGAGCTTTCATGAGAAGAAAAATGAAAAGCTGTTTTTTTGCAGTATCTATGTATGTATGCTCATTAGTTACTATATAGATATGAATGTATTATTTTTGCTTTATTTATGCTTGGAAGAGATGGAATTTATTTTTGAAGTTTATGACCTTAAATTGATTACTGTAAAACACGAATTAGAGAGTTTGGGTTGTCCAACAAAGGTATTATTGTGTGTTATTCAGCGTAGAGGGGGCGAGCTCCTTGAAAAGATGACAAAACTGTCTATTATTGCAATGCACTTTTTTTATAATCTCCTAAACTGAGAAAAGATGACAATTTGAAGGATTTATGTTTTTTTTTGTTTCTGACCAGTAACAGCTCACTGCATCAACAGTTACACAGTACAACTATCTACACTTGTATGTGCTAGAAACGCCCTAATATTATGTATTTATTGAACTCTTAACTGTCCTCGGTAAGTCTGATATCTACAAATTACAGCCATACATCATGGTCATGATCAAATATCGGTTTGAATATTAGACAAAAGCAATATCATCTTGGTTATCCAACATGTCTGAGGCTTAATTAGGAGGAGGAAGATTATAATCCGACAAACCCGTCACACGAGTTAGCGATTGACGACTTTCCGAGCTGAAATATTTATGCTGACGCTCCACAACTTTGCTGATCCCCTGACAGTCATATAGTGCCAACATCCAATCAAGCACATCCCTTATCTAGTAAATATATCATAACTATTTATTACTATCTACATAATGGATTGGCAGTGTTGTACAAACATTTATGGCTCTGTCAATGATGACACTGGTAATCTCTGTGTTTTCTTGAAGAGTTTGAAATGTAATGGGTCTCAGGGATCGGATCGATTACGATGACATTTGGTACAGACTTTCATGGCTGCTCAAAATTTTACATCCTCCATTATGGCCATAAATCCTTTTTAAAAGCAAATGATGTCCTTCTCAGCCTCAACTGTACCCTTAATAATATACTATTATTCATATAAGTGTCGCCTGATCTTTATCTGCTAGAGTGCAGAGATAACCAGGTTCAAGCAGAATGAATAGATGAGCCAAACAAAGTCCTTATGCATGAAGGTTTGAAGCTTCCAACTATTTGGTAAGGGACTCGTCTTAAATTGGTGCGTTTCATATTCTGTTTATTGATGAGGAAGGCACTGAATCTGTTGATGTGCTGAATTATTGATGCCATGACAACTTTTCAATTGAACTCAACCTACAATAAGAATGGTCACATGGCAATGGACCCAACTGGCAGTGCTAGTTTCAGACTGGAGGCAGAAGGGACTTGTGGTCCTTGGCTGGTGGACTCTCTGCTCTACCAACCCTGTCCATAACTCTATTTGACTGCATATTCAATTCAGTTTATTTTATGCAGCCCAATATCACAAATTCCGAATTCCCCTCAGAGGGCTTTACTATATGTACACATACAACATCCCTGACCTTTGACCTCACATCGGATCAGGAAAAACTCCCAATAAACAAAACAAAAGTGAAGAACCCTTCAGGATAGCAACAGAGGAGGATCCCTCTCCAGGATGGACAGAACAACAGATGTCATGAGTATAGAAAGAAGCATTACAGAGTTACATAAACATTCAATGAATATGAAGTCACACGGACAGGGAGGAAGCAGAGTTAATAATGTAAGATGGAGAGATCTAAATTCATCCATAAGTAGAGAGAGAAGAGGATACAGGTACTCAGTGTATCCTCCTAAAACGTCCCCCAGCAGCCTATCAGCCTATAGCAGCATCTCTAGGGCCAGGTGAACCTTACTCAGCCTGAACTATAAGACTATTAAAGAGTAAAGTCTTAAGTCTCCTCTACATGAGGTGATTGTCTGCCTCCCGGTTCCATAAAAGAGGAGCTTATGAGCAAATGCTCCAATAACCCGTTCAATTGAGGAAAGCTTTTCCTGTGTGTGTAACAAGCTGAGTGTGCGCCACGTTGTTGTTGGAGGCATTAACTCCTTGCATCTTACTGTCTGAATAATGGGCCCTCTAAATAACAGGGAAGTACTGAGCTATTGATTTTCTGCTGTCTCAAGATAGTAATGTGCATATGGGCGCACAGATGGAAGCAATTACATTTACTACTCGGGCAACGGGGGCCACTGGTCTGAAACTAGCAATGACAGTTGGGGCCATTGTGTTACTCGTGTGACCATTTTCATTGTCTTTCTTAAGCTTAATTAAGGACATCAGTCGTTTTCGAGTGACAAATGGGAGAGGAGGTAAGCGATAGGAAGGGTTTGGAGAATCAGCACGATTTTACGTAAAATTGGAAAATACCAAGGACTACATGACCCGTCCTCATGAATACTGATGCTCCTTGGCTTCGAGATGGAATTAAAATGACTCACATCGCCATAGTAATAGCAGATATCGATTAGTCTGTTCGCATCAGGCAAGGTCAAGCACCAACTCTCCGACCGAGAACAACGGAGACGAAAACAGGTGCGGCAAAGGAAGTAGGTTTAATCATATATTTGGATTTATGAGACAATACCATTTTACATTGAGATCAGGGTTACGTTCAGGAATGAAAACTGACATGTTTAATTACCTGAGTGCTGCAGTCTGTGAATATTAGACATGTTACATATCACGAAAATCAACACTTTTAAATGGAATAGAGTATATCTAACTGCTGGTAGTTCAAGTTGTGTAATGTATTGCAGATGTAGATGCACCTTCTCGATGGAGGGCAACAGGAAACCACGGTTACCGGTGAGGAATCCTGATTTCAATTTACTAAACATTGCATCCATGAATCCATGAGATGTATACCATCATTAGGATAATGGATCCCAAAATATGAAATATGAGTCTAGTTTTACAAAGTGACATCTCCCAGGGTCAGAGAAGTATTAAGTCATTTAAGTTGTGTATCTGATTGACTCTGAACTAATTGTAATGGCTCTTTCTTCTAAAACCTTATTTAAGTGTCACATCACATTTTCAAGTTTGCTCTAACTTTTTTAAATGTTGTTATATTATATACAAACTTGTCATGGATTTTTTTTAAATGTTGTTTGCTAAGATGTTACTCATTTGTTTTAATTCAATTCAATTCAGTTTAATTGTATAGTCCAATTTCACAAATTCCAAAATTTTCTCGGAGTGTTTTAAGTCACGATTGTGTCATTTGTATAGGAGTAAATATTATAAGGCAGACCTGTTGAGCTCCATGCGACTAATGGTGTATAGACCATTATATCATCACATGGATCTGTTATCATGTGATCTTTTGAAAGGTCTGTTGATCCTTGTGATCAGGATTGACTGTGTTAGAATAGTATGAGCAGGTTTATTTTGTGTGTGAGTCCTTTAAGAGGATGGGGGTTGGAGGCCGTGGAGCACATCCATTCCCAGAGGTGTCTTTATTTGGCTCATCCTTTCACAAAAGTACATTTCCCTGTTGAATAAAGCCTTTAGAAAACCAGCATCGGTACAGAATGGCACATCCACCCAAAATGCGGTTACCTCGCTAATGCTTCATGTTTTTTATACTCCGTCCCATTGTCTTTCATCCAGCCTGCCCTTGTCTGTGGCCCCTCCAGGGCGACGGGAGAACATCAGTGATTACAACATAATTTAAAAAGATGTTTAAAAAACTATTACAGATTCTCTAGGATGCACTGAAAAAAACAAGTTTCAGAGCGTATTCTCAACAGGCAGGATATTAATAAATGTTCTTTTAATGAGGAAAAACAACTCCTGATCACATGCTGTGTCAATTCACTGTGAAGTACTTACATGGTAACGTAATACTATTCAGAGATTATAGGAACAACTCGAGAGATGCCTGCAGGACTAGTTTATTCTTTATTATTCTTGATGTATCTTGGCAAACTTGTCCAAATACAAACTCTTCATTAGCATAAAGGAACATTATTTAGTGAGAGGAAGGTTTCTTTCCATTTAGGCTTTTAGCTTTATAAGATTATGTAATCTGGAGTATATCCAGAATATTTAAAATAATCCAGAAAACTCCAAATGCAGATTTACTGACTGAGTTATTTTGCATTCCATTTGTGCATTTAAGAGTTATTATTCCAAGTGAATATTTAAGAGTTAAAATCTTGATACACATGAACTTAAAATGATCAACATTTTATTTTTACATTCACTTCGGCTCAATTCTTGAGTAATAATATATTTTTTTAAATGTCAAAACAAAAAGTGTCTGGAAAAGTTTTAATGATCATTCATTCTACAAAAAAATCATTTTTTTTTGTGCAACTGTGCTCAAGAGTAAGTACAATTGTCGCTCCTTCACTCCTCAATGAGTAGGCTACTAGCTACTCCTCAATACCGACTAGAATTGAGTCAAAAGTGTCGTATGGTAGCGAAGCTTGGACCCGAGAGAAGCAGCAAGAGTTCTCAAAAACAAGGTTTCATTAATTACATCGAGCAGGAACACAGACCAAAAAGACCGAGAGGAAAAGATCAGGAACAGACAGACAATCACAGGGAAGGAAGTGCCGGGAAACAGAGGAAACGAGACGGGGACTTCAAAATAAAACAGAAAAACTCCAGATCATAACAAAATGAGTCGGTAATGTCTAGTCCGGTTCTTCCTGAGCAGAGACTTTATAAGAAAAGGTTTGACTTTGAATTGCAGAATTAAACAATATGGTGTCACACCCCGACTTGTTTTCAAAGCTCCTGGTTTCCTTCCGTTGTGTTCTCCGTCTCCGTCTCCAGATTCTTCATAAACATTCACAAACGTATCGCTGGAGACCTTCGAGCCACAACTCGTATCCAGTGTGGGGAAACTGGGAATGGTAGACGCTCCACGTACTGCAGTGAGCACGACATCACAACCACATATGAAGAATCCTAAGAAAAATGATATATTATTACATTACATTACATCACATGTCATTTAGCAGACGCTTTTATCCAAAGCGACTTACAATAAGTGCATCAACCTAGAGTACAAACTAAGAACAACAAGAATACAGAAAGTAACATTTCCTCAACATAGTCAAACTACAAAAGTACCAAATAAAGAGCTATTTAAGAGCCACTGAAGTGAAAAGCTGTGTTTTACTTCTATAGATAGCCAGTTATACTAATAACACTTTACACACTGCACTAATGTTGTTTTGCACAGGTTGCATGTTATTGTTTTAAAAACAAATGCAGTGTAATACTCTTTATTGCCAAATATTTGAACTGGTTTTGTTTAGTTTTTCCCAGATTGCACTTTTTGTTATGATATTATTACCTTAAGATATCCAGTGCAAAACAGGTTCACTGCAGTCATAGATAACATGTCTAACTTTATTTGCATTATTCTAACAACGTGATTGCACATTTGATTTACTTGACAGTGATTGCACATCATTTTCTTTCTTCTAATATTTGACCAAGCACAGCTGGAGGAGTCCCAAAAAGTTATTTCAATGAAAAGTCAGCATAGGCCATTGTGTTTGGGCGGTGGGGCGTGAGCTTTGTTCTTCAAAGTTTGAGAACTACTGGTCTATTGACAATTGCAGTGATGAACCCGCAGAAAATGATCAGACTGCAGTTCCCTTTAGCTTTATGGCACTTGTGTCGCATCTTTCAGCTCATCATCATTTTGGTATTAGAGCCAGCAGCTTAGTATTTGGCTTCATTGTCACCACTCCAGCAACCTTAATTACAGCTGCATTATAAAGCTGATCGAAGCACAAAAAAACGACTCTGATTTTTACAACCGTGCACTCCCTGCTAACGCTAAACGACAGACAGAAGCTACAGACACTGAGGACTCACCGGACCATTGAGCAACTAAAGAGCCACGCCAAAACATCGTTTAAAGGACACCGATCGTGATAGTTGGCCTCAAATGAATGATAATGTTCTCCTATTCCTGACGGATGACCCATATTCACCTCACGAGTCCAAAACATGCCAAACATAGAATAGAATAGAAATATACTTTATTAATCCCCAAGGGAAAATTTGTTGACACAGCAGCACCAATAAACTAAACACAATAAAATATAAATATAAGAAAGAAAGAAAGTGACTATGCATAAAGTATACAAAGTGAAATATAAAATACAAAATAAAATAAAATATATATGTATACTATATATATATATAAATAAACAACATATATGAAAATACAGCAATGTAAAATTAAATTATATATCTATATATATATATATATATATATATATATATATATATATATATAGAGAGAGAGAGAGAGAGAGAGAGAGAGAGAGAGAGAGAGAGAGTAAAAACATGTCCATTTTATCTTCATATACTGACTTTAAGTGGCTCAAAAATAGAATAATGCAGCTTTAAAAACAAATAGGTGGGTAGAATGACAGATAGAAAGACGGGTGGAGGTCAGAATGGGTCAAACTGCCGAGTTGCTACACGGCTGACCTTGTGCAGATTATTCCAATATTCTGATGTCTGTTTAAGACAAGCTAAATATCTGCGTGAGTAATTAAGCCGGTGTTTTTTATTAGTGGCCAATTAGTCTCATAGCCGTTCTCACTGAATCGCCAGCTTATCTGCTCCTGTGTTTGCACACTCTCTGCGTGAACGTGCACACACACACACACACACACAAAACCACACACAGTCAGTATAAACTGTGTAGTCAAAATCATCACGGAGCAGATAGAGAGCATTGCACTAAGTCTGTTTGCTCTCCATCGGTGCTCACCGCTAGATAACAGTTAATACAATGTGACTTTCTTATCTCTCGGCTCCGTTATTGAAAAGTTGTTGGGAAAAGTTTGACAGCTAAGCTTCAGCGTGTGTAATCACTAGAAAGTCAACAGCATGAGAAATGCAACGTTCAAGTACAAATTGGCACAAAACAAAATCGAATCATCAAATTTCAGAACAAAAATGTGTGATACAGAGTCTGGAAAAAGCTTCTGGATGAAACCCATATATATTCTGTGTCTCTCTCTCTCTCTGTCTCAGTTCTGGTCTGTGGTCTCTCTCTCCGAGTGCTTTCTCTCTCTTGGCCTCATGCTTTTCTCTGTTTCTCCCTCTTCATCTTTCATGTCTAACTTTTCTCAGAACTTTAGTAGGTGAGAGGTCCCCGGCCAGAGCTCAGCACTGGCTAGACGTGCACTTCGCAGAGAGGCGTTCAGGTACCACCAGCCTCCTCTCTTCACTAAAATGCCCCGAGTTTGGGTTAGTGCAACCCTCCCTATCCAAAGAGCCATTTGGCTCTATTTTTCTACCAAATAAATTCTCTCCGGAGCCTCAAAAGATAGATGATATCACAGTTTATAAAGTTTTTATATATATATATATACAAACAGTATAGTTTGTTGTATTTCTTAAATTATAGAACCGGAATAAAGACATTTGTTGACATTGTATTGCTATTTTACAGGTTATAGCTAAATAAAACTCATGAAGAGTAGGAAAAAACTCACACTGGTCTATTTTTTTGGATGGAGAGGAAAACTGACATCAAAATAAATAAAAAACTTAGCTGACTGAATGCTCTCGTTATATTGCCTCTACCTTCTCTCTGTGGGACTTTATCCAACCAATGTTTTGAATAAGGTGGTTTGTACTTTATTGAGGGAAATGGTGGAGTGCTGAAAAGAGCTGGCGCTGATATTCAAACCAATGATTCTTCCCTGAAGAAGAGGTATGATGTAAAGAAAATGGAGGAAAAGCAATAAATCATTCAATATGCTCCTGATCTCGATCTGAAAGAAGGTAAACAATATTATTTATTTGGGATTTTCCTGTGACATTAATCAAAATACACCATGGAATAACATACACATATTTTATTGGATGGCTTGTCATGCAACGATATACAAATATTCATCTCCATCAGGGGATGAAGCCCGATCTGAGGTTGGAAACGACCTGGCTCGACCTCTCGGGCCATCGACAGGCTCATCCAGGGAAATATGTCGACATCTATTAGATATGAAGAATTTTTACAAAATCACTGGAGTTTTCATCATCCTCAGCTTTAAGCTACTTTGTGTTAAGTGATGATGAACAAACAGTAACATGCTAACTCGCTAAAAATAATACACATGCACATGATAACCAGGATGCCTGCTAAACATCAGCTATAGCTACATTAATACGGCACTAATAGCTTTATTAGTTAATTATACAGTAACTTGAAGCATCACAAATCATTTAAATATCCTAAATGCTGTGTTTTAAATATTCAAATGTTATAAAATGAGACAAAAAATGACAAATCTGAAAATTAGAAGCTGCTTTGAAATAATAATAGCCTATTTAGTGAAAATAGGAGTAAGGAAGAGAAAGAAAAAAACACAATTCAGTCAGAAATTATTTCCATTGCTTTAACAACCATTTCACAAGACGCGGAGCATACGCAGAAGATATAATAACACATTTGTGAAACCTCGATTGTTTAGTCTGTTATTTATTGTCAGGTAGCAAACAAGAGCCGCTCCTGCTTGTTTTCAGCCGGGCACATTGGTGGGCAGCTAATGAATTGAAAGAACACAGTTGGGCTGCGTTTCTGCGGCAGAGTGGCGAGGATCCAACAGAACACACACACACACACACACACACACACACACACACACACACAGACACACACGATGGTGAGCACCCTGTATATTAAAGGATCAGAGACAAAGTCATGCTCGCTGCAGCACTCTGCTGAGGAGGCGATGGAGGGTGGTGGAGGCGGTGCAACAACAAAACCTGGTACTTTAATGCGTCTGCCCTCTCCAACAAAAGCGTGGCTTGATAAATTGGAAACGGCGTTGTCCCACAGAGGAACACGGCCGCAACTACGGCAGACCGCTCCACGGCGTCGCCCGGACCGACACGCCGCCGCTGGACTATAAATGAGATTTATGTTTGAAGGATTTACAGACAAGTGAAGCGCTAACGAAACGATAAAGTACTCGTGTACCCTAACTTACATTGTGTGTGTGGCGAATGCGTGAAATTCGAAGGTGCTTGGTGCTGACGATATCTTTCAGTTTCTTTCCTCAACAGGCTAGTATCTTGCTCTAAAACACAGGTGTCAAACACAAGGCCCGCGGCTAAATCCGGCCCGCCGCATCATTTTATGTGGCCCCTGACGGCTTGAAAGACATACGAAAGAAATTTAAGAAAAAATGTCCGTGCTTTTATTTTGAAGGTTTCAAATGAAATGGATTTATGTTGTAATATTGGAGACATTTTCTTACGTAGAATATTTTTACACTCAGATAAACAATAATCTAAGGTGTTTATAAAGTGTTTCCGGCCCTTTAAGAGGGCGGCCATGATGCTGATGTGGTCCAGCAGAAAACGATACCCGATGGGTTCTGTATTTACTCCACACGGGCGGCATCATTCAGTCTTCTCAAGAAAAAGATCAGGCAACCATAATCAATACATAAGTCAATCAATCAATTATTGCATTTGTCTGTTATCAAGGCCTTGTGTAGCTCCTCGGAGAGCGAGAGGAACTCAATTTTAGGTGAAAACATCTAAATAATCCAGTCTGTTGGGGTGGTTTAAAGACTGCTGACATTTTCTGGGAGACAAATTAGCAAATAGTCCATTTAGTACATCAAGTATAGAATTTATGTCAATTCAGCTTATTTCTTTAGTTCAATTCAATGTTTTTCAGCCACGTTGAGGTGGTCAGTGTATGAAGAGAATAACATTCGCCAAACATTTATAATGTTTTTTTTCCTTCACTTATGATTTCTACTTTATAAATAATACATATGTGGTGCTGCCATTCTTGGTGATTAGAATAATATGAAGCAATCAAAGTCTTTTCTCAGTGCACGACACGTGTTGGTTAACTAGATGTCGCTTCATACTGGAAATATATCCTACGGCAACGTAAATAAATTGAACTTTGTTACGCTACATGACATTTAGCAGACGCTTTTATCCAAAGCGACGTACAATAAGTGCATCAAGTCAACCACGAGTACAAACTCAGAACAACAAGAAAGTAATGTTTCGTTAAGAAAGCCAAACTACAAAAATAACATCATTAAGTGTTATTCAGCTGAAGTGCTAATCTGTTTTTATTCAATTGTGAAAAAGATGTGTTCTTAGCTTGGTGACCTCTGCTCGACCGACCACCTGCGCCCTTGACCCCGTCCCGTCTCACATCCTTCAGGCTGTTGCTCCTGACCTTCTGACCTTTCTCACCCATCTTATTAACAGCTCCCTCTCAACTGGCTGTTTCCCCAACTCTCTGAAGGAGGCAAGAGTCAACCCTCTCCTGAAGAAACCCACGCTTGACCCGTCTGAAGTCAGCAACTACAGACCGGTCTCTCTTCTTTCCTTTCTTTCCAAAACTCTGGAGCGAGCTATCTTTAACCAAGTGTCCTCCTGTCTCCACAGCAACAACCTTCTTGACCCCCACCAGTCTGGATTCAAGGCCGGCCACTCAACAGAGACTGCCCTCCTTGCTGTCTCTGAGCAGCTTCACTCTGCTAGAGCAGCCTCTCTCTCCTCTGTCCTTATCCTTCTAGACCTTTCTGCTGCATTTGACACCGTGAACCACCAGATCCTTCTCTCTTCTCTTCAGGACCTGGGGATCTCAGGCACAGCACTCGCTCTTTCTCTTCCTACCTCACCGACCGCACTTACCGGGTAACTTGGAGAGGATCTGTATCTGATCCTTGTCCTCTCACTACTGGGGTTCCTCAAGGCTCCGTCCTGGGTCCACTCCTCTTCTCTCTGTACACCAATTCTCTCGGCTCTGTCATTCGTTCGCATGGCTTCTCCTACCACAGCTATGCCGATGACACCCAACTGATCTTCTCGTTCCCACCGTCCGAAACACAGGTGGCGGCGCGAATCTCTGCCTGTCTGACCGACATCTCTCAGTGGATGTCTGCACACCACCTGAAGATCAACCCTGACAAGACCGAGCTACTGTTCCTACCAGGGAAAGGTTCCCCCACTCACGACCTGACCACCACCTTCAACAGCTCCGTGTTGGCCCCTACCCTGACTGCCAGGAGCCTCGGGGTGACGCTAGACAGTCAACTCTCCCTGATGGCCAACATCACTGCGACATCGCGTTCCTGTAGGTACATGCTGCACAACATCTGGAGAATACGACCTCTTCTTACCCAGAAGGCAGCGCAGGTTCTGGTCCAGGCTCTGGTCATTTCGCGCCTCGACTACTGCAACTCCCTTCTGGCTGGTCTACCTGCTAAGGCCATCCGGCCTCTGCAGCTCATCCAGAATGCAGCTGCTCGACTGGTCTTCAGCCTCCCGAAATTCACCCACACCACTCCGCTCCTCCGCTCTCTTGACTGGCTACCGGTGGCGGCCCGCATCCGCTTCAAAACATTGGTTCTGGCGTACCGTGCTCTGAACGGATCGGGCCCCGTCTACATCCGGGATGTGGTCACACCGTACACTCCGGCACGTTCGCTCCGCTCGGCAACAGCCAACCGACTTGTGACTCCGTCACCTCGAGCTCATCACTCGAAATCCAGACTGTTTGCTGTCCTGCTCCTCAGTGGTGGAACGAGCTCCCCACTGACATCAGGACAGTAGAAAGTCTCTACAGCTTCCGCCGAAAACTGAAAACGCACCTTTTCCGACTATATCTGGATTAATCACAGACTTGCACTTTGGTAGCACTTGAATGGCTCTTATTATGGTACTTTTGTAGTTTGACTATGTTGAGGAAATGTTACTTTCTGTATGCTTGTTGTTCTTAGTTTGTACTCTAGGTTGAAATGCACTTATTGTAAGTCGCTTTGGATAAAAGCGTCTGCTAAATGACATGTAATGTAATGTAATGTGTTTTTAGTTTCAACATCATGAGGTGAACAACATACAGCATATGTATATATACATATATAAATGTTTACATATATATATGTGTATGTATGTGTATATATATATATATATGTATATGTATGTATGTATATATATATATGTATGTATGTGTATATATATATATATATATATATATATATATATATATATATATATAATATATGTATATATATGTATATATATATATATACATATATATATACATATATTATATTTACATATATATATATATATATATATATATATGTATATATATATAAATACATATAGCCTGATAACACTGAACAGTTCAAGCCAATGTCGTGTTTTCTTTCTCCGTGTTTCCTGTCGGCACAGGATGTAAAACAGTGAGCGGTTGTGAGAAGGATTGGACTAATTCCTGGAGGGTTGGTTTGGGAACTGTGGACTTAACTGAGTCACGGTGTCTCACCGGAGCTGATGGAGCTGACGGAGCAGTCACACATAAACCCGCTCCGTTAATGTCCAAACCAAGTTGGGAATAGGGGAGTCAGTAAGAAGATCCTCCCTTCCTATCTGAACCGTGACGCCTCGAGAGTGGCGGTGTAATAAACTGAAGACGGGGAGCAAAACAAGAGAGTGGAAAATAAAGAAACTGCAAAAGTGTTCTCTCCATCACAGGAGACGTTAGACTCATCTCCAACGTCCGACTAATACGGTTAAACGGCGTGAGCCCCGCAGCGTCTGTGTTACTGCAGTGTGTTAACGTTCTAATAATAATAGTAATCATCAATTTTATTCATCCATTCATTTAAAAAAACGGATTTACAAAACACGTCAGTACAAGTAAACGTCAGAAAATACGGGAGGCAAGAGAGACCATGCCATGGGGGCAATGAACACAAGATGGAATAGAAAAATACAAACAGAATAAATAGGAGACACACTAAATTAGGGGAACCAAAGAAATGCATAAAAGCAGTTCTATAAAAAATATTTTTTTAAAGAAATGACTGATTCTGCCTCATCCCCTCAGGTAGGTCGTTATAGTTTCTCTCTCAAAAATCAGACATTATTACAGATATGTTTGAATAATAATGGAAAAAAAACTGAAGGGCGGAGCATCTGTATATGTATATGTATGACATATGCATATTGTGGCTCCTGATTGGTTGATACAGCATGAATGAAGATAACTGGATATGGGGTGGAATTTCTTTTTTTACGAGCCAAGAAATGTCGTACGGTTAATTTGACCCTCCAGATGGTTTGTTATGGAAGCCCATTCCCACCAGTAATAGAAAAAATAAAAGTAGTTTTCTTCTCAATTACTTTAGGAAATGGGCTTCCATAAGTCGTTACGCACAATAAATGATTTATTTCAGCTTTAACTAAATAAAGCTGCAGAACTGCATTTCTTTTTCTTAAGATGTTTAAAAGGTGAGACTTAATTAACAACTGCAAATATATTCAGTTTACATTTTCCAATGAATTGCTAAATTGTTCCTTTTTAAACATGTTTATCGAGCGTTTTGTGTGCGCAATGCGTTTGTATTTGTGCGGCTCCAGGTGTCGACGTGTAGCTCCTCTCACCTCTCAGCCATGAAATTATTTATTAATGGGCCCGTGAAGCAGAAGGAACACCGGCCCAATTAATACTGAGAAACAAAGCTGGCCGGTGGGAGAAGGAGGGATGGAGTCGAGGTCAAGGTGTGTGTTTCTGTGCGGAGGGAAGGAAGCGCAGTAAAGTGGAAATGGGAGGAGGGGAAAGAGCAACAGAAGAGCAGAGAGAGGATCACAACACTGTAAAAGAGGTAATGAAAAGCAGAGAGGAAGCCGGGGGAAGAGAAGGGAGGGGAAACAAACGGACGCAGGCTAGAGACGGAGGACCGGATGGAATAAAAGACGAGGGGGGGAGGAGGAGGAAGCATTTTTGGTCACTTTACATTGTAAACTAGAAACGGCACTCGGTAGAGCGCATACCTTCGCATATTACAAGATTGAGGATTGAATTATGAACATTTTGGCATTAGTTGCAGCCAATTGGATATAAATTTACTGCGCTATAGTAAAAATATTTTTTTTACCTTTTCATAACCTTGACCTTGACCTTTGACCCGATCCATCCCAAAATCGAATCAAATGGTCCCCGGATAATAATCAATCATCCCACCAAATTTAATGCGATTCGGTATAACACTTTTCGACTTATGCGAATAACACACACGCACGCATACAAATATACGGCGATCAAAACATTACATTACGCATTTTGAATGCGAAGGTAACAAGCGATGTCAATAACAAATGATCAATAAATAGGACGATGTGAGTTCGTAGTTGTTGTTTTTGTTGAATAAACTGAAAAGCTGACGCTTTATTTTCTATAACTCAGACGTGACAGGTGTAATGTCAGCCTGACTTTGTACTTTATTGTTTCGTGGCACCACAAGTGATGCTTCAGTTTGTTATTCATCCCAATAGAAAGCCTCCGTGCATTTTTATGATAACACAGGAAACAAAACATTATTGTGTTCGTCAGTGGGTCCATTCACTTAAGCTCACAGCGCTTTTTGTAAAATATGATTAAATTGCTTAAGCTTTAAGTTCCTGAAGCAGTTCTTTTTTCCAGCTCTTGAAGAACACATTTGTAATCCCGGCCTTCTTCTCTCTCTCCGGGTCCTTTATTAGGGCACCAAATAGCATTTGTGCGAGCGCTGATTTGTATTACTTCAGCTCTAATTAAATCTTGCTCTGGTTTAATACAAAAGTAGAAAGCCCATCAACAAATAACTGCAAAACAAACAAGAGGAGTGGATGCATTAAACAAGACGAGCCGTTCCGCTTCGGGGGCTGATTGTGTTCAGATGAGTTCGATCAAAAAATAATAGAACAACTTTGCACGCTGAAAATTTGTAACTAAAGACGTCTGATTCATTTGTTCCATTTTTTTTCCTTTTTCTACCGCTTGCTGTCATTTCCACTCAACACGAGGGTGGAGATGTAGATCATGTTTCTAATGAGAAGGATGACTACAGTACAAAGTGAATTACTTTTGTAATTTGCTGCATTTTCTTCGCTTACCGTCTAATTATTTATCAGTAAAACCCACGCTCGACAATCATTGCCTTGTAAAACAAATGTTTGATAGAATTATTTTTTTCTTCTTCAAACCACATTTATTCTATTCACAGGGCACTTAATGGAATGATGTAAGAGGAATATCTGTCAGCTGTAAGTGTGTGTGTACATATAAGAAGCACATGGCCTATCACAAGCCAGACATCATCATCTCTGGGCATCCGTGGACTTTATAAAACTCTTAATTATCTACAAAGAGGAAAGATGCAAAAACTCCCTCCAAAAAAATTACAAATTGTTAAAATAAGTTTTTATTCTTCTGAAATATAGAACTTGCCCAACAACCAAATGTCACTTCTTTTTTTATCAAACCAGCAGATATCTTCTTTTTTTTTTCTTTACTGGTGGACAAAGTATTCATACAACATGTTTCAGGGCTTTGAGAAAGAAAGAAACCAACACAATCCATACGTTTATATCATATATTATCATTTGTTTTCTTCTTCAACTGCTGTGCTGAGAACTTTGACCCAGATTTAGATTATTCAGAATTAACTAAATAATGAAGTTTAAATAGAGTTTTCAACCAACATCTGCATTTCTCATTCAAGGCGTCACGATCGAGGTCTTCGTGATGGTCCCGGGCTCCTCAGGATCCAGCCTGAAACCCTCGGGGTTCCATTCAAGGAGAAAGATATCTCTCTATATCTACATAGTATTAGACTCCAAATCAGCCAATCGATCCCTCTCAAAGGTGAGTCCAGCCTTTAACACCTTCTCGTTGGTTCAAAGTCCCGCTAGAACAATGAGGCGTCGAATGTCAGTGAACCCCGGGTCAAAACGTCACTTCCGGTCAAGTCACTAAACAAGTATTTTCACAATAAAAGTCCCGTCTATTATTGTAAGTCAATTCACGGATTTCAACCGACTTTGTCAATCTATAATACTAACATTCAGTCTCTCTCATGCAACATACATTTATTCTTGCCAATTACATTTGCATATAGTAAACATTACCCCTATGCTTCATAATACATTAATAACAATATCAATATTCTCCGTAATATTTCCTATTACAATATCTTTCTATATGTATTAATTCAAAGCATAAGACCTCTGCACATGTCATCAACATAAACTATTACAACCTAACACAGTATAGACAAAAATAAAAGCCAAAACTCTGATGCAGTTTAAATGCTCTGTGGATTCTAAATGACCAAATAAGCTCAAGCAGAAAGAAGAAAGGCACATTTCCAACATGTCTACCTTTAGTTTATACCGCTCTTATTCTTTTTTTTAATTGAAAATTCATAAGAAAATTGAGCCTTTTATCGCTTTTATTTCCTTTTGTCAATTACCTTTTAGCCCTTAACAGACTCAGCTGCTCGGATGGAGACTTCATCCGAGCTCACGCTGAGGAATCCCAACCGGAGTCGGCTGGAGAGCCTCGGCCTCACCGGATCTCACTCTGGATCTCACTGGTGGACATGAAGGAGAACGCGGTTCCTATTAGGAGGAAGCAGAACGTGAAGAGAACTCAGACTTACAGCGTATGGAGGACAGAAAATGTAGTATTTATAAATAAATGCATGAATAGGTACAGGAATAAATAAATGAATGCTTAAATACATTTTTTAATAAATTAATAATTACAAGAATAAAAAATAAATGCTTAAATGAATGTATAATTAAATAAATAAATACAGGAATACGTAAATAAATGCTTAAATAAATGTTTAATTAAATAAATAAATACATGAAACCATAAATAAATGCTTAAATAAATATGTAAATAAATAAATAATTACAAGAATAAAACATAAATACTTAAATAAATGTATAATTAAACAAATAAATACATGAATAAATAAATACATGCTTAAATGAATATTTAAATAAATAAATAATAAAAGGAATACAAAATAAATGCTTAAATAAATGTATAATTAAATAGATAAATACAGGAATAAATAAATAAATGCTTAAATCAATCAAGTTATACCTAATCAGGACATCATTAAATAAGTCTATGTCTACATGTCTGTATTTCTTCATTTATTTATACCTTTATTTATATGTCCACACGTATTTCTTCATTTATTTATGCGTGGCATTTATATGTCCTTTATACATTTATTTATTTATTCCTATATTTATTTATTTTATTAAATGTTGTTTATTTCATTAATCCAAATGAATTATAGTTATAGTATATTTGTTACCATTACACATAGGCCTACCCACCGTTCCTGAGTGCAGGAAGTTCAAGGACGTCGGCGCTGAGCTTCGATGAGTGGCTTTGAGGCCGAGCCACACGGCTCACTGGCAAACGGTAATTTGCCCAATTTCAACAATTTCCTGTAAAGAAAAAGAACTTGCACAATCTTTCCCAGTGGAAGCGGCAAAATATTACAAAGACTTTTCAAAAAGTGAGACAGGAAGGACGGTGTGTGTGGCTGCGACCGGACTCGCCAGCTTTCTGGTCCTCCCATACCTTCTCTGCTCCTCTAGCCGCGACAGCGTGGGCATTACACTGGATCCTGTGACCTGGATAACATAGAAATGTTCAAAGGTGACACTATACATTAGATTTAAATATAACCACAGTGACACAAAATCATATTTTTCTTAATTGTAAACTTAATTTAGAAACCCCACTAGATGCTTACTATGTAAATAAATGTATTTGCGACAGCCCTAATATATATAATTTAATGAATTTATATCTAAACTTATTATCCCTTATATATGTAATCTGATGTCCGGCTACTTGGCTCTGACTTTAAAATATCTCTCTGTCTTCATGTGACCAGGCTCATTGTTGTGTAGGAGCCAATAAGCTGTTTTCTTGTGCGGCGCTGAAACCAACACATCTACTGTGTATCTTTTCTTTCATCATCCAGCCGCTCATTGTTTGTGGTTATTGTTGCACATTTCCTCTGCACACATCCCGGTACGCCATTTCCTGGTTGTAATTATGGTCTTATTATGAGCTGATTGTGTAGACGTGAATCCAACCACGTGTAGTGTAGACAAATGAAACATTGATATGTAAACATGTAAAGAATAATCCACCGGCACGAGTTGCCAATGCAGACCCCCCCCCCCCCTCCTCCTCCTTAGTTGGTCTATCCTTCCTTTCTATTTCTCATCTGGTGCTAGCAGCATTTATGAGCTAATCAGTGTCTAATCTCACTTTTAATTCTCTCCTTATGAACCTCTTGCTAGCGTGTGCTTTACCATTACCCCTCAACACACACACACACACATATGCTTAAATTAAGTTCTGAGTTAATTGCGGTATATTTCTACATCATGACAAAGATATGCGAGTTATGAGTTCATTACAGGGCGCAAATGAACATCGCAGCAATGGGAGAGATTTTTGGATAATGGATGTAGAGATCCACACGCCCAGAAAGCTCCTTTAGTGGACTGATACCAGTGGACTAATACCAGTGGACCGATACCAGTGGATCGATACCAGTGGACTCATACCACCTGGACTGATACCAGTAGACTGATACCATGTGGAGAGATACCAGTGGACAGATACCAGTAGACTGATACCAGTAGACTGATACCACATGTTTTTTTGTGTGTGTGATATTTCCCGATACCAGTGAGTAAAAGTTGATCCAATGTTTGCCAAAAACATGCATATAATGTAAATATTTTGCCAAATATTGCTCCAGTTGAATTTTTCTTCTCCATTTATGTACCAGTGTTTATTTCAACCACAAGTTCAGTTTCAGTGGTTCAACTTATTTGTAAATTCATGATGAGATATTTGATATTGATGATATTTACTGTATATCTAGCCACACCCTTTGTTGTAACTGTGCGTCACGGGGTCAGGCAAGTTATGAAGTTATGTGCCGGTCACATTCATTTACCACACCATAGATTTTATGAGCTCATGAAATATTCCTGTGAAGACACATATGGAGTAAAACCGGTTAAACACACAATTATACATACATAAAGAGAAACCTGACCATGAGTATGAATGAAATAAATGTAATCAGAGGGAAACTTTATAAATGCGTAACATTAAAACAGCCGTAGAAAGACGAGAGAAAGAAAGAAAGAGAGCACCTTTAAGCTGTGGAGGCATAACTTGCTTTTATTCAGCTGATTCAACGGTTCTGCAGAGGCACGGTGGAGGTAAGGTGTATATATTTGTTGTCCATACGACGCGTTGCTATACGCGTTTATGCGTTCTTGATAAATCTTTACAATGAGCTGAAGAGGCAAAAAAAAAAAGATGGAATTTTCCAATTTCATCTCAGGGGACACCATTAAATATTTGCATTCTTTACATTTGCTGCAGCTGATTCTTCCTCGAGCACTTGACTGCAATTTACCTGTAAAGGGTTTAGTATTCAAGTGATTAATATCTTGTAAAAAGTTCCCATCTCCATGCATGGCCGGGGATTATACATAATTAGACTTCTGAAAGCTCGCCGACTTTGTGGCGACGAGCCAAGCCGACATGGTATTGATTAACCTGGTGTGATGGAGACTCCTGCAGTTTTCTGCAGGGTCGTAATATTTCTTTTTCCTTTTTTAAGCCGCAGATTAGGCTCACATCAGAAGTTTGATACGTCCAACAGCCGAAACACACCTAAAGAGACTATTCTCCTCTGTGTTCTGGGGGGAAACCTTCTGCCTTATTTTCATTTCCAATGACTGGTGTTGGAGGAGGAAGCAGGACTTCAGGGAAACAAGAGGCTTAATTGGCTGAGCTGATGGCAACGCACTTAAAGTTAGAAGTGCATGAGGCATAGATCGTAGACCCGGGGCCAGTTCCCAGGTGGGAACTCTGCCGAAGGAGTTTATAAGTCTCAAAGCAATTTGCTGCGAATGGAGAGAGAGAGAAAGAGAGAAGGGGGAGAGAGGGAGAGAGAGAGAGAAATATAGATGTTTTCTGTCATCTATTTGCTCATAAATCCTCTTCTTCTCTTTTAAATAATTTATTCTTTTCTGTCTAACACTTTATAGCAAAACTACAGAAAGGAAGATAATTAGACCACATTGTGTGATAGAATTCCCGAAACACCGAGTACCGCAAACTCTGTTTAGGGCATCTCCTTCTTTCTTTCTTTCGATTTTTTTCTTTCTTTCTTTCTTTATTTGATTTTTCTCTTTCTTTTTTTCTTACCTGCAATGACTTTCCAACATTACTTTCTGGGTGGTTTTCACAACTCTTCACATTTAAAATGACGTGACTCGGAACACTTTAAGTCGACCCCAGTGAGAACTCATGTGACCTCAACAACTCTCTTATGACAAAAGTTGAATTACCTGCTCATGCTGTTGCTGTCAGATGGCTGAACGTAACTATCAATTAATAATTACTGATTAAATGCTACCCTTTAAAATAAATCATTTCACCTTTCTATCCTTTTTTTCTTGGCAATTAAAAAAAAAAAATTAAGCATCTAGATACGTTTCCCTGTTATTGTAAATTAAACATAAGAAGAAAACTAATGAACTGCTTAACTCATCACAAATGAAGATTAAATGAATGAAGAAAGAATTACTATGACATTTTAGCGTCATTCTTTCCTGGCACTAAAATCTTTAGAGTCTTTAGAATTCACTATTGAGGAACCATAAATGCATTTGCCAAATGTTCCGCCAATCTATCCAGTATATCTTGAGATATTTGACCTGCAGGTGTTATGAGAGAAAGGGTCATCCAAGTCATTAAAACACATCCTCTCTGAAGATCGGATAGATTGCATGGCGGTGCATCCAAAGGTTGTCAACAATATGTCGTTCTTACCTTGTGTATGATTCTTCCTCTGGGGATCGTGATGTCTGTATGATGTTGCAGAGCAATCAATCTGAAAGTGTCTGAGACTGATTGACTTTAGTAGAAGAGGATTGCAACCGGAGAGAGGGAGATGAACTCTCAAGAAAGGACATATAGCAATGCTACAATTAGATAAATGCGATTAATATACTTCTTTTGGATATTTCAGCTACATTTTGTTGTGGTTTTCAAAATTTTCGGGTTCATGCTGTCAACGTATATGAGATGTTAAGGCCGGGTGATAGCGAGGTGTTGTACATTGTGTTTGCATTGTATTATCGTGGAAAGTCTAACCCAAAGAAACTAGTGGAATCCTGAAAGTGTTTCTTCTTCTTCTCTTCTCTCTTTTGGAGAGAATAAGCCCCGAAGAATGAAGAATGAAGCATCAGTTCAGTTCTTGAGCTCTTCAGTGTTACTCCAGAAGCCATTTCACTGTAAATAATGTTCCTCTCTGGAGTCACGAACACCACAGACGATAGGACTTCAACCATCCTTCTCCTTCATAACACTGCATCCATAGTTTCTCCTTCTTTAACGTAAACAATTAAAATAACCGAGCAGACCACTTTGTCATAATCATTTTGACTTCCAGTCCCCGGCTGACCAATGAGGAGCGAGGAGCTATATCTATACACACCTTAATATGTCATAGGATACGACACAGTGTCGTTGAAAACAATGAGCAAGCCAACTTTTGATTTGACAGTAATAAAGTCATCAACCTAATAAATATTACTAATTAAATGCAAAAAAACTATTACAAAGTCATATATTCAACGTTTTTAATGCATTTGCTATTGCCAGTCAGTATATCAGAATATCTTTTAATTGTTTTCATTTCAGAAATAACACATCACACGCATATCTGTATGCGTGCACATAATTAAATGTTTTTATACTGTGATACAATCTCCTAAAACCCTCCTAAAAGTAATGTGGAATACATTTATGGTCATATTGCTCAAACCTTATCTGACTGTCATCTGTAAACATTTAACAAGCAGCTTTTGGTCACATTGAGAACTAATAGTTATAATTCTATACACGTTTTATTAAACGTGGTTTGAAAACTGCAGGTCTGTAACGAAAAAAGAAAAGAAAAGAAAAGAAAAGCCCTCCTCTCCCTTTCTTCTCTCCCTGCTTCACACGTTCACCTTTTTCTTAAATGGCTTTCTAAAAAAGAAAAGAAAACCGAAGCTTTTGGGCTTTCTGTCATCTTGTGATTCATGAGCCGAGCAGGTTCACCAGCCACTGTTTGTGCCGCTGCTTAATGAAAGAGCTGTGTGTGTGTGTGTGTGTGTGTGTGTGAAAAGGTGAGCACAGAAAACACTCTTATAAATACACCCGATTGGCTCTGCAGCTCATTGTTTTAAATTTGAAAATCCACACGTTGACGTTTGACGCACGGATCATTCAAAGTGCCGTTCTGGCTGCACTCTCTCCGACTCTGGATCTGAGTCCCTGAGTGGGTTCTCCGGCGGGATTAACGGTTCTGCTGTCAGCTGGGACGACAATTAACCCCGCGTGACTCCTCTGTGACGCTGCACAGGTGCTGAGGTTCTGAGCAACAGGCGTCCAGGAGTTGTGCGACGCCTCCGTGACCTTTAGGACCTTTACAGCTAATCCTGAAGAAAAAGAAAACATTTCTCTCCTCAGCTCCTTCTAGCTTTTGTCAAACACTCTCGTGGAACAGCTTCTAAGAGGCGGGCAGAATAAATGTGTCTTTTGTGTAATACAACCAATTTTTCAGTTAAGATTTCTATTTCTATATGTTTTAAAGATCCCAGTATATCCCGCTGTACTTAATATACCCATCAAGTGAGATGGATTCATTCACAGTCACCTATTATTAGTTTTGCTGTCAGCCAGAAATTGAGAGACTCATGAAGAATACATGTCTATTAAACAATAATATTCATATTGATGGTTGTATTGTACAGACTGTTTGGTTGTAATAGTTTATTTTGATTCTGAAGGTTTATGAATATAAAAAGATATTATAAACAGGAAATATATTAGGGAGCATTTTATTATATTAGGGAGGATATTAATATGAATGTATTATGAAGCATAAGGGAAAGACTGTTTTCTCTTTTCTAGTATTTCAGAAATGTCGAAGCCGGTTGAAGCCCGTGACGTTACTTTCATCCGGAATGTAGCCTACTAGACTTTTATTGTGAAGGAACCTTTTTAGTCAGCTTACCGGAAGTGCGACGTGACGTTTGACCTCTCCATGTCGTCGTTGTTTTAGCTTAGCCAACCGGAAAGCTTCCCCGACCTGAATATGGAAGGACTCATCTTTGAGATCAGTGATTGGCTGTCGGAGACTAAAACCTCGGTCCGGTCTCTCGGTCCGGTCCCTGCTCTCCGGCGTCTGCAGGGGGAGGAGCCTGTGGGGCTCAGGTCGGAAAGCAGCCGCGATCACAAGTATGATTGTTAGGTTAAACTTCTTCCCATTAAATATCGTTAAACTTAATTCACCGTATCCGGATTTCCATCGTGTGCAAAGTGCCACGTATCAGACCCGTTATAAGACACATGCATCTATTCTACTTTTTGTATCACATTTATTATCGTTTGTTTTACTACCATTTACGCTTTTTTCAATGTATCTCTAGGGGAAACAAAAACACTGAGGTAATCAGAGCCTTACAGAGCCTTGTCCGAGGCTCTGGATGCTGCTTCATGGATCCAACATCCATCACTGAACAACTCATGCGTTGGCAAAGAAGCCAAAGTGAAGAGAGTTGCTCAAATTTTTTCTTCTAGAGCAAAACGGTGAAAAGTTCTGATCGGGAGGAATGTTTTGCTGCTGTGTTTGTTAAGCATGTCCTGGAGCTGTGAGGAGAAGTGTACTGGGAAAACGGCACATTATGGAAGAAGGGCGGGAAGGAGGGAGGGAGGGAGGGAGGCGGTGGAAGAGGAGGGAGGCAGATCTTTGAT
>CM070104.1:4380889-4630889 GCA_036178185.1 Liparis tanakae | reverse complement strand
CAGGAGGACCGACATTGCAGAAAGAAATATTAAAAACTTATGGTAAAAACAAGTCTTCAAGCTCTACTACAAAAATGTAAACGATCATCTAATCAACACTTCCAAAGTCATTATTTGGTTGTTTAATTGCTAAAGGTATGAATAACTATTAATCAGTTTCACTGACATTGAGGCGTTCATGTATAATATAAAGGCTTATATTTGTTTTAACCCTTGTATGGTATTCATTTTTTTGTTACTCAGAAGGTGTTGTGGGTCTGTTGGACCCGCTGTATTTTTGGGCTTTAATTCAACACAATCAAACAATTTGATGTTAAAATACTGAACAGATGTTTTCTTCATCCCAATTACAACCAATATAAACAGCAAATATGGTTAATATTTTCCCTTTAATTTTGTTATAACACATTATGAATTCATGAATTCAACAAATATGAAAGTGCTAGTGTTTTTTTTGTAGTTGTTGATCAAATCAAGAAAACTAATTTCAAACAAGATATGAGTGGACAATATTCCACAAATTTACAAATGAAGCAAGGTGGTTCATAACTATTGACTTTTATTCATTTGAATTTGTATTGAATTTCATTCACTCTGGGTTCAATGCCATCCAGATGACCAAGGCGTTGTACGCCGAGATGTCCATCATGTCAAAGACAAATCACCAGTGACCAGCGTAGGGTCCTCCTCTTGCAACTGTAGGCAGACACCAGCTTGTCCAAGTTGTCTCCTCCTTTTGAGGCATTGTAGTCCATAATTATCTCTGGTTTATGATGCTCCAGGCCACAGATTCTCCCATCCCCGTGTAGTGTACTCATTAGTACCACATTTTTGGTTTTCTTTGGCACATATGATACCAGGGATGTGTCAGCCGTGTAGACAAACTTAGACGAGTTGACATGCCTGTTCTTTGTAGGCAGAAATTGAGGTGGGACTTCAGACCTGTTTTTTCCCATGGTCAGTTTCCTCTTTAGGAGCTCCTGTCCCAGCTTGTACGATGTACAAAAATGGTCACATGTGATGTTATGTCCACTGACACACATACTTAGCTTACATAATTAGATTAGCATACTTAGCTTACAGCAGGCCCACAAACACACACACACACTTACAGCAGGCCCACTCACATACACACACATGCGAACACACACGCACATGCGGGCACACACACACACACAGTGTCTGTCCTCCTCATGTCTGGGCCTTCTGTAAGTGTGTGACACACTTAGTGTGTGACACACTTACAGAAGGCCCAGACATGAGGAGGACAGACTGAAGGTACACAGGACCAACAACTTCCACCCGAACACCCTGTATGTAATACAAATGTGTAGGGGGGGTTACGGTGGGCTGTCGATGAAAATGTTATCTGATATATGTTCTTCGCAGAAAATGAGCCAAGGCCAATAAGTCTGAGTTTAAAAAAATAATGAATGATATTATTTTTGTTTTGATGAAAAATGAAAACGGGTCCCACAGACCCGAATACCATACAAGGGTTAATGAGAGACAAATACAGACATCTCTCAGCTTATTGTGGCGAGAACAAGAGCGGCATGGGCAGCTATATATATATATATATATATATATATATATATATATATATATATATATATATATATATATGTATATATATATATATATATATATATGATTTGTATATAATATATATATGTATATATACATACATTTATATATAATATTGATATTGTATCGATATTGTGATATGAGACTAGGTGTCGTAGTATGGCATAAGTGTTGTTCTTTTCCTGCTTTTAAAGACGGCATAACAGTGATATATTCTGAGCGTGGCATCTGTTCTATCACTTGCCATTACACACTTAGTCAATATTTCCACACATTATTTATAAAAGAAAAACATGTGTAAACATTTGAAGCAAAAATGGTCAACCCTATACAATATCGGCACATCATATGGTATTGGTGAAAAATATTGTGTTTTTTAAAATGTGATGTATACCACCCAATCAGAGGTCTGTGATATCACATTTTAATCTAAAATATCAATACATGGTTGACTGAGGAATTGTGCTTACATTTCTTGTTTTTCATGACTACAGAAGGTCTGGGATCCGAGGAACCGGTACCCGGTAGAGCCTAAACATCCTCAGCGTGTGTGAAACCAAGACATCTGCTGGTTCAGCTTTGATCTTATCAGATCTGTTCCTGGCTCCTCCGTCTGACCCAGTCCTCAACTTGGCCGTTCTTCATGAGACGACGGCGTGATTGGCTGCAGACGGTAACTGGCCGGCGTCCACTGGCTGTGATCACACGCCATGTTCCGCATCTTCTGAATGTTTTGAATCACACTTTCATCGCTTTGACCGACAAATATTTCAAGGCGATGTGTTGGACTTCAACGGGACTCTTTCACTACGGTTCCTCCACTGAATCTGGTTCAGAAGTTAAACGGGACATACTACTCTCTCTTTTATCTTTCTCTGAGCATTGGAGCATCGAGAGGGAAAAACATGGTTCGCCCTGTAGTCTGGTCTTTAGTGAAATTAGGGATTTTGCCATCTTGTATTTTGGCCTTGGCCATCTTTGAATTTAGCGGTCGCCATCTTGGATTTTGTCTTTCGCTATCTTGGATTTTATTCCTCGACATCCTGGATGTTATTTCGAGTTTGTACTCTTGGTTGAATACACTTATTCTAAGTCGCTTTGGATAAAAGCGTCTGCTAAATGACATGTAATGTAATTCAATTTTGGCCTTCGACATCTTGGATTTTATTCCTCGCCATTTGGAGTTTTTCGGTCACTATCCTGGATTTTGGCCTTAGCCATCTTGGATTTTGATCGTCGCCCACTTTCAACGTCGCCAAATTGGACGTCGCCAAATTGGATTTTGGCCGTCGCCAAATTGGATTTTGGCCGTCGCCAAATTGGATTTTGGCCGTCGCCAAATTAGAATTTGCCCGTCGCCAAATTGGATTTTGCCCGTCGCCATCTTGGATTTTGCCCGTCGCCATCTTGGATTTTGCCCGTCACCATCTTGGATTTTGCCCGTCACCATCTTGGCCAACTCAACTTTTAGTAAAAAAATTAAGAAACGCAGCTCTATCTATCGCGATCAATGTTGACACGTTGTCGGGTTGACATTGTTGTGGGTCGCCACAAATAATATCAATGAATGGAACGGAGGAACAACGTGGATGAAACCAACGACGATTGTCGATAGCGGTGGATGAAACACCGGCTGCAGTCAGTAAAGGAAGACGTGGCTCTGCACCGCCGGTGGAACGCTGAACTAAAACCAACAGAGACGTTAACGCAGGAGCGTTTGAGAAATGTACAAATGTGTGATGCGTCATCTGAGCTTCTCCCCTGGTGATCGGCAAGTTGGAACGACTACAAGGCCAAAATCAAATTTCAGGACTTCTTCGGGGTAGACGCCGCAATCCTGGAAACCCTCATCAACAACGGGATACAGTCCGTCTTCTCGGGTGTAGATTCCTTCCAAAGACCCTGGGCATGTCAACCAGAGTTGTCAAGAATGCATCAGGCTCTTGAGTTTCCATCCTTCAGACCTCGTGTCTCGTACATTTTGTCTGCGTCAGAATAGTCATCGATCTCTGCGGAGAGGCGTGTGATGAGTATTGATGCTTGTTCGAGACATTTTTTAAAAATATGTTTGTAACAATTGCCTTTTACCCAAGCTCGAATGTTGTGCTTGTGTAAAACATAGCAGCGTTGGATGAAAGCAGATCACTTTTCTATCTAAATGTTGTATTAATAAAGTATTGGCCTCTTTACTAACTGTTGTTGCTGCTCCACAAGATGACGAGTTGTCTCTATACTTCCCTTAGTTCACTTCATCATTTCTCCCTCAGCCTTTCTATTTTCACTCTGTGTGTACTTGTGTGTGTGTGTAGAGCTCAGAGCACAGAGAACTTTAATATTTCAGCAGCGGTGGCCGTTTAATTCCAGGTTTTCGGTTCCCATCCCTATCAGTAATGGACACAATTATAGAATCATAGAATTCCCTGAAATGCTTTTTTAGATATATAATGTACAAAACATGCAACTCTTACCTCTTGCTATATAGCTGATCGACTTCAGTGTAAAAACGGAGGGCATGTAAATCTTCCGCAGTTCAAACAACTCAACGTGCGTAGACCTTTTAAAAAGAATGAGGTTTTCCAATCAATAAACTCCTGGCAAACAGAGGAGCCACATTCATTAAAGGCCTTTATAAAACACATATTTCTTCATGGGGGACTTCAAGGTCCTCCATTAAATGGGATTAATTAATTAGCCTTGTTCTGGTTTCATGTGGCCTGCCTGAGATGCACGCAGTGATGATGATAACCCGCTCACTTAAAGCAAGGAAACAAACGGTAAGAGGGCCGCTGGCAACACCTGAGGAAACGTTTTAATCTCAGCTGAGGGCCGAGGTGAGAGAAGCGTTTGCATTCTAGCACACTAACCATATTCATGTGTCTGTTGATACCACCTGGCTGATGAATTGTATGGATTTAACTTAAATTTGGTAACAATTTCATTTTTATGGATTTTATTGTGAAAACCTTCAAGAAATATTTGTAAAAATACTCGTCAGAAGGCAAGGACAGACCACTTTAACAGGTTATTAAAAATACATTTTTACAAGGTGTATTGCTATTTTCGGTCGTGACCATTTTTCGGAGAAGAAAAACAATCCAGCACAGTCTGAAAATGCAATATAAAAATTGACAGTTATTTTACTCGATATATGTAAAAATTTAACATATAAAAAAGTACAAATACACACACATATATATATACACATATATATATATACACATATACATATATATATATATATATATATATATATATATATATATATATATATATATATATATATATATACACATATATGTGTATAATGTAAGAAGATATATTTGTAGAAACCCCCTAATAAGCAGATAAAAGAGTATTTCAAATGTTTAAATGGTTTTCACTGTTTGGAATGTCTACATTATTTAATTTGTGAATACATTTCATAATAAGGTGTTTAGTAGACATCATATTCCTTTCTTAAAGCCCCACTATGTAACTTGTCCACCTTAAAATAACAGCTTGAAAAAAATTGTGCCGCTACAATGACTTTTAATATGTTGATTTGCTCCTCCGCCACTGCCACTGCCATCGGGGGTCTGGGGGCTGAAAACTGCTGAATGTAAGATGTTGGGAGCCGCCCGGTGCTTCCTACGCGACTCGTAGAGACAGAGTGACATGCCGCTGTGGGGAACACCGGGCCGGTCTGAACGAGACGCGCTGCCGCTGATCGAGGAAGATGTTAAATACCTGAAGGGGGCGCTACAGGGGAAAAGTTACATAGTGTTGCTTTAAGAGGCTATTATTTACTTTCAAAACACATTATGTTCTCGTGAATGACATTACATGAACTCACAAAGGGATGTTTGTTATCTTTATAATAAATAATAAACCTCTCACACTGAAGAAATCCATAACATGTTTAAAGAGTAATGTTTAAAGATGTGTATTACCGTCTGTAACATTCATGCACTCCTGTGTAAAACATAAAAACTTAATTTATATTCAGAACACTGGAAACTTTTACTTTGAAACTATATGAATTCACATGATTTCTAGTCCCCTTTATTATAATATAGTTAAAACCAAGCTGTGTCAAGTTGTGCAACTGAAAAACTTTAATTGTGTTTTTCCACTTTCTCCCTTCATGGGCCCTTTATTATGATTAATAAATGAATATGCTGCGACACATTATGTTCTGCTTGGCTGTAGAAAGCCTGTAGTGTTCCGCTTCATCCTTGACATCATGACCTATGCAAGTTAACAAAACATGCTCCCCAAACTTATCTTCAAAAGGGTAAAAAGTATGTTACTGCCCTTTCATTTCATGTTATTGTCCTTTATTCCCTGGCACATGTAGGACAGTATAGCTCCTTCAGAGCCAAAGTCCTTCATATTCTCCTCCACGTTTCCATGAAACACGTGCGGCTTCTCTTCAGGCGCCGAGGCCGAGCAGACCTTGGACGGTAGCTTTAATATCTGAGTGCGGCGCGGTGTCGTGTTGGGCTTTAAAAAACAACACGGCTTCCACTCGTCCTGAAACAATATGTTTTGTTGACATTTTAAAGGTGTCACGATCGAGTGCGACACAAATGGGATGAATACCGAAGATTTTTTCGTACTTTCTATTTTCAGGATCACCATGCATGTCTACGATGCCCACATGCTACTCGTCTTTGTAATAGTAATATTACAAATATTAATAGTAATATAGCTGAGTTTGATGGCTCGTATTACTTACTTTTAATGGTTTTTATTACTTTCTTTTGATGGTGTGCATTACTTATTTGTAATGGTTTGTAATACTTATTTTTAAATGTTCTTAAATTTAAAATGCTGTACTGAAACTTTGCATTGTTAGTATTTATTCTGTACTATTTATTATTGTTTTATGTTTTATGTTATACGGTCTGTCAAGGGACTTCAGATGCAAATTAGCTTTGTAGCTAAGATCTGGTGCAGAGCATCGTAGGTGACATTTATGTTTTAACTTTACATGGTACTTTTAAATAAAGATATTAATAATAATAGTTTTCCCACTGGGGATTAATTAAGTTTCCTAATATATAATATTAACAACAACACTAATAGTACTTCTAATAATAATAAAGTAAACACAAGCAATAAAGAATAATCAGATAAATCTCTTTCTTTGGAATAAATACTAAAATATTTGTATATTTGTCGAAATACTGCTTGTTTAATTTATAATGTGCACTTTGTAGGTTTAACATTTTAAACTAGAACGGGCACTCGGTGGAGCGCATACCTTCGCATATCACAAGATTGGGCATTGCATTATTAAGATTTTGGCATTAGTTGAATGCCAATTAATAAATTAATAAATCGACCGCTCTATGGTAAAAAAAGAACATGTTGACCTTGTCATGACCTTAACCTTGACCTTTGACCCGATCGATCCCAAAATCTAATCAAATGGGCCCCGGATAATAACCAATCATCCCACCAAATTGCTTGCCATTCGGTTTAATACTTTTTGACTTATGCGAATAACACGCACGCATACAAATACACGGCGATCAAAACATTACCTTTCCGCATTTTCAATGCGAAGGTAACAGAAACTTTCTCTGAGCCGTCTTCATTTTCTTTTTAAATGCATCAGCATGTGTGACAGATGCCTAACCTGGCAACAAGGTGGATGACAACACCTCTTAGCGGGAACGGCTGTGCTTAAACGATAACTGAGGCGTACTGTGGCAGGAAGCACACGGGGCTTTCATCTTCTGACTCCCTGTCCAAGTTTGACACCTGAAGACGAGAAAGAGAGAAGAGACGACACCCGACCCCGTCGTCTGCTCTCTGTGGAGCGCCGAGCGACTGAGGAACAGGGAGAAACTATCCGTCGACAGATGCACACGCAGGTTGGAATTCAACCCCACTGTAGATGTGTGTGTTCGTCAAGCATCCACCTGCTATGCGAGGGATTCTTTTTCTTTTTCAGAAGAAAGAAAAAACTAAATAGGCAGCACACAATCCTCTCAGATTAAACCAAGCAGGAAGGACGGAGGGGCTCGTACCGCCATTCAAATGTGAAAGGAGGTCGTCGTCTTCGTGAAAGGACACGTTGAATAGAAAACACAGAACATGCCAACGTTTCTTTTAAAAAGAAGATTCTCCACATTGCACAATGTGAAACGAGAAAACTTAATGATTGAAAAAATGTAATGCCACTTTAATTCATCATAAAAAGACAAGAGGCTGTGGCTTCACTCCTCAAGTACAGCGCTCATTGTTAACACAAGCACACCAGCGTGTGCTGCTTTCTATGATTACTATTACATGTTAGAATACTAACATTTACTAATGAGCGCTCATCACAAAGTGCACTGAATATCTAGAAATATTTCTTTCTCACACAATAATGGCGTTAGATGAAATCACCACAGAGTTAACAATTCATCCAGAGGTGGAAGTTAACGTCTGCGTCACATTTCATGGCGATCCATCCAATAGGTGTTCAAATATATCAGTCTTCAGTATTAAAACCACCAGTATTGTAATAGAGCCCCATTGCTTCTCGGTTGTTATGGCAACATGGGGATCATATAACACAAACATATTTCTTTTTTAACAGCGGGTGAACAAATTAGAATTAGAACACGGATGTGTGAATCTGTGAACTTTTATCACCATGTCTGTCTTGTGTTTTGTTTTTTCTTGTGTTGATTGTCATGTTTTCTCCAGATGAATGCCTCACTTCACGCTGCAAACCAAGTCGACCTACGGGAACGAATAAAAGGACTTGAACCTAACAGCTTGGATGCTTGTTGGTCTTCTTCTCTTGTAAACATCTTGTCCTTTAAACTTGTGGTTCTCAAACTTTTCTGTTGGAGGAAGAAGAAATTAGCCTATGCTGACTTTTTATTTAAATAAATTTGTGTGACTCCTCCGTCTGTGCTTTTTAAAATAATATAATAAAGAAAATGATGTGCTATCACTTTGAAGTAAAAACAAACATGCAATCACTTTGTGAGAACAATGCAAATCAAACTAGAACGGGCACTCCGTAGAGCGCATACCTTCGCATATAACAAGATTGGGCATTGAATTATGAACATTTTGTCATTAGTTGCATGCCAATTGGATATAAATTGACAGCGCTATAGTAAAAAGAAGATTTTGACCGTTTCATGACCTTGACCTTTGAACCGATCGATCCCAAAATCAAATGGTCCCCGGATAATAACCTATCATCCCAACAAGTTTCATGCGATTCGGTTTAATACTTTTTGACTTATGAGAATAACACGCACGCACGCACGCATACAAATACGCGGCGATCAAAACATTATCTTCCGCATTTTCAATGCAAAGGTAATTTATACATGTGCAATAAAAGCCAAAACATATACACGAAGATACAGGCACTCAAAGATGTATTTATGAATGACTTAGTTTTATATCTGTGTACTTTGAACATGTATAATATGTGAAGTTTTTTCTGCATTTCCTCCTGCAATACCACTGCGCCCCACAAGAGGGGCGCAGCCCACAGTTTGAGATCCACTTCGGTAACAACATCATAAGATCAGGTCACAAACCGCTACGGATTTGAGATATAACACCACCTAAATCATTAGCAAATAACATGACTTGATATACTGAGAATAAATAGTTTACTTTTAAACTGTATTTTGCAGGTCGGCAATTAGCTCCTCCCCCTCTTAACTAGCGCTAATACAACACAAGTCTGTGAATGCAAATCCGTCTTTTTGTTTTAGGTCAGTTTCCGGTGATGTATGGCTGCTGCTCGCGGTGCCCAGGGACGGAGTGTTTCTCGGTGTGTTTACTGTTCTGCTCCACGGCGCCGCCTGTGTGACTGACTCGGATAGCAGGGAGGGTGCTGTTTGGGGATTTGAGACAAAGCCCCAGCAGGCACCTGTGCGTACATGTTAATGTGCACACACAGATTGCACACTTCCAAAAAACACATGGAATCCCGGACACATGTAGAAACACGGACGCATGTAGAATAGGAATATATATATATATATATATATATATATATATATATATATATATATATATATATATATATATATATATAAGCATGTTATGCTTCCACCTATTCCTCTTCAGTCATTTCTTTTTGGGATATTAGAGTGTGGGTTTACTTATTGTATGAAATGATTTACTGAAAAAAATGCACAAAACAAATACAAAACTATTGATGGTTTTATAAAAATATACACACAGCGATATTTGTGATCCTCAGTCCTGTGGATATATTGATGAGTGGGTGATGATGAAACCGTCCTTTCGAGGTTTGTATCTCTACTTTAGATTTATCTCCAAGACAAGGCGAGACATGTTGCGTATGAATCAAACCTCAATCACAGCTGAATTTATCACACCGTCTGATGCTAACACGTTAGCTAGCTCAACGCATTAGCAAACAGATAGTTGAATATTAATTATAATTAATCTATATAATCCAGTGTATGGATCAAGCCCATGCACCATGTCAGCAATATCTTCACATGTTGATGTTATATTAGATAATGGAAGCTATAGAGTCATAACTAATGTTTAAGTTAACATAACTTAAAATCAAGCTAATACTCAACCAACTAATTATATCGTGAACGTGGCTCTCAAATGCTCCTCCTAACTTCTCTCTACTACTACCCTCTGATGTTTCAGAACTAGATATTCCAGAATTCATATATTATCTGCTTTAAAACATCTCTCAGTAATATTGTTGAAAACACCGTGTTTGACATACAGAGAGTGGAAGTTGACCGGCCTTGTAACAGTAGCTGGGGGGGGGGATGGGCTATATAGAGTCTATATTGTGACACTCCTAATACATATGCCTGCATTAATACTATATAGTACAAGAATAACATGTGAAGGCACATATTCATAGCATACAGAATCCACTTTAGTTACATCACGGTTTGAAAATAGTTTGAACCATTGCTCTAGGGTTGCATCTGTCAATCACAGCCAAGAGGGCGGGACAAAAGATAATATGAGGGTCAACTGAAACTGGGCACTTAGCAGATGATGGAAAACAGGCTCCAGACCAACTCCCAAAGGTGAGTCCAGTCTTTAACACCTTCTCGTTGGTTCCCACCAGAACAATGGAGGGGTCGAATGTCACTGAACCCCGTGTCAAAACGTCACTTCCGGTCTAGTCACTAAACAAGTATTTTCACAATAAAAGTATATTATTGTCCCCAAATAAAGTCACTTCACGGGTTTCAACCGGCTTCGACAATCTATAATACTAACATACAGTCACTCTCATGCAACATACATTCATTATTGCCATTGACATTTGCATAGAGTAAACATTACCCCTATGCTTCATAATACATTAATATCAATATCAATATTCTCCCTACTATTTCCTATTATAATATTTTTCTAAGACTTCATCTGCACATGTGCAAAATACACTATTACAACCTAACAATAACCATGCTGCACTTCTTTCAAAACCAAGCAGGGAATCAAATGTCAGGATGAAGATAAGATGTAGAACTTATATGGCACTTCTGAATGTTGCGCAATGAGAGTCAAGAGTGTTATGACTCAAGGCCACACGTACTGAGAGCGCTCCGTGAGAAGATGAGCGCGTCACGAAGTGTCAGAAACTCACACCGCCGCGTACAGTGCAAAGCGAGAGAGGAGTTCTCCCTTCCTCCACCGTATTTCACAGCCCGTCTTCAAGATCGTGTGATGCCAAAACAACAATCAGCTTTTAACCACTAATTATCACCCCACCTCCGTTAGTGCTGGCCAACACCTCAACTTTCACTTTCTATCTCAATCTGCACAAAGTACTCACAGATTTTCCCGTTTTTCCGCACCTTTGCGTTCTCACATGCACACCCTGACTCAATTCAACAACACTCGCACACAACACAGGCGCTGACTAGTGTCCACAAGCCACAAATGTGCCATTTAATGGTCACTCGCTTGCTCCCAAACTCGTACATGCAACACTCTCCTACACAGGGAATCATGCTGCGTGTTAAGCGGCAGGGCCCAGATGGCAGCCACCTGGTGTGTGCTGATGGGCTCCTACGATGGCTTTGGACAGGATATGGACACACACACACACACACACACACAGATGGAGACCCACTGTGAGTGGCGGGGAGATGGACGTGCTGGCTATTGATTTGCTCAGATCAATGATTCACAACCTGGTCATCTGACAATGTGAGAGCTGCACCCACTGAGCTGGGACATTGGCTTTGCACGTCGGGCACACATCACTGCATCTTTGCAGGATGCGAGTCAACTAAGTTTGAATCCAGCCTGTCATGATTGTAAATATTTGTATTTAAGCCCTGGACAAAGGGAGTGTAATAGCTATCGCCCTCATGTCACAGTTAGATGGATTTTTTTTTAACAAATCGGTTGAGCATGTTTGCAAAAAATCTCCTGCAGATACAAAATACAACCTCACTTCTGATATGAAAATTAAGATTTAAAATATGTAAATCTTTACATATGTACAAAGGACGATATAGTTGACAACATTTTAGTTCTAAAATACTATAATCCAGTGTTTCTCAAGGGGAAATATTGATTTGAACTTTAACACTATGAATGACTAATCAGGCTACTTCTCAGATTCAGACTAATACATAATTTAAATCAACTAATACATTATGATCTATTGTATTGCCGGATTATTAATTATATAAAACAACTCCACCTTTACTAGCTGCAGCATCAAAATGATGATCACATGAATGCATTAATAATTACAATCCACAGAGATGAATATATTATTTGAAATTGTCCATTTGGCATAATGAGTATACTCTTACTTTTTGCAAAATGTTGATGCCAATACTTTTACACTTATGAGCATTGTGAATGCAGGACTGTTTTAAACTGTTTCAAATGTATGTCTTCACAGGCAGAAGGGCCCAGCGAGCTCTACGTTCACAGTACTTGGGAAGTGGGGACTCGGGAAGAAGGGACTCGGGAAGTGAGGACTTCCTGAGTTCCAGAGCTCTACGTTCACAGCGCTCGGGAAGTGGGCACTCGGGAAGTGGGGACTCGGGAAGTGGGGACTCGGGAAGTGGGAACTCAGGAAGAGGAGACTCGAGAAGAGGGGACTGGGGAAGAGGGGACTCGAGAAGAGGGGACTGGGGAAGAGGGGACTCAGGAAGTGGGAACTCAGGAAGAGGAGACTCGGGAAGAGGGGACTCGGGAAGAAGGGACTGGGGAAGAGGGGACTCGGGAAGTGGGGACTCGGGAAGTGGGGACTCGGGAAGAGGGGAAAAGGGAATAGGGGACTCGGGAAGAGGGCAATCGGGAAGTGAGGACTCGGGAAGTGAGGACTTCCTGAGTTCCAGAACCGCCGCCAGCTACTTTAACTTCACAAAAGGATAGATAGATAGATGGATACTTTATTAATCCCGAGGGAAATTCAGGTAAAAAGCTGCTCGCTGCCCACCGCTGCTGCGAAGAAAATGCGACTGTAAAGGGGTCCGAAAAGTACAAATATACCCGGTTCATTATGAAGCTGTGACTTTGGAGGGAACGCCGCAGTCTACGTAATTAATGCAACACTATTCAACTGCAGCGAGAAGGAGGGGGAGGGGGGGCGGGGGGTTCAGCCATTGCAGTGCTTGCTGGAGGCTGTTAAATGGCCTCGCGTGGCCATGAGATATGCAGTGAGCAACCAACGGCACCAGGTCCATTCACCGGTGATGTCACACAGCGTGTGAACCCGAGGGAGTTCAGGGCCACGGCAGCTTCATCTACTGCGTCTCTGTTTAGTGCTGGAGAGATCTCTCCTTCATGGAAACACTCAGACCAATGTACTGTACACGCACACCTGAACACACCGTGTTCTGGAACAGCAACATGATAGATAACATCTGGATAGGCATGGATAAAAAGACCCTTTATGCATCGTACGAATATACCAGAATAGTCAAACTCTTTCAGGTTCATGAGCTCTTTTGTACCAGGAAGCCACTTCCTGCAACTTTGTGTAGTCGGGCGTTAAAGTCACAGTGGGGAAAAAACGATGGGGCGGGTGTTTTAGTTTGCCGAGGTAATTAATGCTAAACACCCCTGAAGCCATTTAAGTTTCTCGGCTCATTAATTATGCACTTTTGTACATACTAAAATATCCCCCTATGCTGATATAAAACAGCTAATTAGTGCTCCCCTCAAATCAGTATTTCTCTTCTCAAGACCTTTAAATAGGACACGCACCGCAGATACACTTTGTGAAACCAAGCCGTGTTATCTTTGAACCCTCCTGTCATCCCTCGCTCATCCTTCATCCCCACACCTTAACTTCCGTTCACGGCTGCGTAACCTTCCCTAAAAGCATACGCAGGCATTTCAAGAGTTTCTTATTAATGCGCTGGCACAATGTGCTCATCAGACTGTCGGCGTTAATCAGCCGACTTCCGTCCCTCCGTTCAGAGGATGGAGTGAATACACTGCACTTCCTTGTCAGGTGTTGAATTACTTTATCTCGGTGCCCATGTGCTGCCTCCGAGGTAGACCCGTTGTCACGGTTACCTCTGGAGCGCCTCATTATTCATAAAGGTCATCACGGTGATGAGAAGCGAAGCCGGGTAACTGACGGGTGAAACAAACCGGCGGGGAAAGTTTAGCGAGACAAAAGTGCTCGTTGAGTTCAAATGGTCAGCTTTAAGATTTAAGTTCATCTCTATGCATCCACGGAACATACAAACACAAACATGCTTACATTATGTATGCTTTCTTCCATCAGCAATATTGTGTCTACTAATACACCTCCATATATTCAGCAGCTTACTCTAGAGCTCAGAAAGTAGACTCCTAGGAGTTGTTGCAGAGTAAATACGAGTTTAAAAGTATGTGAATATACAGTTTATATGTGTAGCGTGCCCAGATACAATGTTTTCCTTATATGGTAACCATAACAACTTGATTAAATTGATGCATGTGTAGGCTATGGGGTGCTGTGTAGCTGTGAATATTGTTTCCCCAATAGTCGACCGCCCCGACAAAATGGCCTCTGCTAAGTTTTTATTGAAATAACTTTTTTAAGCTGACATGCTTAAACTTCTGGATCTGTCGGACCAAAGTAGTGGACCTACCAATGGACGGACCCACACCAGCGTCCCTATACTCACATGGCCGATGTGGGATGTCGAATACCCAGAAAATATGAATGCTTATTCTGGACTACGAGCACAATCGACTGAAACTCTGCTAAATGCCCTGGAGATTTAGAAAAAAAAAAATGCTAATTCCGGCCTTGTGAATTCAGCCCGTTACGGGTTGTTTCTTTGAGATAAACACACAGGAAACGTATCCACTGGAGTGTGTTCGTCACGATGATAAATCCCCGGGATCTGGGGCTTCCTCAAGGATGACAATGACAAATACCTGCAGCTAGTTTTTCTTTCTTTGCCCTCCATAACTCTAATTTGGAGCCCATTGTTCTAAATATTACCTTAGAAACGAATACGTCTTTAAGAACTAGGTTAGTAGTCCACGTGGATTTCCTCCTAGTCCACTCAGAGGAGTCACACTTCTAGATGACATCACGGTTCCTTACATTTAAAGTCAGAGATTATATAGACGCTGTCATTTCCAAATATACCAATAATCTGCTATGGATTTCCTACCGAAATCCAAGTTAAATGAGGTGATTTAGTTGAATTCAGACAATATATCTACAGGGTCTATACTTTTTGTGAATGATACTGCTGTGAGCAATGATGTCATTCAAAGTGCTGCCATCACGAGAAACAGGCAGGTAACGCGCTAAGTCGCCTTTGATTAGAACAAGTGGATGATTTCTATTCTATTGACGTGCCAAGAAAATCCACTTTGTGGACAGGTGCTGGGCTATTTGTCGGATCGATAGCGCAGTCCGTGTTCTCAAAGCGCTTCATTTAGCGGTTAATACTCTATTAATTTGTCAAGCGGCCGTGTTTGTCGAGCAGCTATAAATGTATTTGATTGTTCCGCGGGTGACCGTCTCGCCTCTCAAGTCTCCAACTGTCCTTGGACTTGATTTGAGAATTGACAACTAATATATTGTTTAGCTCAATCATGAGTTTGTGGATCACTCTGATAACAGGAAGAGCTGGAAACTTTATTTTGTTGTTATCACACGGTCACATTTAGGACTTCTAACTTTAGAAAGGTCAGAATATATGATGAGAAGTGCTGACATGACATCTTTGGATACCAATAGTGGCAACTTGTGTCTCCGAAACAGACGCGGGATGTACGAAAGACGATATTACACGGAATATTGTTTTAAGTTTCTAAGCATCTTGTTCAACACTCACCCCGGTCGGTAGCAGAAGCACGACTGACAGTGTTCACGGTGGGAAGCCAGCGGGGACTCCCCGCGCTGACAACTGAAATCCAGATGTTGTTGTGGCTGCTCTAGAGATGGATGCATATATTAATCTCCAGATCTGAAAAACACATCTAGAAAGACTCGACTTCCACGGAGCTGACCGAGACACGTTTCATCCAGAATTTCACTTCGCTCACAGAGAAAGTGATAACACTTTAAATCTGATTAAATGAACCTCAACACTAATCCAATCAAAATGTCTTTCCTGTGCTCACAGTCCCATTACATTTTGACACCAATCCTTTCTCTGATTTCCCAAAAGCTCACCTCTCTCATTGCCAGATACCAAAGAATATTACTTTTGTCTTACCGCTTTCATCATCCGATTTCATTGTTTCAGAATGAATATGAACTTCTGCTCTAACTTGTTCATGTATTCACTCTGACGCAGAGCGTACAGCATGTCCACTTCATCCCAATGTACACATACTCACAGAAATGGCATCGCCTGATGATATTAAATGCACTTCATGGACCTAATAACCCAATAACAATCCAAATATAGATTTATTCTCTTCACCTCACTGAGAGCCGACTCATGCAAACCAACTGTTAGCCAACATGATAAGTGCATTGCATGCTGGGATGCTGGGGTTGAAGCGCCTAACAAGCTGGCAAGCTGCAAAGATGACCGTTGTTATTCACCGCCGTAGTGCAGTGTGCAGAAAGAAGGGAGCCGAGCCCCCGGTTCACCGAGCAGCCGGCATGTGGCAGGTAAGCATTGTGGGGGATACACGGCGCCCTTTTCCCAGAAAGTCTCCGTCACATCAACTAGTTCAGCCGCGAGGTTGTCGGCTGTGTGTTAGCGAGTACCCAGTTTGTGTGTGTGTGTGTGAGAGAGAGAGAGAGAGAGAGAGAGAGAGAGAGAGAGAGAGAGAGAGAGAGAGAGCAAGAAATAGAGAGAGAAAGCAAGAGAGTGAGAGACAGCAAGAGAGAGAGACAAAGCAAGAGAGAGAGAGAGAGAGAGCAAGAGAGAGAGGGACAGTAAGAGAGAGAGAAACAGCAAGAGAGAGAGAAAGCAAGGGATATAGAGAGAAAGCAAGAGATAGAGATAGAAAGCAAGAGATAGAGAGAGGGACAGTAAGAGAGAGAGAGAAAGCAAGAGATAGAAAGAGAAAGAGAGCAAGAGAGAGACAGCAAGAAATAGCAAGAGACAGAGAGAGAGACTTTAGAGTCGACATTTGTATGATATGAGAGTTTTGTCTTTTGTGAGTCTTAAAAGCTAAATAACTTTACATTTCTTTTCGATATTGTAGATTATAGCATAATATGCTACACTTCACTACTAGTGTTTAACTCCTAATGCACTGACTGCGCATGGAAGAGAACGTGAAATGTCCAGTCATCCAGGTGGGAAGATCTGTAGACACAGATTGGTAATCTCAGGTCCTCCTCCTGGAGCCCCGATGACGTCCTGGTGGAGTAAATTAAAGAAAGCTGGCTTTCTTCCTGTGAGAATCTTTCTCAGCTGGCCCCGTCCTTGGGTCCGGAAAGGTCACCGGGTCGTGTTTACCTTCGTGAGGATCCATAATCCATCCTGGTTTGTGTCGTTTACTTGAGGGACTCCCTCTGCTGCTCATCACTCCCGACTCTGTCTGTGACAGGAAGGCCAGAGGAGAGAGGAGATCACCGGGTATCAGGTCAGTCCTCGGGATAACTACATGCATGCATAGAAGTATGCACACACACACACACACACACACACACACACACACACACACACACACACACACACACACACACACACACACAGAGCTTCCTTAGCCCACAGGAGGAGGAAGAAGACACTTCAGTGGTATATATAAGAATAACACGTGGGTTTGAATTCATACTCTGATAGCAAACTAGTTTCCCTGTAGAAATCTACTCTGACATGAGTATCTAGAATATTATGGGATGCCTTCTGCATGAGCTACTGAAATCGTATTATTCTGTTGACAATAGTCAAATAAATATGGCCATTGTCAATCATGAAATACATCTAAAGTGTGTACAGCAAGTGCAGCCACAGAGACTATAATAAACAGAAACAACGCAGTATTATTTTTTTATTAAAATATTAAAAAAAGGGCAAATAATACTTGTCCAAGAGGTCACATGGACAGTTCACGGTGGCCTCAGTTTGTGACCTAGACCCGAGGTCCCCGACCCCTTTACTGGATGGGATTAAGTATGTGTGTGTGTGTGTGTGTGTGTGTGTGTGTGTGTGTGTGTGTGTGTGTGTGTCTCTATGCATGCACACGCGTCATCATGTGTGCATACCGGCTGCATGTGTCCTTATGTCACGGGACCGCGGCACCCGCTGATGAAGAAATCAAGTCAGAGTCCCCCCGCGGTCACAAGCTGCCCCCGTACCCCAGGAGTCGGTCTCACCAGTCTGTCCGACTGGCTGGTGGTCACCACTCAACGCCCAGAGCCTGATTACAAACACTCTGTGTGTTTATCTGTGTGTCCGTGTGTGTGTGTGTGTGTGTGTGTGTGTGTGTGTGTGTGTGTTTCTGGCAAGGTCACTCACATTAACTCCGTTCCAGAAGCTCTCTTTGCTTTTCTTTTCTTCTTCACCTTTCTCTTTCCCACATGGCGTGAGGGGTCGTGGGTGCAGAGCTCTGGCGTCAGTTTTTGGTTATTATTGAAAACCTCAAACGTTTTTAAATGTATTTACAAAAAAAGAGTAGTTCTGTAAACATTTATGTTTGCTTGTTTTTCCCCCAACACAGCATAATTTTCTAAAGGAAAGCGCTCAAACTACATTCTCATCTGTCTCCTGTGTTCTGTGTCTCCTCTTTGTCTCTATGTCTCCTCTGTCTTGATTGATTAATTCCCTTCACCTGCCCTCAGCCACTCCTCTATCTCCTTGATTGGTTAATTCCCTTCACCTGCCCTCAGCCGCTCCTCTGTCTCCTTGATTGGTTAATTCCTTTCACCTGCCCTCAGCCGCTCCTCTGTCTCCTTGATTGGTTAATTCCCTTCACCTGCCCTCAGCTACTCCTCGGTCTCCTTGATTGGTTAATTCCCTTCACCTGCCATCAGCCACTCCTGTCTCCTTGATTAATTAATTACTTTCACCTGCCCTTAGCCACTCCTCTGTCTCCTTGATTGGTTAATTCCCTTCACCTGCCCTCAGCCGCTCCTGTCTCATTGATTGCCTCATTCCATACACCTGTGTTTCCCCCCTCTATATTGTGCCAGTCTTTCCCTTGTCTCCTGTCGGTTTGTTGTCTTTATCTCCGTCTCGTAGCGTCTCTGTTTTGATGTCTCAGTCTCAGTCTTAGTTCGCATCGTGATTCCTTGTGTTTTTTTGTAGTTGCTTTCAAACCAGAGTTTTTATGTTTGACCTTTTTTTGGAGTAAAGTGATTTTTTTTTCTTCTTTTCTTTCACTCAAACCTGCAGTCCAACCTGTCTCTGCACCTGAGCCTCACCCCGTGACAAGCTTGTGACATTACAATCCTAATATTTGGGGATCAACCTGCCAATCGTTCTATTGGTGAATAACCCGCTCTATATCCTGAGTCAGCATGGGCATATGAACACGTCACAACCATCATCCAGCCATTTAAGTGCCACTGAAGTGCTAATCTGTGTTTTAATCCAGATATAGTCTGAAGAGGTGCATTGTCAGTTTTCAGTTAATAGATCATTTTGATCGTATTGATAATATAGCTCACGCTTCCTGGATCTGCAATGTTCTACGCAGACCAGCTGGCTGGCAGCTGACAATGGACTCATTACAATTATAAGAGACTTAAGGCTCGACTTGGACTCCAGCTCAAAGTCCTGAGACTTGTTAGCGTCTCCGTCTAATGCTTCACACACATCCATACACAAGCTCTGAGTCGCCCTGACAATTAACAAAACAAGACGCCATTGCCGCACGAAAAGTGACGAGCGGAGCCTCGATCAGCTGTGTGGGCGGACCGTGTCAGTGTTTCAGTGACCGGTTGTTTCCATATTGCCAAAGAAATTAATGGCTGCAATCATTTACAGTAGTTGTGAAACAAAGCCTCAATTCTTTTGTTGAGTTGCACTGCATCAGAAGTATTGCCGTTGACACACTTCTTTGAAATGAATAGGGGAAAAACTGAAAACTAAGTATTTTTCTCTCTGATTGGACTTTTTAAATGTCAGTCTGAAAATAAGTTAATTGCTATTGTTATAGAGTTTTTCCTTTTATGGAAATAGACTTAGACAAAGCAGTGGCTGGAAAACATGATCATGACTTTTTTTTAAAAGCAATATGTCCCGGTAACTCAACGAAGTAGCGCCGAGCTGTCACCGCCCTCTGAGAATGAACGAGGCAGACTTAAAGCAGACGGAGGAGGAGGAGGAGGAGGAGGAGGAGGAGGAGGAGGAGGAGGGAGCTTCCTCCCAACCTCGTTTAATGACATTGTGCGGCCCGATGTGAAAAAGGTGTCAGAAGAGCAGAGGAGCAAATCTTGTCCTAATGAATGGAAACAGATGGGCGAGACACGAGCAGAGCTCCCGCCAAAAAACTTTGGGTGGCACGGAGGAAAAGAGGGTGCCAGAGAGAGAAAAGAGCTCCAGACAAGCGATGAGGAAAGAGGAAGAAAGATGAAAGGGTTTTAAGGGGGAATTAAAGAAGCCACGTCAAAGCCAAACTGACACGCCATTTCTCCAAATCGGTTGGAAATATGTGTAATTTATCAACGGTTTGAAAAGGTGGCGCAGGATGCAAACGTGTCTGCCTTCAATCCTCCATTTAGCGGAGGGGAGAGAGTCACTTTCATCCTCAGTTACACCGCACACGGGGCGAAGGGTGGGGGCGATGGAGGTGGGCGACAATTGGGCAGGCAACACCACCCTTTTGCCAAAAGGTAAGACGAGGGATTTCACGATGAAGGATGATTATGTTTCCGGTGCAAATCAACGTGTCTTCCTTCAGTTAGTCGGTGTAATCAGCAGCTATGAAGGAACGAGGAAACGTGATTGTGTCCTCATCGAGCGGAGACAGTCGGGGTCACCGCGTCCTACTTCGACATATTGAAGTTTTATAAGCATAGTTTAGAGACGAAGGCCACGCCCCCTTACTCAGCCCTCGGAGCCTGTTCGCTCCCTCTTCGTCTCAGCTCCTCCCTCCCTCCTCCGTTCTTGTCTTCCCATTTCCCTCCTACAGGACTACAGGAAGAATGGAGGACTACGCCAGAGCTTCGGAAGAGCCCCCCCCCCCCCCCCCCCCCACCAGTCTCCAGCCCCACGAGTTTCCACCCCCACAAGTCTTCACCCCGACTAGTCTCCACCCCCACTAGTGTCCATCCCCACCAGTCTCCACCCCCACTAGTCTCCACCCCCGCCGTTCCCTTGAGCCACCAGGACGCCGGCATTCTCCAATCCCGCCCCTCCAACCCGCTCTTCACGACCCTTCTACCCTTCTCGTTCCGGGCGATAATCATCCCTTCATTCATTTATTCACAGTAGACCAACTGTAAACTCGTATCTCTATTGGCGTCGTCTTTGTTAGTGAATTGACTCCCGTTGCTTGTTGACGACGAAGGTACTCCAACCACAACAAAGTACGCATTGTTAAGTAAGTAAGTGAGTAAAGTTTATTTATTTTGCACTTATCGCAGACAAAGTGTCCCAAAGCGTCACGATCCAGACTTTTTTGTGTCTTATTTTGAAGTCGCCGTCTCTCGTTTCCTCTGTTTCCCTTCACTTCCTTTCCCTGTGATTGTCTTGTTCCTGATTGTTTCCTCCTGTGTGAATATCAAGCCCCGCCCTCATTGTTTCCTCCTGTGTCTCGTCCCCATGTGTATTGAGTCCGTGTCTTCTTCTTGTTCGTTGTCAGATCGTTTTTGTTTTTCCGGTCCCAGACCGTGGTTCTGCTCGGCTTCATTCAAACCGTTTTTTAACCTAAACGTGATTCTTATGGGGTCCACGTTTTATACTCACCATAACACAAAGTGCAGTAAAGTAGTCAAGTGAAACAATTTGGCAATAAAAGGGAACAAAACAGGTCAACGGTTAAAAGAGCAAAGGAAAATACACTTTAAAAAATAAACAGAAGATAAAAAGCAGGCCATATAATATTTAAATTAACCAAATGCCAGTGTGAGCAGGTATGTTTATAGATGGAGTTTAAATGATGCTCTTTAATCTGAAGAGCGTTCAGCAGCTTCGGTGCTACTGCCTCTAAAGCTCGGTCACCACGAGTTTAAGGTGAGCATGAGGGACTGAAGGGATTACGCTGCAAGCTTGAAATGGAGTAGTTGTTTAGACAAGGATGAGGATTTAAACAAAGGGATTTCTTTGCCAGACCTCTATGTCTTAGACACACAGTCGTTCACATTTTTGCATAAACTCTCTCTCACTCACACACACACACACACACACACACACACACACACACACCCACACACACACACACACACTTCAACAGTATGGTCATGACACCGTAGAAAGCTTCTGCTACATGGATCCCTTTTTCCCCTGTCGCCTTAGTTTTCAGGACTTTAGAAGTTGTTCATTAAGGTTTATTTCAGTTATAAAGAAACGGTTGACACAAAGGTTATTACTGATTTCACAGGAAGATTGAATGTTGAGAAGTATTAGATTTAGTTCAAGGGTATAGCTCAATATAGTAGAAGAGAGCACTTGTTTTAATCAATGTTCATGGTGTTAAGTCACATATCCATGGCAGTTGCATGGCTTAATTTAATTAAGGACAAACATTTTTTGAGTGTAAGAGGCAATACTCTCACAGCAATATTCTGAAGAAACCTTTATGTATTTATACATGCGATGGCTAGCGGTTGTTTAATAAACCTCAAAATGCGACGCGATGAACAAAAGGCTAAAAAAGGGATTAAAAGAAGATGTATTTATATTGTAGGAGTCCAATTATGGAACAACGTTAAAATGTATATAAGAATAATCAACTACATTTTGGTTTTTAAAAGGATTATTTTTTAAACAACTTTTGAGGGTTATAAGTGTGATTGAATCATGTGTGTATATATATATATATATATATATATATATATATATATATATATATAATATGTATAATATAATATGTATTCATTTATTTTTCTTGATTTATTTGATTATTTATTATTATTTAGGATAGGAATATATATATAAGCATTTGTGCTTCTGCCTATACATTTTCAGTCTTTCTTTTTTGTATATTATATACATTACATCACATGTCATTTAGCAGACGCTTTTATCCAAAGCGACTTACAATAAGTGCATTTCAACCTAGAGTACAAACTAAGAACAACAAAAATACAGAAAATAACATTTCCTCAACATAGTCAAACTACAAAAGTACCATAATAAGAGCCATTCAAGTGCTACTAAAGTGCAAATCTGTATTTTAATCCAGATATAGTCGAAAAAGGTGCGTTTTCAGTTTCCGGCGGAAGATGTAGAGACTTTCTACTGTCCTGATGTCAGTGGGGAGCTGGTTCCACCACTGAGGAGCAGGACAGCAAACAGTCTGGATTTTGAGTGATTAGCTCGAGGTGACGGAGTCACAAGTCGGTTGGCTGTTGCCGAGCGGAGCGAACGTGCCGGAGTGTACGGTGTGACCATATCCCGGATGTAGACGGGGCCCGATCCGTTCAGAGCACGGTACGCCAGAACCAATGTTTTGAAGCGGATGCGGGCCGCCACATATAGAATAATATTGTATTGTATGGATTGACTGACTAAAATACACAACAAAAAATACAAAACAATTTCCTCCCGCTGCTTGCTGCCCCTTTAAATGTTTCCCGAAGCCAGTTCTCTAACAAGCTCATTAACTCTCTGACTCGATGGTTTGTCAAGGTTCAGGCGACATTTTAATTAACAGTCAAGAAATACAGAGCTCCATCTCAACACACGCATCACTGATCAGGGTTGGTCTCGTTTGATTGACTGAAAGAGCCGTTACCCTTATCTCCTCCAGAGCCTCGTCGTCAGGCAGCGGAGAAGAAGTGGAGAGTTATGGGAACATGTTGGGAGTTTTCTGTAATGTGGATCGGCATTTAATGACAGGCTGTTGATAGATGGATAGACAGCTCAATAGATAGATCGATACAGATAGATAGATGGGTAGATGTATAGATAGATAGATAGATAGATAGATAGATAGATAGATAGATATATAGACAGATAGATGGGTATATAGATAGATGGATAGGTAGATAGATGGATGAATGGATAGATAGATGGATAGATGAATAGATGGATATATAGATGAATAGATGGATATATAGATAGATAGGTAGATAGATGGATGGATGAATGGATATATGGATATATAGATGGATTGGTTGATAGGTAGATGGATGGCTGGATGGATAGATAGATAGATAGGTAAATAGATAGATAGGTAGATGGATGTATAGATGGAAAGGTAGATGGATGGGTAGATAGATAGATAGAGGGGTAGATGTATGGATACATGTATACATACTATATGATGTAATGCAAAGTGTCACAAAGTGCAGTACAGTATAGTCAATTAAAACAGTTAATAAACAGGGCAAAAACATCTCAACAGTTAAAAGATCAAAGTACAAAACACAGTAAAAACAATAAAATAAATAAACAGAAGATTGAAAATCAGGACAAATAACATTTAATTTAACCCAATGCCAGTGTGAACAGGTGTTTTGAGATGGAGTTTAAATAATATGGAATCTGAAAACCTTTATGGGTGCAGGCAGAGCGTTCCACAGCATGTGTGGTGTGTGTGTGTGTGTGTGTGTGTGTGTGTGTGTGTGTTTGCATGAGCTTCTCCATATGTGTGTGTACAAGGTACTTCTCCCAAGTACGAGGACCAGAAGTGTTGGCTCAGCTGTAATAAGCCTTCTGCGAGGTGCTTTTCTCTGCGTGTGTGTATCAGCAAAGTGGGAGGAAAAGGCTCAATAGATTGCTTTGTATGCCTAATTTGCTCAGCTCATTAAATATTGAGGTGAAGGCAGATTTGTGTGATTGCCAATATACCAGCTCCAGTGGTCTTTGTTATGCCTCAGAGGCTGTGAAATAAAAAAGGAACGCGCACACGGAGCCGCGAAAAGTGGCGTCGCTTATGTCAGGGCGGCGATGTGTGTGTGCTGGCTAACGCAAATGAGCATCTATACGTAAAGGGGGAAGAGTCTGAGGTAGTCACGTACACACACACACACACACACACACGCACACACACACACACACACACACACACACACACAAACATCTGCATAACCATTTTAGTGTAAGTTTGATGTGAGTTAAAAGACGAAGTGACCATTTCAGCCTAGGGCATCTAGGAGAGTGGTTCTCAACCTTTTTAAAGTGTTTTACCCCCTGTGAAATCTTTGTTTTCAACCAAGTACACCCCACCAGTGCAAAACTATGTTTTGGTTGAAAAAAAGATGTAATACACAGCGTTCTGCAATCCGGGTCTGATTTAATATTGAATACATGAAAATGCAGTTCATTAAATTACACTTATATTCGATTAACTATTTAACTAAAGGGTTTTTAAATTAATGCTAATTTTAAATAATAATAATAATTTGAAAAAAAATTCACATACCCCACTTTGTTTTCTTATTTATTTAAATGAATTCAAGCCTTATTGGGATTAAAAACCTCCTTTACAAGAGAGTCCTGGCCAGGACAGCAGCAGTAGCACGTTAAACAAAGTTTCAGACATACAAGATAAAACAGTGACAGACAATAAAAAAATAAAAAAATCAAGATATCTTTTTATTATAATAATGCCAGCAGTGTTTAATATAGAAACGCTGAATTTGGGTACAAGCCTGGTTCATTGTCATCGATAGAAGCTTCAAGATGCTGCCACACACACACCTTCTAATCTACACCCTCCTCCTATGAACACAAATCTGTGCTTCTCTTTTTGCTGTTCATGTAGGTTGAATGTGTATTTGTGTGTATTTCTGTGTATTTCTGTGTTGCTGTTCTTCGACTGTGTGGCGGTGAAACTCAGACGCATGGAGGAGAGAAAACCACCAACATTCTGCTTTCCTTTGTCTCATTCCAAGAACACCAATCTCCCAACACAACTCCTCGAAAGGCCACTTTACCTCGATGAATTGGGTTCAAGTGCAATCTCAGCTATTGTCAGATGTAGTTTAGAGGCTATTTCTTAATGGAGCAGCCATTGTGCTCTGTCCGGTTTTCTCTCTCTCAAGTCCTTCTGGTCCTTATTGGATAGCGCCGTGTCCTTCTGGGAAGAGCAATGTTTTCCTCGGATGCATCGAGGCAGCTACAAGGATGTAAAGTGTGGTCGAAACAAGCTCGGCTGTAAGAGTGAAGGGAATATAAACCAAAGGGAAGAGCAGAGTTTCACTAAATGACCTCCCAACAACTCTGATGAGGAAACATTTAGTCTCATTTCTTGAGCTGTTGCATCTCAATGTAACTTGACAAGTGTCTCAGTGTATCACCTGTTTTTGAATAAACCAGTTTACAACTTAAATAAGTTACACAATAAGAATGTAGTGTTTTATGTTGACTATTATTAAGAGATTATAACTTTTGATTCAACTGGTCTTCCTGTGGGAAATATAATGAACCCAAATTAAACACTATGAAGCTTTTATTGCCAAATTAATTGTAGACGACCGTTTTAGGTTTAATTTGTTTCATGAAATCTCAAATGTATGTTTGTTGCATCTCTCTCATTAAATCCCCTCATATGCAGCATAAAGTGTGCACATGTCCAGCTTCATTCATTTAATAACTTTTTTCATTCTCAAACATCATCTCAACCATGTGAAGAAGAAACGATGGCCATCTATCTATCTATCTATCTATCTATCTATCTATCCATATACCATCCATTTATCCATCCATCTATCTATCTATCTATCTATCTATCTATCTATCTATCTATCTATCCATAGACCATCCATTTATCCATCCATCTATCTATCTATATATCCATACGTCGATCAATCTATCCATCTATCTATCTATCCATCCATCTTTATGTAAACTCTTCCACTAATAGTAGTTTCTGGAACTTTAATAATATTTGCCGCCCCTCAGTTTTCGATGGTTGATCTCACATATTTGTAACAGCTGATTTTCGATGGTGTACCAAGAACATTTAGTTACATTTCTAAATCCTACTACGCTACATGATTGTATTTCCATTTGATGCTGCATATTCTCTACTTTTTAGGCTTTAGCCAGATATTTAACTGTTTTACTCCACTACATATTTCAATACATAGAACATGTATGAACAGCTTTAGTTGGGCTACTAGTTACTGAATGTCTTACTATTCACACTATGCTAATCATTGAGAACCTAACCCTATCAAATTGCACAAAAAAGGCCAAAGCAGAGGATATTTTTATTATCGCGATATAATGATAACCTTTAACAGCAACGTAAGTTATGAAATAAAAAATACGTTCATTAAATGAACATCTCGAGTAGATCATGATAGGCTAGTCAGTAACCGTATGCTCCTTGTGTGGAGCGCACACCTTCATCATTAAACATGATTAGAACAGCTGATTTGGTGCTTCACCGTCACTGCTCCACCTGGTGGATATAGAAACCATTGCAACTGGTTTCCAAACGACATTCTAAGGACCCAGCTAAGACCGGCCTGTAGGGGTAGAGTCTTGGTTTCCCAAGATTCTAATATATAAGATATATATATATATATATATATATATATATATATATATATATATATATATATATATATATATATTTCTATCCATGATGCCCGTACATGTCGACCAGAGGGTGATTAAAATGATGTTTTTTTTTATAGCTTTGTCCAATAACAACTCTCGATACTCTCTTCCACCTGGAGCCTCGGACCAAGTCCCTCCACTGCAGCGATCTAATGCATCTCAAGTATCATCTCTGGGTAACGAGCAGGAAGCTGTCAACAGGCCCCCGCCGGCGGCAACCGCCCTGGGTGACCCTCTGACAACGGGCAGGGTGTCTGGACCATTCTCTCCTCACTGATTGACATCTACAGAGAGAGAGAGAGATGACCGCAGAAAGAGAGAGAGAGTGCGTGGGAGGTGAGAGGAAAAGAGAGAGAGAAAGACTGACTGTATACGTGAAAGAGGATGACGGGTGGAGACGGTAACAAAGACTGAGTCACCGGTGGAGAACGAGCGTCTCTTTGAAGAGCGAGGGAGGAAAAAAGCATCAAAGGAGGTGTGGACACAGACGTGAAGGAATAAAGTTTGTGCTGACAGAAGCGAGTTAAAGCTGATAATATGAATACAATTGCATGACAAGAGACAGTCATGTGCAATTTATTGGCAAATTATCATATAAAGAAATCTGTGTTGGTTTTGGGTTATTTGGGTCTATTTTGTTTCACAAAAAAATAGTTGTTATATCTTTTTGATTTCAGGTCCTCTGTATTTTAGGATTACATTTGGCTCAGTTGCTGAATGTCAAAAACTAATTAAAAATCTATATTTAAAAATAGCCTCCTCTCATAGATGAAAGAGAAATAACCAAATGTTTTTATCCCCGTTTCTTTTCTTCTCTTTCGTAACAAATTAGTTTTTAGCAAATAAGACTATGTATCAATTATGTAAATTACTACATTTATTAAAAGAGCACAGGAAATAATACCTCAATATGACATTATCTATTATAAGTGTTTTCCTGATTCTACTCTAGAAAAGACCCAATTAGGGAGTCCGTTGAAATAAATGATCACAAACAAAAAAATCTGATTGTTCTTCAGGTAAAATCAGCTTAAATTAATGCACACTCTGTTGTTACAAGAATACAAACATGTCCAATTAGACCAATTACCTGATACTTCATTGTGGGTTGGGGAAAAGCTTCCTGGCTGATATACATATATTCATGAAGTGAAACAAAAGAGTGTAGTCTGCATTAAATGCACTCGGAGCTTTAATGAGACTTACTTTATTTCCCTGTATAAGTAGTCACACACACACACACACACACACACACACACACACACTTTAAGATGGGGATCGCTGCTGTTTCTGAATACGTATGAGACATGTTGAAGTATGGAGCGTCTCCTCAGACGCCAGTCGTGTTCCCGTGAAGCCGCTCTGCCCTTTTCACCGAAGCAGATAGTCCACATCCCAAAGCTACACACTCGCTTTAATACCGACGCCTGTCACTCAACTCCGGCTATGAGAAGCTATTCAGAAGGGATCCAGGTAAAGGTATACAATGTTATCTAAAAAGGATTTAAAAATGTATAGGGGGGAAAAAAAGGTAACACGAACCGTCCGTGAAAGTCCAGCAGGTATCTCTTCTGTGTGCCATTATTTATCTCTCCGCGGTCTTTATTAATATATAATATCATCACAATAAATGCCTTGTAACTCAGAAGAGAAAATTGTCATTATTCTGAGTGTTTTTTATCAGGTCCATGGAACAACACTGGCCACAAGAGAGAATTACAGGTCCAGTATCAACTAAATATGAGATTAAAAGGGATTTTCTAAAGTAAAATAAAGTAAAATTATTTTCTTCATTCCCTCCTGTTACCTTTGGGGTCAATTTGACCCCATTTGATGTTTAAAGTCTCAAATTATATGATTGAAGTCATGTTTTTTGCTTCATATTTCACGACTTTTTCCTTATTTAAAGAGGAAAACTGGGTAAATATAAAATTAACATGATTACATAATTTCAATGTGCTGAACACACTTGTGCACACCGGTGTTCTTTGGGGTCAATTTGACCTCACGATGAAATATCAATATCATTTATTTATCGACCTATTTTATCGGTTTGGGTTGTTTTGGATGATATTCAATTAAATTCAATTCAGTTTATTTATATAGCCCAGTTTCACGAATTTGAGGTCACTATAACTATAACATGCATTTTTCTAAATCTTCAAAGACGTTTTATGCCCTAACACAACCAGCAAACCACTGATAGTTCACACACGTTTACACATCAGGCTTCTAAACACTATTTTATTTAAGGGCTATTTAGGTATCAAACACACATTAAGTACCTGACACTAATTGGAATAAGAATACTTTTCTGCAGGTTTAAATAGCTGCAGTCCAATTGACCTTGAGGGTAAAATATGTTAGAACATCTGAAGGTATCTGCAGGCGACGTCTCCAAACACGTCTGTAAATATGTCATCATAGCTCGTGAATTCACATCAGCGATGACCACGTGGCGATATCGTCTAAATGCAGATCGCCTCCGCACTTCCACTGAAGTCTCGTCATCTTCTCCGTCACCTCGTCGTCTCTCTCTCCCTCAAAAAGAAACCTCTGTTGTTTGTTTTCTCCTCTCGTTCCCAGTCTCCATCCCCCCCCCCCCACCCCCGGCTTAATAATCACTTCAACAATGACTGATTACAAGAGGAGAAACATCCCCGATCTAAAGAAGAGCGCATGAATAATTACTGGATGCTTTACTCGTGTCGTCTGTTTGTTGTCGTGTGACCGTGTAGCGTTTTGTGGTTGTTGTTTACCGTGTGGCCCGTGGGAGGGGACGGCTCATTCTTCACGGATCAGAGGGAGATGGAATCTCACAGCACAACTGTCAGAGAAGGTTTCAATGTGTGTGTGTGTGTGTGTGTTTGTGTGTGTGTCATCTCATAGCTGTGCAGCACTAATGGTCAGCATGTACGGTTTCACTAAAAAGTAATGTCTTATCACTGGCAGGTTGCAGGTACATCTCCTGCTGTTGCACTTCCACATTCACACACCTAGAAGAAGAAGAAGAAGAAGAAGAAGAAGAAGAAGAAGAAGAAGAAGAAGAAGAAGAAGAATGCATAATAATTACAGTTTAAGGACATTTTGTTCCTAAATTAAACATTCTCCATTATGAATCAACTTACTTGAGGTAAAGATTGGTGCTTATACTTTTTTAAATTGTACTTATCTACAACTTTTACTTGTAGTAGAGTTATTTTACATTTAAGTATTGCTAGTATCTTGCTATTTGCCACTGATAATTTGAGGAAGACAAAGAAGAAGAAGAAATAGAAGAAGAATGCATGAATAATTACAGTTTAATGAAATACTGATCCTTACTTTTACTTCTAGAAGAGTTATTTTACATTTTAGTATTGCTAGTATCTGTCTCTCTGCCACTGAGTCGTAGAAGAAGAACAACAATAATAACCACGACAAGAAGAGGAAGAACAACAACAACAGGAGGAGGAAGAAGAAGAACATTAACAACAACTACACCAAGAGGAGGAGGAAGAAGAAGACAAAGAAGAACAAGAAGAAGATGAAGAAGAACAAGAACAAGAAGAACAAGAAGAAGACGAAGAAGACGAAGAACAAGAAAAAGAAGAACAAGAACAAGAAGAAGAAGACGAAGAACAAGAACAAGAAGAAAAAGAAGAAGAACAAGAAGAAGACGAAGAACAAGAAAAAGAAGAAGAAGAAAAAGAAGAAGAAGACGAAGAACAAGAACAAGAAGAAAAAGAAGAAGAACAAGTAGAAGACGAAGAACAAGAATAACAACAACAACAACAAGAACATTCTGATTCTCACATATTCGGATGTTCCAGACCTCATGAAATACGATCGGCGCTGCCAGATTTCCCTTTTGCAGCAGCGTGGTGGCGTGAGATGAAGGAGAAACCCGAACGAGAGCGAACACGAACAATGGAGGCAGAAGATGAGCGCACAACATGGACACCAGCGGCGAGGCCGACATGTGACTGTGGACACGTGTCCTCCATCAGAGGATTATCATACAACGGCCATCTTCACCAGGAGAACAGGAGCCACGCGTCCCTCGCCGCACGGCGCTCTTCCTTCGTAAATGTGTGTAAATCTAAGATAACTCGACCGATGTTTTGTTTCATATCATGCGGAGTGAATCCTGAGCCCACGGCACACGGCTCGCTCAGCGCTCGCTCAGCCCCGAGCCGGAGACAGACGGACGGGTTCAGAGCGACCATTTAAATGTTGTTCCTGGAGTTGATGCATTCCTCAGCATGATAAAAGATGAGCATGCACACACACACACACACACACACACACACACACACACCATCTCTCTTCACGACCCCACACATTCACAAACAAGAATGATGAAATTGGTTATGATTGGCTTTGCCCTTGTAAATCCGAGCGACACTGGCCCGGCTCCACTTTTGAGCTTTTCTAATAACGCCGGTCTTACCTGCACCTTATTGAGAGCACTCGGGGTCTTTGGCAGCAAATAAAAGACCAACCCCTACCTCATCCATGTCGTTGTTTTCATTACTTTCTGCTATAGCCTTTTGATTATTATTGCTCATGGACCGGGCGCTGGTGTGGATCACCGCAAATTGAACCCTGTGGAGGATTAACTGTTTGTGGGCGGGGCCGGCGGGCCAGCTGGAAGTCGGAGTTAAGCTGTTGTTCCCACCGGATCTAAAGCGCATGCCCTTTCCTAGAAGTTGGTGCCATGCTTTAGAAAAGAAGTCACATGGCTGTTGACCACGATATCGGAGGAATTCACGGTTTCCTTCTGAGCTGGTTGACAGGCTGACTCCTCCTCCTCTAACGCCATCATGAGGGGGACGTTTGTTGTTAATTTAACTAAAACCTGCCTGTTTAAAACTAATCGATTGCGTACATTAGACAAACAAAAAAACAACAATCAAAAACAATCAGCAGTCAACATATAAGATAAAATAAATCAAATCAATATGTTTATGAGGGTCAGTGGGGGAACCAGGCTCTGTTCTTGAGGGACAGTGGGGGACCCGGGCTCTGTTCATGAGGGTCAGGGGACCCGGGCTCTGTTCATGAGGGTCAGGGGACCCGGGCTCTGTTTATGAGGGTCAGTAAGGGACCCGGGCTCTGTTCATGAGGGTCAGGGGACCCGGGCTCTGTTCATGAGGGGCAGTAAGGGACCCGGGCTCTGTTTATGAGGGTCAGTAAGGGACCCGGGCTCTGTTCATGAGGGTCAGGGGACCCGGGCTCTGTTCATGAGGGGCAGTAAGGGACCCGGACTCTGTTCATGAGGGTCAGTGGGGGACCCGGGCTCTGTTCATGAGGGTCAGTAAGGGACCCGGGCTCTGTTTATGAGGGTCAGTAAGGGACCCGGGCTCTGTTTATGAGGGTCAGTGGGGGACCCGGGCTCTGTTTATGAGGGTCAGTAAGGGACCCGGGCTCTGTTTATGAGGGTCAGTGGGGGACCCGGGCTCTGTTTATGAGGGTCAGTGGGGGACCCGGGCTCTTTTTATGAGGGTCAGTAAGGGACCCGGGCTATATATATATATATATATATATATATATATATATATATATATATATATATATATATATATCTTCTACAGAGTAGTGGACACTCCAGGTGCATTACCTTTATTTTCACACATATTTATGTGCCGGATGAGACGATGGGCAGGTTTTATATATATATATATATATATATATATATATATATATATATATATATATATATATATATATATATATATATATATATATATATCTTCTACAGAGTAGTGGACACTCCAGGTGAATTACCTTTATTTTCACTTCCAAAGAAGTGCTTCAAATAGGTGGTTATGAAACTTGAGATATTTTTATTTTAAGTGTATAAAACTGGAAAACGAGGATGCTCCGTCTGCATTATACAACAAGCATGTACCCATGGAGGAATCTAAATGTGCTGCATAAACACACATGTAAAGATTACAGAGTGACCCTAAAATACTGACAATGACAATTCTATCTTCTACAAAGAAAACCAAATATACAATATTTGCTGAAGAAAAAAAGAGAAGACCTTCCTGTGTAAAGAAAATGGAGCTCTGATTGAACATGCGAGGGGTTTTATTTTGCGACAGACTCAATTTCGTCAAACTCAACGATGACCCCGCAAAAATGCTTCGCAGCAATGATAATAATAATTTGTGAATTTGACTGTCGGGAAGAAGAGGCTGGTGGCTGCCCTCTAACAGCCAGCTCTCGTTACCTCAGCGCCTCCGTCCCTGCACTCTGCTGCTGCTGCGTCACCACGGAAACCAAAAGGGAGGATGGAACCGGAGGAGGCGGGAAGACGTTTAACACGGGCGAAAGTTAAGAAGTTAAGAGTGGCGAAAGTTACTACGAGGGTGTAACAGATGCAGAGCAAAGATAAAAGATGGAATAAAAGATACAAGCGTCTACTTTCTTTTTATTGCCATTTTGAAGTATTGCATTAAAAAAGCTGGAATGGAAAAGGCAAAATCTATAAAACCTTCTAGAGTTGTGAGAGATGTTTTATGCTCACTTGAGGTCGTTTTTTTGCTTTTCTTGAAAAAGTGGTAATAGAAGGAATAATGGAAAGACCGTAATATCTGACAAAGCGAACTTTTAACTCACATGACCGATCAGCCGTTTCCACCGTCTCGTCTTCGTCTCCAAGCAACGTGAAAGGTGGCCAAATAGCTGACATGACATAACATTTAAAGCAAATTGCTGAAGACCTAGCTCCATGTATCTCTAATTGATGGTTAGAGAGCCAAAGAGCTTTTACTGGCAGATTCTAGACATGTAAGACTATAGCGCCAACGTCTGACCACACAATGCTATAGCTGAGTTTATCTGGAAAAATGCCTTTTGTTCTCTTAAAAAAAGAAATAAAAGCAAACTCAGACAGTTCTGACTGAAGACGTCAGGATTAAAGGAAAAAGATTGACGCCTTAAATACCAAACACCCTATGCTCTCATATAGTACGAGACAAGTGAGTCGGATGAGTGAAGAACGACAATAATACTGTCAGCTTTTATTGGAAGAGGCAGATGGAATAAAAATGACGTTGGATTAGCAGGAGGGCTGTAATGAGCAAAGGGTAATGAAAAATTCACAATTAGACATAATCCTGGATATATATATATATATATATATATACATACATACATCTCTTTTTTTACGCTTGTTTTAAGTTTTTATCTCTCTACTTTTTAACAACCTTTGAGTGGATCAATAAAAAGGAGGGCCAATATATATAATAAGAAAAAAACTCTTAATAGTTCAGGCCAGTTGTGTCTTGTGTTCACCCATCTAACAATTATATATTTTAAGAATAATTGCGTTCAAAAAAGTTGTTCAAACAAACCATATGCGCATTTTTCACAATGTACTCTGTTCTCCAAATGGCTCCATTAAGATGAACATGATAAGGAGCTCTATGCGATCTAAGCATGTGTGTGTGTGTGTGTGTGTGTGTGTGTGTGTGTGTGTGTGTGTGTGTGTGTGTGTGAAGCATAACAGTTGTGTGTTGTGTGTTCATTCTAAATGGTAATGCGGCAGCAGAGTCTGTCTACATTGAGTAAACGCATGGGGAGTTTCCCTCCGCGAGCCTGCCAACTACTCTCAGCCGGCCCCGATGGGTTATCAAAGCAGACACTTGGCAACCTACTTTCCGAAGCAAAGCATCTGCCCATTCAGAGGCAACGGGGCTAATGTCAGACTCTATCATTCTTACGTTCAAAATGACCTTGGCATCAGCATATACAGCAATAACTGATGCAGGGTTTTAGTTTTATTTAAAGCAAGAGGGAGAAATTGTGAACGCAAATCAATTCAGCTTTTAACATGGGTCCTTGTGACAGCCATTACTAAGACAAAGTCACCTTCAGAGGGAGCAGAGGTGGCCATTACTTCTTTAAGAGGTTGGTTATTGATATTCTGTTGAGTTTGGACATGCTTGCTTGCATTGCAAGTTTTGGAATTGGTCTTCCGATTGAAAAATACGCACGCACAAAGACACTCAAGAGACACTTTAAAACATCTGGCAGCTGTTTAACCGTCTGTCTGTCTGTCTGTCTTTCTGTCTGTCTCTCAAAAGACACTTGAAGGAGGCACTGGAAACCATGACTCAGCCAACACAAATAAGTCCATGACTTCACTGCAGCAAAAGAGGATGAATATGTTTTATACAAAAATATGAAGAATATATTTTGCATATTTCTCATTGAAAATAATCTGTAATTTATGAATTTAGAAAAGGAAGCTGAAGAGAATTCAGGCTTTTAGTGCCCGTGTCACCCACTGGAACTCCAGATGCCTCGCTTCCATTTTCCACTTGGTAGAACATCAGAAAAGCAAAAATGTGACTATTAGTACCTTTAATATGTAATATGGATGATACATATCACAGCCAGCGGCCGGTTAGCTTAACTTTGTACCTTAAAAACGAAGAATTCTCATCTCTCCACTTTTTGTACGTATTAAACAACATGTAGCACGTTAATGAGTGAGTTGTTAAGATGCTGGTTGGTGGATTGTGTTATATTCAATAGAGTCTGACTAGCTATTATTTAACTCTACTATCAGTTTCCACCAGCTTCATACGGCATGAACAGACATGTCAACCTTTTATGTCAACTTTCAGAAATAGCCATTTTTTTCCATGTAATTTAAAAATGAACCTGTCTGCGTTTGAGAGTTTTTACACGCATGAATTCCAGCCTGACAAAGGCTGAGCCGAGGGTCTTTGTTTGGGCTCGGCCTCCCCGTCCCGCCCTGCTCTCGGAGTGCTGCGTCCTGCCTTTTAAGTGCCTCACAGAGTACTCTGTAAAAGTACCTGTAGATTCTCCGCTGTACACCAAAGGGATATTAATTACTCTACATCTGGCAGCGTTCCTGCATTGTACCATGAAGTACGGGTCAGATAGGAGGTAAAAAAAAACTTTATTGTTATGTTTTAAATATGAATGTCTTTCACTTGGGAGTAAGGAAGCATTGCTAGTTGTGGATGTTGACATAATTATTAATTAATGATCAGATTAGTAATAGAGAGATCTTAATAATGCAATATATTAAAGAGATGACACATCAAAAGCAAATTAGATTAGCATGAAAGCAGCACAACAAGCTACTGTGGCAGATACATTTGCAAGGTGATTTTTTAAATGTTTTTTTATCTGTTTTGACATTCACCTATTGCATGTTGTCTGGATCTATGAAGAGTCTAGAATGGAGAAAGCTTTAGTTATGCTGTATTGCTCAACCTTCTAGTCCTATCCTTGAGATAGTTGCGCGTACCCGTCCTACTTCTAAAGGGGGAAGCGTCAATCACAGAAACTATGATTTTCTAACAGCACAATAGCAAATAAATAGAAAATAAAAGGAAGAGCATATTTTGTATTAATTAATCATGGCAAAATCTAAAACCGCCACAGCTACGAGGGCTAGAAAAGAAGCATGGAAACACATCGCGGACGAGTTAAATGCGCAACGCTGCGTTCACAGTATACGCTTTACTCGCCCGACGATTATGCATTCGCTTCCTTCGGGCTGGAGAGGGGGCGTGGCTTATTTCCGATTTATCTTGGTGGAAACAGTTATCATTTTAATCCACCATGAAAGAAATAACTTCTAGTTCTGTTTTATACTTGTTGTGGAAATTCCATAAACGTCGGAACATCAAAGGCCCTCATGTTTGGGTTCATAAGATTAATATCATATATATATATATATATATATATATATATATATATATATACGTAACATCACCTGTAGGCTCACACAGCTCAATAACTCTCACCTGGATAATTGGATGAAAATGTGCTTTATTTGCATCCATTCGTCCGTGCGTTGACTTTGCATGAAATCTACTCGCAACGCTTTTGGCGTGAATGCAGCAGAAGTGTGGAAAATGTATCGGCTAATTTTAAGTGCCTCATCACCCCAATCAATACGATTATATTTCTTTAAATGTGCCTGCTGGCATGCATCATCCAATGAGATCTAAAATAATTATCTCAACTCTTTCAGAATAAGAAGATAAAAACAAGCCCAAGGAGTATCTAACTGAGACGAATAATTAGATACTTGTGAGAATATATGTACTGTATGCCCTATGAACTATATATGTGGCGATGACCATATAGAACTAGGAGTTTGAATCTGTGTATGGGCGGATCAGTATGTATGTATGTATTATTCATAATCAGAAATGCAATCAATTGAAGCAGTGAAAATAAATTGTGTGGGATTTTCTCTATTCTTCTCATGAGTCCACTTAATCATTTTCTACAATATTCTAGACTCGTGGACGAAGCCTCAACATTTGTTATGAGGCAGGCGGAGTCACAGATCATCAAAGATGTTATCGGTATTGTACAGTACATAGGTATTGTACACTATATGGTAGTGTACAATACATGAGTATTGTACAGTACATGTTTACTGTACACTATATGGTAGTGTACAATACATGAGTATTGTACGGTACATGGGTATTGTACAGTATATGGGTATTGTACACTATATAGTATTGTACACTGTATGGTATTGTACGATACATGAATATTGTACAGTACATGGGTATTGTACACTATATGGTATTGTACACTATATGGTATTGTACGATACATGAGTATTGTAAAGTACATGGGTATTGTACACTGTGATTAGCCTGCAGCACCATTGAAGGTCCATGAGCCCTATTTTGAAAGACATATGATTGTTTTTATAGCAATATATTTTGAGGAAAATTATGTCATACATACGTTCATGCACATTTATGCTGTGAAATCCTTTTTTGATTAAAAAAATCAGCCTTGTTTGGGCCAGAGGGCGATTCTATGGCTCGAGAAGGGTAAATAAATGATGTTTCGTGGGCAGAATGGATAGCACTCGTATAGGAAGCCATCATGACGTGATAACGAACCGTGACAATCTAGATATGATCTCTATAAAACGCTAATTCAACTAATATCACTCATGGGATCTCCTGACAAAGGGAGCTGTATGCTTATCCAGCTAACTTAAGTTAGACTGCACTGGAAAAGACTCAAATTGTTTGATGTGTTGCTATGGTGATTTTGCTAAACTTGCTTTGTGTTTAACCAAAAAGCCTCATTAATCTTATCCTGAAAACTATCCAGCTAACTACGTTAGCCATGTACGAGGAATAGGGCCCTGGTCGTGACACCGTCATGTAAATGTAAACGCAAATTGGTTGTTTACTATGAAACGTTACCTGAAATCAGTGACTAGAAAAGCTGAAATGCCGATGTCCTAATCGCATAGTTCACTGAATATTGGCGGATAACGATCGCCATTAAAACGTTATACCACACTGATGGTAAACGTTTAACTAAATGATGGATCCACTGTTCACGATTGTGCTGAACTGTGAGGGGGGGGGGACTGTACAGATCACAGGAGGGTCCGTTCCACCACAAGGAGACGGGCACTAACACATTGATGTTCTGCCACCTTCCTGTTGCATCTTCACTAGAGTGTCACATCTGGAGCTTGTTTGGCTCAATTCTAAATATTTTTCAGCGAATAAACAAATTAAATGTCCCGAGTCCAATCTGTCCGTGTAATGAAGCAATGACCAAGTCACAAATCAGGATAGTATACCTCTGCGCCACAGAATTGACACATCTTGTCTTTTTAAGAAATTAAAATGGTGGTTTGACTTCAAATTATTTGAAAGAGATGGTTGCGGAATGTGTGTGTGCCTTTGTGGATGTATGAGTGTCTATGCATAAATCAGAGGCAGTGAGTTGTGTAGTGGGAGGGTCTTAGAATAATATCCCATCAAACAATACAAACAACATATACAATTCAGCATTTATTTGCTTAAAAGAAAGACAAAAAATGTTGGGTTGAATTTGATAGCAAGCAACATTTTTGTATTTCTTTTGATGGTATAACTCATTGGTCAAAAATAGCCAGATGGAATTTTTTTAAACTAGAATCTGGAGTTTTCTCTACATTCAGATTCAAGCAAATCGGTTCAAGCATTTAGTGTCGTTGAGTTGTTTATTTGACACCATCTCCAGGTTCATGAATGCATTGTTCCCATTTCTTTTTTTACAATTTTCCAACAACATAATTAAAGAAATGTTTCTTTATTTACTTAACTGGCCATGGAGGCAGTTCTCCTAAGCCTACGTTGAACTGGATTCCCCTGATTGCTTAGTTACAAGTTTTGTATAGACCGTGTCTGAAGAAAGTGATAAACTGGTCACCTACCCAATAGTTGGGATCGGCTTATCCCAATAAATAGGATAAGCGGTTTGGATAATGTAAGGAAACGAACATCAAATTTACGGGTATAGCCTGTAATTGTGTCACCATTCAATCGATTAATTGATTGATCAAAATGCTCTCTAAGGTGTTGTAAGCTTTCAGAACCTGAACTGGTAACCAGCGAACAGAGGCCAGAATGGGTGTTATGGTCACATTTTCTTGTTTGCTTCATAACAAATTGAACATTTATATCTTATATTTTATTCAGCAAAAATGTGTTTATTATGTAAAAAAAACTAAACACAAGAATAAGCATGTTTTTTCCTTTTAAAAGTAAGCACACACTGACACAGCTTTTAAAGATCTGTCCAATAATCTATACGGGGCAATGTTTCATCCGTAAGGGTGTGGATTATCCGGGAAATTTAAGATAGGAGGTAAACTAAATGTTTTCCATTTTTCTTCCACACAAACAGCAGAAGAAGTGACACCTTAGGAATAGCTCCCCAGTGTTGGGTTCCCAGTCCCGCACTAGGCCAGCAATCTGTTTTAAATGAACTGTTTCTGTTCCTCTGACACATTTGGTGTTATTTTAATGGCCTGGAAACCTCAGAGCAATATCGTAAAGGATTATTATACCTTTAAATCACCTGTGAGAACCGATCCAAGTGCATAGGAATTCCATTAATCATCTTTGCCTGCAGCTTGAATTAAAGCCTCGTACTCACAGGTACAGCAAACAAACCACAAGGAAAAACATTCCTCTTTCAGCAGGTATAGCGTTTGCTTTTAATACCAAAGAATGCACTTTTTTGTTTCAACTATGTAATTGAAACACTAAAACCAATCACTGTCACGATATCAGACTCCATGATGATGAAAAACCAATCCCAAGAGGGGAAAGGAAGTGATTTGAAACCAAATGCTAGTGTTGTGTACTGGATCAATGTATGTTAAGCTCCCCATAGCAGCTGAGAACAGAGATTGTTTATTGTAGTTAATTATCTAGAGATGATATATGTCCACTGTGCATCTGGATAAACCTTGAGATGTATTAGTGTTGGTTCTTGCATAAATGTTAGTGTCCTAAATGTATATCCAAGTGTTCTGTATGACGACCCAACATTCACAACCACATGGCATGAACAAGTGTCATTTTGCTTTCAAAAATGATAAATAATCCTCTGAGAAAAAGAGGATGTATATGAGACATACAAGTTACCAAACATAGTTAGCCAATCAATAAATCAGTCAACAGGAACTCCGTGCCAAGATCCCTTTAATTGCCTGTTCCTCGCTAAATGATTCAGTTTTTGCTGAAAGCTTTAATGAGGTGTTGAATTTCACTGCAGGGAATGAAACACAGGCAATTAAAAGGCAAACATAGTAAGGCCCAGCTGAACTGAGGAGTTAAAACAGGGAGACAGAGGGAATAAGTGGATCAGATACGAACATCCTCAAAACTAGTGCACGAAGCGAGGGTCCTAAACACAGCTGCCGAAGCTTTTGATTAATATGCAAGTCTGCAAATGCCGTTAACAATGGGAAACACACGCTTCTGTTTATTTTAAACAAACTACTGTGGCAATCTTCCATGAATACATTACAAGTTTATGCATTCCTTTGTTGCAGCAGATTTTGTTTTCCAGGGAGAAACATGCATATCCAGTGGGGGGTGGGGGGTTACAGCATGAACTTATGTCCTGGGTAGAGTGTGAAGTGCTACTTCACACCACACACACTATGGTGGATTCACCTGGTATTGAGAGTGTTATTCGGACTCAGCAAGAGGGAACAGGACATTCTGGGGTGGCCAAACATTGTTGAGAAATAATAAATAGATGACACATACGAAACGAACCATTGGGGAAGCAGTTGCAAAAAACAACTGGATGTGGATGTTTTTTGGGTCTTAGACCTCATTTACACGATGGGAAAATGCATTTATTTTTATGCGTTTTGGCCATTCATTTACACAAAAACTGAGGTTTTATCACGGAAAACGATCATTTCTAAAAACTCCGGCCAAAGTGGAGATTTCTGAAAACTCTGTTTTTGTGTTTGCGTGTGAACGAGGTCAAACGAGTTTTAGGTTGTCAAACGTCACAGTATGCGACTAAAAATGCTTCACGTCGTGTGAGCGTCCTATGGGACGTCTGCGGACGCCGTATTTATGCGGATTCATATACGTGCAAGAAACAAACCCGGCATCTCTTCTCCAGTCCTTTGATAAGAGCCGTAAAGCAAAAACACTGATCAGCTGAAGAACAAAGAAATCCGTCCTCCGAAACTCTTGTAGGGTACTGCTCTGAATGTATGTCTCCACAGTTGTGTCAACTATATTGAGATATATTATGCTACCCAATAGCCAGCCTTAGTTCTTCTCTCACTCAGTGTGTTTACATGATGGTATAATTCAAATCTTGCTTTAGTCGGACTATGCTATCTTTTGGGGGATCTGCTATTATCCCAATATACATGGCAGTGAGTAATTCGAATCATTAGCCGAAAGCATTTCACCTCCGATACGATAGGTGGCGCTGTTTTCATTAGAACTTGTGGTGATACAGCCATTTTGGCTTGCGTGCGCATGCGCAAAGACGCAAAGTCCAGTTCCTAATCCAATTCACTGTTACATGCCGCGATAGTCGAATTATCAACCGGATCGGATGGAGTTATCCAGGGGTGTTGAACGGATCTTTGTCGGACTGCACATGGTCAAACAAAGGTGTTCACATGAAACGGATAATTCGATTTCAGTCCAACTAAGCCAGTTATTTGAATGCACGTAAACACGGTCAATGTTCCTCTCATTGTCAGTGACGTCAAGGAGCTCTTCACTGATGCCATTAGCTTCACAACAGATGTTTGGACTCTAAGTGTTAGCCACATAAGCACGCTCAGCGTCTCGGCAAAAGGGGTAGAAAAATACTTTGTACTTAACACCTAAAGCCCCTTAGGATTCTATACCATGCACTACAGGCTCTGCAACAGTGTGCCAGACTGTTGAATGTTATTTAATTGGTTGTGTTCACAAGCACACAAGTAATGCATTTGCTAGAAATAATGGGAAATAAACAAGAATATAAAGCACCTTTTTGATTGTCTCATGCCAATTCATAGAGTTTGTATATGTGTATGATCCGCCTCGATTTATTCGCTGCTGCTTTTAGCAAATACTCTAACCATTGGGCTATTTTGAAGAGGTGTGTAATCATATTCCTCCCAGAGGCTTTGTAATCCAGTTTTGAGTCTTTTTTGAGGAAATAAATCATGATTTCATCTGATATCGTGCAAGATTTAAAATGGTGGGACCAATTATAAGCATGAAGAATAATCAGATAAAATACAAACAATCTTCTTGCTGATGGTCTTGTTTAATCTCGTAGGTCATATAGAGAGAAATCAGTATTTAATTGATCATTACCAGTTCAAAGTTCCCCAAAATAATTTGAGGATAAAAAAAAACCTTCCAAAGACATTTTCATTTTATTCAGAGTTCATTTTTTACAACAATTCACAGTGGACTACTTTTCATTTTCATTGGACTGCTTAGTTGACGGTAGTACATGTGGAACTCAAAAAATGTTCTTCATTTACAACCAGCAGCTTAGATACACCATTGATTTATGGTCAGCCACACTTGTGTAGACGCTAATGCGCATGGTTAATGGAGCAGACGTTACAATGTCTATTATCAAGTAATCACAATTTGTTCCCCTTACACTTAACAGTTTTTTGGAGGTCTGGATTTCTGCAACAAACAGGCGGTGGATTGTAATTAAGGCGTTGATGTGTCACATGACAGAGTGAGCGACGAGGTAATGGTTCTTATGACAGGACTCCATTTACAGCTGAAGAAGTGTGAACCGGATCATCTCTTACCATCAGGAGCATGTGATACGAAAGCAAAGAAAACAAGCATACTTGATGAGGGGCTGAAAGGGATGGGCATCTATACCCTTAACCCTTTAGGGTCAATTTGACCCCATTCGATGGTTAGTGTCTCAAAATCTATGATTGACGTCGTGTTTTTTGCTTCATATTTCACGACTTTTCTTTATTTAAAGAGGAAAACTGGGTAAATATAAAATTAACATGATTACATGTTTTCAATGTGCTGAACACACTAGTGCTATAGTGTTCTTTAGGGTCAATTTGACCCCAGGCGGAAATATCAACATTTTATCGACCTATTTTATAGGTTTTGGTTGTTTTGGATGATATTGAGGTCACTATAACTATAACATGCATTTTTTTAAATCTTCAAAAAGGTTTTAGGCCCTAACATAACCAGCAAACCATTGATAGTTCACACAAGTTTACACATCAGACTTCTAAACACTATTTTATTTAAGGACTATTTAGGTTTCAAACACACATTAAATACCTGACACTTAAACATAGGAACTAATTGGAAGAATAATATTTTTCTGGAGGTTTAAATAGCTGGAGTCCAATTGACCTCCAGGGTAAAAGATGTTAGAACATTTGAAGGTAACAGGAGGGTTAAACTCAACTTAGATCACGCATCGACCGCATTTGAAGGGAAAATAAAAGAACTGACATACGCTTCAGCCACCTGCTTTGTCACCACCATGATATATTTGAGCTAATCGTCATCCAGGCACAATCTATTACTCTGAGTGCAATGTGCTGGCCTGTTATTTATTTGAATATAGCTCAAGCTCACATGGCAGCGCAGTATGTTGTTTTTATTGTTGATTACGCATGCATATGTTCCCAGCGTTGGCAACGTTGCATCATACCTGGTTATATGAGCTTTTTTATTCTTTGTGGTGTACTCCAGGACTTTATTACATTACAATTAAGATTGATATTGATGAGGTAGATGGATATATTGAAAAATGTGAGCTACACTTCATCACTGAATAACTCCTAGATTTAATTTAATATAACAAATAAATGATATGAAGGGCCCTGCACAATCTAGCAGGTGTTTTCAATTACTACACATCAAAATTGCTTTATATTACGAGGTTGCCCACGTACTTATTTTTCTCAACATTTTAATCTTTAGTTTTCTCGCGCAAGCTCCGCCCATTACAGCTTTTTATTGGCGAAAATGTACCTTGAGAGTTGTAGTTAACTTCTCCATTGAGGTTTTTATGTACACAGGGCTGGCTTTTGAATGTGCTCAGATATTCATTCAATTTCTAGGTAGTTTCTAGTGTTTAGTTTTTTGTACTGATGATATAATGGATAGAATTTCATGACCATCCAACTGTGAGTCATGCAACTTTGTCTAATTGGTACCAGGGATGTCAAAATTACGACTTCAAATTCAACTCAAACTGTCGGCAAATTTCATTTAAAATGCTGTTGTCTTCATCTTCTTCCTGGCTGTAATGCCTTACACTCTTAACGTCTTAACGTACCATTGAGGGTATCCAATATTCTGAAATGTTAGCCTCATTACAACCCTAACCCTAACCCTAACCTAACCCTAACCCTAACCCTAACCCTAACCCTAAAATCCTGAATTTCATTTTTTCTGCATACAACAAAATATTTACTTAAAAAGGGAACAAATAGATTGAACAAAATAAACCTGTACTATAGATATGTCTGCTAATCTGCAAACCGTGTTTTGATAAATAAGCTATTTAAAGGAAACTATTTCCCACATTAGAGAATACTGACCATTACTCAGTTACATGTTTACATTTATTTACAGAGTAAACAGTTAAATTCATCCTCATACCTTTTTTTCTCAATACCCTCCTCTCTCCTTCCCTCCTCTGATCTTTCCTGTTGAGGTTCTCATGTGAAACAAGTTGCTCAACAGCTGCTATTCTACGTCTGCAGTCACTCGGGTGCCGCCTCACTTAGTCCATCCCTTGATCTGTCACGTTCATCCTCTCCCCCCCCCCCTCATATTCCCACTGTATCCCACTGTTAGACAAGCCCCACTTCACTCCCGTTCTCTTTTCTTCTGTCTTCACCTTTTCCTCTCATGTCTCCTTTATTCTTTTTTTTTTCAAACTCTTTGCCTCTGTTCTCTTCTCTCCTCATATTGCTTTTCAATCCTCTTCCATGCCTTTATTTAAAGCCCCCCCCCCTCCCCTCCCAACCCTTCTTGTCTAATAACTCAGTAATGGTAGAGTTGGTCTATAAAGCCCCAAGCCTTGAGCTTTTATGGCTCTAATTGTTTCTTCCGTGCCGTTACTTTTAAGACCGCTGTCGAGTGAATACAATTTGGCCACAGAGGGAAGCATCACCGAGCACTGATCCAAGACTAATCTCAGACGCTCTCAGTGGACGCACTGGAGTCAAAAGAGGAAGAGCTAATAACGTGATATTTGTGATGGTGTGTATAAGCTTGAGAGAGAGAAAAAAGAAGACAATGGAATAGTTCAATCATCGCGGTTCATTATTACCTCACAATTCAGTGGCATATTGTGAAATACTTCATTTCATCCTTCATCTTCCAGCTTATAACATCCTCTTCCCCCTCCTTTTTTTATTGTCACCATTTCTAATAGTGAGGGATTAAGATTTAATACACTCTCCTGTCAGAGGATTACGTAACAGGTGACACATTTTCATTTCAAGATCACTCCATCAAATATGACGCACGCAACAAGCAGCGAGCGGCAATATTTGATGTGGGATTATTGTAAAAAAGAAAAGAAAAAAACACAAATGATACAAACAATTATGTTTGATGTAAGCTGCTTTTCATTTTCAAGTGGATTAATAAAATAAACCATTTTTCCACTGGTTCGTCTGAACATTTTAAACTCTCGAAAACATAGCCTATCCTTCTCTTACACAATACAATTCTTCCTACAATTCCTACTTAAAAAATGTCCAGACAATTATTCAACAATCCTATACACTCTGTACACCATAAATCTGACTGACATAAGCACCGGCGAAATGACAAAGGATATTATCATCCTGTTTTCTCTGCTTTTGCAATCATAACCTCCCAGCAGTCATAGCTCATCAGCAGTGTCAGGCCGTATAATAGAATCAAACAGCCTCTTGACACCATAAATGGGGGTTTCACTGCCAGCTATCACAGATAAGCTCAGCACAACAAGCCCGGCATGCGCGGCGATTCCTTCAGGCCAAAGGCTAATTAGCTGGGCTTCAGTCTGTGTCAGTGGATGGCAGGCCGCATGGATAATTATAGGATATACAAACCCAGCTGACTGAGCCTCTGCAATCTACAAGCTGCATTAGAAATAGTTATTCCTTCCCTTCCCTGATTCATTTGTTCGTTTATTTCCTTCTCACAGCATTTTTTTTGTCGCACAGGGAAGAAAAACATTAAACTAAATGCGGAATATTTGTTACGGCTCGATCACACCAGACGGGACTGTATTAAACGTTTTAGACGCGCTTAAAAGTCAAAATATTCTCAACTTTAAGCGCGAGGCCAAGGTAACCAATTGGATCAAGCAAGAGGCGGGCTTTATTACTTCATCACTTCCTTCCTGTTTCCATGTGGTATTCACCGTACTCTTTCCTTCTTTTTTTATGTTGTGAACCCGTAGGTTTTGGGGTATTTTGCCTCCTCCTTATCCCACAGCACAGCAAGGGCAAGAGCACAACGTCTACTTGAATCCATTTAGTAAATTAAGTTTTATCGCCCGGTTGCGTCCTCAGGCATTTGCCAAGGCGTTTTTGAAGCAGCTGCTCTTTTAAAAGTCGCGTGTGGTGTGATCGTGTCCTCAGATTGGATCTGTTGGGAAAGTTTCCCTACAGATTGGTCTTGATCGGTTCACACAGCCTACTATACATTTAAAATAAATATCCCCCTTCATGAGTAAGTAATATGACTTCTTCGGCACAGTATATCTTTAACGATAACCTAGCCTAACTAGCCATTGGTGTGCAGTAGCAGTAGGTGGAAAGTTACAAAACCTCTCACATGATGACGATTATGATATTATTTATAGTATTTGCACTTGCCACAAACAACCTATAATGTAGTGTAAGCAGATATGTAAGTTTAGTAATATTGTTGTCAACCACTCTATATCAGCCTGTGGATATAGAGATGATGAATGGAAAGGCAGTAAAACACATTTGTAATAATGTAAAGTTGGCTACTGTATGTCTTCACATGGATATGCCAAAGGTATTTATGGAGTACATTTCATTAGAAGGAAAAGAAATTAAGACATATGAGCATGATCAACATTATAAACACTAACAATCCAATTTTATCAGCATATAACTACATTATATTGTGTTACAAACTACTTTTTTAATACTTATTTATATTTCATAGCTTATAGAGCCTAGATAGATCGATATACATCAAAATACAGTTAAGTGATATTAACTTTAATTTCAACTGCAACATTATCAGTCAGAAACAAACAAAAAAAATGATTACCACTGAGAAATTATGAGTTTGTTGAGTAACGACTCAAACAAAAAAAGAAGGGATCACATAAAGCCATTCTTATATATCCCGTTGACGAGATTTGAATAAGAGAGACCGATATGAAATGGGATAAAAGAAGAAAAAATGTGCCAGCATTTCTCTAAAAAGATAAAAAGCTAATGTGTCCCTCCAAGAGATGTGAGTGTTGGAACAAAAGCTCACAAAAACTGTAAGCAATATAGAAGCTGAGGTGTGGCAGCATTTCCATTAGGAGCCAACCTCCTTGGCCTCTAAATGTGTGTTCTACTGGGCTTTTAGGGCTTTCATGTGTGTGTGTCTATCTGTTTGTATGTGATAACAGTCCCACACAGATACACACTTGCTTGTGTTACCTCTTAAAAGCTGTGTTGATGTATTTAATCCTAAAGAGCCAGACTCAAGTTCATTCCTTGAACTCGTCCACCACCTGTAACTAAGGCCTGCTACTCCCTCCGCCACCGCTAACCCCCTCAGATAACAGGATTTGCCTCCCTAAGAGCCGTTTCATCATGACTCAAGCTGTATTACTGAGAGATTAGAGGCTTGGGGATGGAGCCATGAACCTCCCTGCTGGGCGGACCAGTGATTTTGGCTAGCGATACTTTCGGTCAGCTTTTTCCCAGAATAACAGACATGGACATTTGTGTAGATTAATCTCTTTGGGGGATTAGTGTTTCTTGTTCCGAAAGACACAAAAACAATCATTATAATCCAAGTGTTGTAATGCCAATCCATTGCTCTGAGTCAAAAAGTGCTGACTTGACCTCATCAGGATTTGTACAAAAAGTCCATAAACTGCTTCAAGACATAGGCCTACTGTACATGCATGGTAGTACTGGGATATGCAGGAAATCCACATCCTTTGAAGTTTCTCAAGACACCTTTACTCTCTTTTCACAATATTTCACGAGGCTCAATAATTTTGTATTATTTCCGGACCATAATTCCACACTATTTACTATCTGAAGTAGATCAGCCACCCTCACCGAACTCCGGTAGTATTTAGCGTTAGCTTAGAATGTTAACAAGCGCTGCGTTTATTACGTCTGTTACGTCCTTTCAGGAGCAGCAGTAAGAAACGGACAGCCCAGTGTCCTGGAAGCATAACGTTAACATTTGAATTTAAAATGTCACATATTTCAAAATGAGTCATAATTGTTGAAAAGAGAATCTGGATGCATCCAAGATTCAATTTCTTCCCCGGACCCCTATCTGATGAAGTATAATATATATTAATGTGATGATAATTAATATTAACTTCCACTGACAAACCCGGAACTTAATAAATTCACTTGTGCACCACTTATAGCCTAGAGGAAAGTCTACTCAAGAAATATATGTGTGCATAGCTCAAACACTGATGCAGGCGTAGGGTTGAAGTTACTGCTAGAATGTTACCATTGTATTCATTTTACTGGAGCTAAGAAACTCACACCAATTGCCCCCACATACAACGATGGGCGCTGCCATCCAAGTACAAACATAAGTATAAATGTAAAGACAAAAGTTTCTATATATATATATATATATATATATATATATATATATATATATATATATATATATATAAATATAAATATATACACAAAAACCAAACAAAAGGATCTGGATCTGCCACTACGGATCATCAACTAGACGGGGCCACTAGAGACCGTCAGGTGACCAGCCTCAGATCATTTCAATCGCGACCTTCATTTTGAACTACGAACCTGGAAAGTTTTCGTGACTATATCTTATACATCATACTGGACATTGGCAAGGCCTAGTAAATAACACACATTGTACCTTGATGAATAATTACAACAGCTGAAGTTAAGCTTGATTCAGACAGATGGTCAACGATGGCCTCCTCCGCCAGTTGGTACTGGTGGCGCTCCATGATTGAAAAAGCCACACATTCCAGTTACAGCACCTGCTCATATTTTAATGCTTCAGTCTGTTATAACAAACAATGTTGAAGTAGGTTGTTAAATCTAAACATGCAGATCTTGTTTCACAAAAATCTGTTTTATCATTGGCAACACCTTGCCCAACAAATGTAATAACTAGTGAGCTTTTTCTGATTGGCTGTTGTGTAGCCCATTTCTTCTTTTTGATTGGCACCTCACAGCTCCAGGGAGCGCCTGAGCTTGATTCCTCCACAGTGAGAATGTCTCATGTGGGCGCTGCGGCACATTAAAACATGAAATAGCCAAGAGTTTTTTTAAGCGTGAGAAATACGATGTGTGGCGGGAGTGCGTGAGTTAAGACCGAAATGCGTGAGTCTCAGCTCAATGCGTGAGACTTGGGAGCCCTGCATACGTAAAATAGCCGATTGGCTAACTATGGCGCATTTACAGTAATATTTTGTATGAATGTATATCAAATGACCCAAAGACAAAAATACACATTTTCTGACCATATCTGGATTAAAACATGGATTAGTACTTCAGTGGCACTTAAATAGCTCTTATTGTGGTACTTTTGTAGTTTGACTATATTGAGGAAATGTTACTTTCTGTATTCTTGTTGTTCTTAGTTTGTACTCTAGGTTAAAATGCACTTATTGTAAGTCACTTTGGATAAAAGATTCTGCTAAATGACATGTCATGTAATGTAATGAATAATGAATGTGTAGAATCCCGTACGTCAAGATGACGGACAGCACCAATTCTCAACGCAACCGCTGCCTCTTACTATTATACAATATACTTTATACTATTAAATTAACGTTTAACCTCCGAACGATACGTTCGCAACAGCATAACTCTAAACCTTTGCATCAAGAGTCTGAGCTGATGGATCAACTAATCTGTCATGGCTTCCATGGTGTCACCAAACACTCGTTACAGCGTATGACGCCCAATGGAAGCACTGTGTTGCTGTACCTCTTCAGCTACTGTAAGCTACTGTAAGCATTCCTTGCAGGCTGGTTGCATCACGCAGTCTGCAGATTGACACCCCGCACATGAAGGATGTGGCCCTCAAAATAGATCCCGGGCCGTGATAGCGAGTGTGTGCTCAGATTCAAGGCTATTTAGAGCATTTCATTTTAGTCCCGTGAAGGTCAGAATGATGATGATGGTGATGGTGATGGTGGCTTTCCCAAGGTGGTTAGTGTGTGGTGTATAAACAATCATCATCATCATGATCATCATCATCATCATCATCACCTTTACATAACAAAAGCTTCTCAAAACCTGAGTTAGCCTGAACCATTGATCAGAGCAAGTGCTTTGACAGAAAGGTCATTGTGTTGGCATCATCAAAGGAAATGTGTGCCTGTTTCTCAAAGATAATGTATGTGAGTTGAAAAGCAACAGAATATTTACAAAAGCGGGTTTTTCAAGCTGCATTTCTATATGACATCTGTTATTGTAAGTATGATTGTGATGCATTAGGTGCCAGTGAGAATATCCCCAGTATAGCATCTTAACAAAAGGTGTTTTTAACATTACAAACACATTTGTATTTGTCATGCATTGGACACATGACAACACACTGTCACATAAAAATAAAACGGGTTTTAGGTGAAAGTGAATATTTGTGGATGTCCAATTAATTCACACGATGGACATTTCAGCCGGCGGGTCTACTCTTGGACTAGAAATAAAACTGAAATATTTACCAGCTGCAACATTAGTATTGTGTTCCCCTTATTGTGTGTCTCTATGTATGTGTGACCACAATAGCATCGGAACCAAGTGTGCTCAACACATCAAGGCATTACAATTTCAATGTAGACTTCAGAGATAATTTTTTCTCCACTTCCAAATGTGAGTTAAAACTTTTGCGTTCCTGTAAACGTCTGACTTTGTGGCCAGCAGACAAGCCGCGTTACATCATACCTGAGCTGTTCTCATCTTATTTCTCACAACACAACTTATCTATTGAATATATTACGCAACACTACACAGTACAGCAATGTAACGGGACGCAAAACACAAGTAATCCTGGCCTGTCACGAGCAACAGAACAACGCATACTCACACATTGTATTCCATCAGAGTCAATGTGAAAACAAAATAATAATAATTGCCAAAAAGCTGATAAAAAAATAAAATAATGTCCTATGAACAACACATATCAAACTAAGCACTCTGCATTTCAATGACTGTTATTTCTACTGTTGTTTCAGCTGTCAAAATGTCTTTTTAAAAATGTGTTATGCCCCTTGTAGACCTGGCCAAATGTATTAACTATCCACTGGAATAACATACATTTTCAATGCTCAGCCAATATTATATGAGATGCTTTTTAAAACAAACTAATACAGTAAAAGGCAGAACGTGATGAAGTAAAATGCTTCTGCAAATAAGGTCAGGGGCAAGAGATGTTTCGTAATGTAACAACACACAGCGGTTTGAGATACTCGTATTGATTTGTTTTCTTAATATGTCATCATGTTGGGTCGACTTATGCAGCGGGCACCTCTTTGGAATCAAGCATAAGTAGTTTGGTGTCATTCATTTTTTATTTGTGTTTGCAGTTTCCAAATTCTTTGTCAGACGGTCTTTGATTTATTCGATAGGCATGATTCAATATAAGCTTGATCCAATGAAACAAAACATGTAAGCATTGGCTGATGAGCGCCTGTATCTATATATAATAAGGATGCTGTTGTACCAGATGTTCGCAGTTTCTGGAACAGCAATCGCATTTTTTTAAGAAGTGAGCGTTACTTCTCTCTTCAAATGAAATGTAGAGCGTCAATATACATTTCACAGTGACTAACATCGTTTTCTATCACTACATGGACCTGTACGCCTTGGCCTTGCATCTGGGATTTCACCTTTAGCATCTACACCTATGGGAGCTGGCATCCAAGTACAAATATAAGCAAACATGTAAAGACAAAAGTATAGAAAAATACTATAGAACTATAGAATATTGTTGAGAACCTGACCCCAATTCCTTCAGGTACTGTATATTTTTGGGGTTTTATTTGATTATTAAGTTAATTAGTCATTATACATCAGGTTTGATCAAACAACCAAATGTCAGTCTAGTAAGGATAGTTAATCATCATTTCGTGATCACTATTTTTCTGCTTCACTTTTTCAAAGTCAAACTTTGCAGAGAGATCTGGGTCAGTTTAAACCCTTACTGAGCATCTTTCCAAGAATTAAGTGTTTTTTTTTCCTAGGCGAACCTAAAACTTCTATTTTTGATTTGTTTCATCTTCATTTACTCTTAACCAGTAAAATATTTATGAATATGTAAACATATGAACCGAAGCTTACATGTGTTGCCTTTATTATAACACCAACATTAATCAAATAGCCGTTGTGGATATAGAGATACACCCTTTTTAGTTTGGGTAAGTTATTTCAAGCAGAAACCTCAAAATAGACTGCTTTTATACATCTTGACTGTGTCACAAAAGTATAATTATTTGGGAATATATTTAATAATTCACATTTGAATTGACCCAACTGGTCAAAGTTCAAAGCAGCCAAGCACATAGAGAATTTGACAAGATCATTAAGAGAAGATTATAACTTCAAAACCCCCGACTGGTCAAAAATCTCAATGGGCCTTCTGAATGATATGTTAATTAATCTTTTACTGACTATTAATACAGTGCAAGTTATTCATGAACTGTACAAGGAATATTTATGAGCCAATACAAATGTAAAATGACTATTCCCTCCGCCTAAGACTGCATAGTCTTACTATTTGCTATAATTCATATGATAATACATAGATTAGTTTTGTTAAACTTTTAATTTTGTACAATGAAAAGACGAAAAACTAGAAAAAAAACAACGTGGGACAACTGTAGAGTGCATCCATACAAGACTCAGAGCGACATCATCTCTAAACCCAGTATCAAAACATGAAGATTCTCAACAAATAGAACGTAATGAACACATTTTACATCTTTGAAAGCGCCACTATGGGAAGCTTAATCTAATATTATGAGTGCTCTGCAAATGGCACAGCATCAGCGTGGAGATTATCTATAATTTGACTTTGTGAAAGCTGTAGGTAATACATATAGACTATAGATTAGTATGCTATACAAGCCCACTTCAAAAGAATATAACTACCCTTCAATACTGATCCACCAGACGTTGTAGTGTGCCGATTCAATCCCAAGTGCATAGAAAAGAGAGACAGTGTGTGTGTTCTGCTGTGACTGTAACGCTACGCCGGTTTACGCAAAATTAACCAACGTCAGACGCGACTGCGTATCTCATGTTCCGGCAACAAGGGACGACTACAAAGACACGTACGACTACCTTCGCAGATGTGTTCACCTCTTTAAACTCAACGTATGCCTCTGATCCCTCCGTCTACCAAGAACCTTCAAACTCGTCCTCTCCCTTCATTTTTTCCTCTCCCCTTATAAACTACACTTTCACTGCCCTGTCCTTTCACCCTCCGGTATCCTTTGCTTCTCTCCGGCTCTCTTAAGTTAGCATAGAGAGTCAGAGGTGCGTGTATTCGTCTATATTGATCTATCCATTTTTAATGCCCCCATGCTACCAGGAGGAGGAACCTTCTTATGCAAGATCCGCTGGGCCAGCGATGCTGTCAGGGCTCGTTGCCGCTCTGTGCTACTTAGAGCGAGAGCAGACGACCTTGGAAGTGCATTAAGAGCGTTCCCAGGAGACGCGGACATGTCCATCAGTCCCCGGTCCCACATGAAATATCCACAAGGGAGCCCAGATGGTCTTTTCAGGACAAATCTTAAGGGAGAAAATCCACCCGAAAATTGAATTAGCACGTTTTTATTTGGGGTGATTGTAGGGAGCCAGTCCAGACAAAACGTTACGACATTAAGAGTGCATTCCATTGTTTTCAATGACAACACATGTCCTATAATAATTAAGACACTTCTCACTTTTATTTGGGGTACATTTTTCTTTCAGAGACGTACTGCCACTCAATTACCAAACTAATCAAACTTCCAAAGCATGTCAGTGAGGGTATCAATTAAGAAGGGAACCATGCAAGCCACCGTTGGCCCTGAGATCACAGTGTCTCTAGAGCACTAAAGGAGAGGCTGGCTGAATACCAGACATAGTTAATGATTCATCCATCACTCATTTGCCTTTTTTCTTTCCATATTCATTACCATCTGTACAACTAGACTCTCTTCATTCGCTGAGTCTCCTTTTTGTTTCGTCAGGTCTCTCTATACATCAGCTAATTTCCTGCCTTTGATAAAGCCACTGTCACTAATGTAGGCCTCAAACGGTTAATGACCAATTAAAACACAGTCTGCCGAGATGGAAAGCAGCTAATTGCTCGCGACTCGGAGCGAGGCTATGAGAAAAGGATTGGCTTTGATGAAGTTGATGATGACAGAGATGAGGGACAAGGAATGTATTGAGCAGGGCTGGAAAACAGTAGTGGTTTTAATCTTAGTAATATGTTTTAAAGCTGGCTTAGAGTCAATTAAATAATAACCTTTCAGCATATTGTAATTCAAGTGATATTAACTTTTTCAACTCATCTTGGCTCCGTTTTAAGGCCAAGTCAGTCTACGACTATGACATTTCAGGGAGGCGGTTCTTATTGGCTGTTTTGCAAATACAGATGCATGTGCATACCTTCAGCAAAAGCCTGATTCAAAGGATATCTTGTCCGAAAAGTTGTTATCGTAACCTTTGACGTTGCCAATGTTGAACCAGTATTGTCAACAACAAAGATTACAATATTGTAATCCCCAACAAAAAGCAAAGGCTGAGCTCTCTGTTGGATTCTATGGGTAACACTCTCCATTGTAAAGCACCTATTTGCAACTGGAAATTTGTTCAAGTGTAGTCAGCCAATCAAGACATATCTACCCAAATACATGCAGATCTCACCGTATATGAGGCCATATATATTACTCTTCCTGCCATCCTACACCTCCAAACGAGCGATAGTGACAGGCCCCTCTTTTGTGGAGGAAAAGAATGAGGTGTCCAAAAGATAGAACCTAATGAAGGGAGAGGACGTAGACCATGTCTCCACCGTATACGTTTTCGACACTCCAACCGAAAAAAGACTGCCGATACTGCCACACTGCATGTCGAGGGTATGTGCGGACCCCAATTTGAGGGTGCCTTTCTGTCAGTTGTTTCTTGACTAAGGCTGTATCAGCCATATTTATCTCTGGAGCACAGGAACAGCTGTTCTGTGCATCTGATGGGGCAAGTGTGTTCAACGTAACATGCTAACACACTAAAGTGGACAACCAAGATGTACCTCATCCTTACATTCAATGGGGGGGAAATAGCATCCAGTTGTTCTTTTCAAAGGAGGGATTTGGTTTGAGGGTAGCCCCACTATGGTCATCATGCAGCAGCTAGTATCTGGAATGCACCAACAGAGCGGTTCATTCAAACTCTTTATTGGCAGGAAAGCTGCAGTCTTAAAAAGGCGACAGGGAGCGCTCATAAAGGCTCAACGGGATCTCTCCCCAAGGCCTCAAGCACCAATGATATTTCCCACTGCGAGGGTGAGGAACTCATCACCTTCGGGTGGCAAAAGACAGGTCTATTGTTAAATCCCTGGTGCTGCATATACTTCTAACAATGGCCACATATCCAGCAAACACAAAAAGGACAGAATAGATTCATCTGCTCAGGACAGGGGATCGAGCCTCCTTTCCTCGCACCAGCATGGGAACCTTGACCACTTTGCCTTATCGCAGTCAATGGTAGATCAAACTCTTGCTGCCTGGATCGTTTGCACAACCTTTACAGACAATCAATGTGATGTTGCATGTATTTCATTCTATTTGAATGTGTTGTGCTATCTGGATCTAGAGTCTGGAATAAAAGTGTGATTAATTGATTGAGTCAAGCCTTCCTCGCCCAGTCCCTCTCAGGATCTAAGCCGACCAATGAGGACCAACGAGTCCATTTGTCATCCTTGGCATTTAGGTTGAGCACATTTATAATGCATATACATTGAATTGGATAGAAGCAAACCTAGGTGTTTACAACATATTCAAACAAGCCTAAATATGGACTGTAAGAAGTATAATTGTAAACACTGGCTATTAAACACAGCTCTGTGCACAAATGACATGAGTATATACATCCATGTAGAGGTGCACAGACAGTATGCACACTACACACACAGACATGCACAGTCACACAAGAGCAATCCACGGATGAGACAGAAAAAAACATGTTAAAAAAAGAGTATGTCTCGCACATGCCACTTATCTTGAGGAGACATGATTCTCAGCCCGTTGCAGTCAGCAGCCCTTTGGGTTTCCTCCCTCTCTGACAGTGTGTCAGACGGGTCTGTTCTCAGCTGTTGGCTCACACTGAGTCAGTCACCAACCTAATGAGATCACTGGCATCCAATTCGAGAGGGTCAGTGCTCATTTCGAGCAATTCATTTTTAATTGGTCTCAAATCTAATCCATTTCATAATGTCAGCTCCTTTGTTCGTCTCCCCCTGAAGCTGCTGAGTGACACGGCGATACCCTTGATGTCGTGAGTCCTGTGTGTTTCACGTCGCCTGAAGTTATTGAGGATGTTTCTGTGACTGTTGCCTGGCTGGTTGCCGTTGCCGCGGCGACGCCATACCGTAATCCTTCACCCAACACTAATGATGAAGTGTAATTAACCTCATGAAATAAAGATATTTCTTATGCTCACACAACAGCATGACAACCAGCATAGCATTTGCAAAGATGACATCAATTATTACGCAGTAATAATAGCTGCGTCTGCTGATCCGTCCATTAAAAGGCGACTTTGATGTGAACTCAAAACAAAGCACTCAACCCCAGCTGCTCTGGAAAAGCAGAGGAGACGGCACTGGGCGGCCCTTTGGCGTCAATGTTCACAATGTCATTTCTTGAAAAGGACAAATATTGAAATGGCATAGTACAAAGGCTCTACTATTTAACAACCCTCTGAAGGAGTCTATGATGTACTCCATCTGTGTTTGGATCTACCTCTCTCCTCCTTTGATCTCTTCTCCTTATATTCTCCTCTACTTTCTGAGCTTACCCTTCTTCCATCTAACTCGTGTGTGACCAGCTGCGCCTCCTGCTTTGCTTCCATCAAGATGTCACTTCTAATTTGCTGGTTGTGCTGACTCCATCCCTGCTAGCAATCAGTGGCGAAGACATCCATTACTCCCAGACGTGACAGGTCCCCCTCACAGTCCCGCTGGACGTTAATGGCACCTGACAGAACACAGGTTTACTACTTAGCAAACTGACCCCCCGGGGACCACCGATGGGACTAACACATGCTTGCATGGTTTACAAGAACCCGTCAGGGGGACGGTAACACACAAAGTCTTGTAATGTCCTAGCAGCCTCTCATAGTGGCCCAGCAGGGCATTTATAGGTACTTTGTAGACAGAAAAGTAAAGTTAGCTGGAATGAAATCACCCTCACATCTTACTAGTAGACGTAAAAAACTCGTCTCATTAAATTAGATATTCAGAATATATATAGTGCCTTCACATCGCCTGTCAGCCGGCAGCTCGCATATTACAGTTTTTACAGTGATAATTGAGAGAAATGACAGAGCTAACAGTTTTTACCTGAGGAGTGACTAGAGCTAAACGCTACATTTCTGCACGGTCGCTCTATACGGGTGCAGTGAAGAACTAGAACGGGCACTCGGTAGAGCGCATACCTTCGCCGCAGCCACTTTTTTGGTACCTTTGCATGACCTTAACCTTTGACCGGATCGATCCCAAAATCTACTCAAATGGTCCCCGGATAATAACCAATCATCCCACTAAATCTCATGCAATTCGGTTTAATACTTTTTGAGTTATCTGAATAATACACATACAAATAAGAATGCGAAGGTAACTATGGCCGTGATAGTCAATCACTGAAAACCTCAAATCAATCTATCATTTTCCTATATTTATTTGGGAAAACGCGTTGTTACCTGACCACTGAGTGACGCCTACTTGCTGAAAAGGGACTTAGATAAAAGCTTTGGGAATAGCTGAGAAAGTGGCCCGTCCAAATGTGTCATAATTCAAATAATTTAAAGTAATTTCACATGTTCTAGTTTTGCTGTGATAATGTTTTTTTCCATTTGAGCTGGCCATAGTAGCAACATCCAGTGTATGAAAGCACAAAAGCAGATCCGAGTGATGGATTTGTGTTGGTGCGGTAGGGATTTGTGTTGCGTTTGCAAAATGTTTCACAAAAAATGAGGCTGTTCATTAAAGAATATTAAATGTCAAAGTAAATCTCCCCATGTACTCTTTCAAGTTCCTCCTTTCCTCGTTACTTATTCATGAACACTGTTCATTATTCCGTGAGCTTTTTAGGTGTGCAAGGCGACGTCTCCTTGGGACCATAAACATCGAAACTAACTTTAACCGAGACGCTGACCCATCAAGAGGAGTCCTAACTCTTATTGCTGCTTGTCCACAGACAATTGAGAGTGCACAGTAGGACCTACCACCTCATTTGGCAAGCACAACCTCCTCACAGAGGGTGACAACGTTGGACCTGAAGCAATTGGTTTATATTACCCAACAGATAAGGCAATAAACTAATAGGGTGATGAGTGTCCTCACTCCTTCGCCGGTTATAAAGTTTTAGCTCCATGATTTACTGTTTACAGTTCATCTTGTGTTAATTTCCTTTTAAAAGTGTGCACCTTAATTAAGTGAACAGCGATGAAAGACAGCTTTATAGACACCTTTCTTTCATCATTAAATAAAATGCATGATTTGAATTACAGAATGGTAATGCTGAGTCATTTAGTAATGTTAATTCAGCCATGTTAATTAGCATTAGCTCAGGTACCCCATAGTACGTAATGGAAAATGATCTGTGTTTTAGACCTTATGTCATGCAAATCCATCTTTTTTTGTGTAACGGTGCTCAAAGGTACTTTACATGGTAGAAACAGAAACATTAAAAGCAATATAAATACAAACAAGGCTGATAGATGACATTATAATTATCTTATATATTTAGAAACTAAACCAAAACATACATAACTAGCATCACAGGTTAAAAGCAGGTTTCCATAAGTGAGTTTTAAATGCAGTTTTGAAAGTGGCTGAGGTACCGGGGAGAGTTCCAGAGGGAGGGGGCAGCAATGGAGAAGCCCTTTCCCGATGTTCAGATTTGCCGCTATTTAGTTTGAGAAATGTGTTTCCCATCCAGGACTTTATGTCTTTGAGGCAGTTATTGATAGTGAAGTGTGTGGGGGCGGTGATGGATTTGGTGGCGATGTAGATTTGGGTGTTGTCAGCATCGCAGTGGAAATAAAGAGCCTTGGTTGTTGCCAAGAGGGAGCAAGTAAAGGATGAAGAGGAGGGAACCGAGTACTGAACCTTGGGGGACACCTTGAGAGACTAGGAGTGCTTCAGACTTGAATATATTGAAACTAATGAACTGTTTGGGGATATGATTTGAACCAGTAATGTGCTGTATACAGCAGTGCATCCAATGGCCATCTAAAATTGCCTCAGTTTGAAGAAACAGTTTGAAATTTTTTAATAATACATATAGTTCCTGAGAGTCACGGTATATTGTGATAGTTACCTTCGCATTCGAGAACGCGGAAGGTTATGTTTTGATCGCTGTGTATTTATTTATTTATTTGTATGTGTGTTATTCGCATAACTCAAAAAGTGTTATACCGAATCGCATGAAATTTGGTGGGATGATTGGTTATTATCCGGGGAGCATTTGATTCTATTTTAGGATTGATCGGGTCAAAGGTCATGAAAAGGTACTAAAAAAGTGCCTGCGGCGAAGGTATGCGCTGTACCGAGTGCCCGTTCTAGTTGGGATATTTTTTTGTAAAACATGTCTCTACTTCGTTTGCCACAATACTGACAAACTAAGAGAAAGAGTTTTGTGGAGTCATCAATGTTCGTTTTAAGTGTAGAAAACATTACTCATATACATAATTTCTTGGTCTGAGGTAAAAACTGAAAACGATTAGTGACATTTTTTTGTACAACAAAGTGCACAAGGCAGAGAACAGAAACAGGGAGCTGGATGTTCCACGGTGGCTTTTAACAGACTGTTCCATATTCTCAGTGAGTCCAAAGTGATTCTCTAGTCTTTTAATTCTGTGAGAAGCACAGCTTTGGTGAAAGTCAACATGTTTCAGGAAGCATCTTTTCTTGTGTACCCACAAATATGAAATACTTCCCATTGTCCTTGACAAGGACTCCGACTTTGCCAGAATGATGAGGGATGGGGGAAGAGCAGGGGGAGGAGAGCAATGGCAGTAAAAACCTGGCTGAGCACCTGCCCACAAAAGATGTCTGCCAGCTAATAAAGCAACTCCACAGCTCGTTGCTGCCTCATAAATCCTTCCGTCTCTGCTGGAGGCTTTATGCCGACAAGTCTCACTGTGCACAACGATGTAAATGAAAGGTTTGACTAATCTCTCTGAGATGTCTGTCTTTAATTTGCTTCGTAAAAGATTAAAAGAGTGAATTTATGAGTTGTGCACACACAGTTTCACCACGCCTCCTGATTTGATTGCACACTCTCAGTAACATGACGATGCATTTCCTTCGTATGATTTGTTAAATCTTACTTTCACAATTCACCGGAGCAAAAGAACAACCCGTACCCTGAAATGTGAGTCGCTCAAAATGGTCAGTTCTCTCATCGGTTGCATACATCCTACTCACGCAACCCATGAGCAACTGGCAATATTAAATTAAAAAAACTCAAGTGTCTTCAAATGGTTGTTGGCAATGAAAGTTAATGGCAGCTGACAACAATAAAGCCCCATTAAACCGTAAAAATCTCTATTTTTGATAGAACTTTCATTCAGGGATCAGTTTTAATGTAATTTTACATTTGGGTCCTGGTCCTGGTCAGAATCTGAGCAGCTATTATGAGGTTGAGCTGGTTGGTATTGAGAGTAACAATCCAAGATCACATGTCATCCTCCTTTGTGGCTTGTTTCAGGACAAGCTGTTTAACCCACTCATACTTTCTCAAGGAAAAAGAACATCCCAAAGCATTTCATACCGACGCTCCCACCATGTTGCATACCAGCAGCGGGTCAGAACCCTTGGCATCACTTTTTAATACACTGTGTAGCCCAGTACATCACACTAGGATACACCATCACAGTCTGAAATTAACACACAATTAACATTGTGAATAAAAAAAAACACTGGCTTAGGTTTAGGCAAAACTAAGTTGTGGGAAAAAACATCAAGGTTGGTCTTAAAATATACTCAGACACTACTAAACTCATGTCCCTGAAGGTGGGTGTGGCCAAGGGTAATCAGCAAAGTGGAAACACCTGAGGTAATCAGCAGCACTGGAAACACCTGGGCCGGTATGCCAGCGGTGTCGGAACTACTGACTCCACACGCCACTACTTATGTTATCTAAGTTAAATAAAACCCGTTCTCTTAGCTACGACTTGTGCGTTTCCTCCTTTTGTCGTCATGGCCATGCGACCTGGTTCGTGGCAGCTGTTAATTAAATGAATGTTCTGAATCCTGTATACGTTTAGTTAAGTCGTCAGTTAGTAAAGCGCGGGAGTTAACTCACCATATGATCACCAGTAGATCGACTGCGAGTCTACGCCGGTATTCTCCTCCCTTTCTGCTATTTATTTAACAAAGCCATTGTTGCTGCATCCGCAGTACAGTGCCTTCCCAAGATGATTGTAATTGTTCAGAGTTTTTTTTATTCTGGTACACAGCGCTGTGGATAATAGGTCTGGCGAGCGAGATTAATCCTAGATTAACACTGCCCGTGACGAATGTACTTCTTTTACAGTTGCCTGTAAAACCACAGTTTGGGGATTTCTTGATCTGTGAGTAGACGAGCTTGAAGCCAGGACAATAACATTTACACATTAATCGTTCCTACGGGGGGAAATATCTTGTGACAGCGAAGGTGGGGAGAGCACGGATAAAGAATACTGAACAGAAGAGCACAAATATAGACCAAGTGAGCCATAGTTTCAACAAAAGAATATTAATCTATATCTATAACTATATCTGGATTAAAACACAGATTTGCACTTGAATGGCTCTTATTATGGTACTTTTGTGGTATGACTATGTTGAGGAAATGTTACTTTCTGTATTCTTGTTGTTCTTAGTTTGTACTCTAGGTTGAAATGCATTGATTTGGATCAAAGCTAAATGACATGTAATGTAATCAGTAAATCATAAGTTGTTTTAAAGGGGACAAATTATGCCCAGCTTTCGACAAGTTGATCTGGTTCCTTGGGGTCTTAATGTAATGTTTGTAACATATTTTGGTCAAAATACCACAAGAATCATTTCAAACAGCCTTTGTACCCTGTCAGAAACACCTCCCCTCAGACTGACCTGTTCTGAGTGGGCGAGGTGCTCCGGGTTTATCTGGCAACCCTAAGATCGGTTGACCAATGACTGCTCTCTATACCGTCAGACCTCCCGCCAGAGCTCAGGAGATACCATTTCCAAAGCGTGTAAGGGGTAAATACTAGTTTGTGAAAACCCAGAGAAACACAAATATCCGACGAAGCAAAATCCTGGACGTTTTTGGAATCCCCGCCGGACGCATTTTTTGGGTCTCAAAAACAGGACATGTCCGGGGAAAACCGGACGTCTGGTCACCCTAACTTATGGCGCCAGGTCACCGAACCGTCTTTAAACTGGGGGGGGGGTCGAGTGGTGGTGGTGGGGGGGTTCCAATGCCAACATCTACGTAGACGTTGGTGGTGATCCCAATCGACACACTCAATCATATCGTTTCTGACATAGAGGAACCACAAGCCGCGTGAGTTGTTTTTTTCCAGCGTTTGTGTGTTGGGAGACATGCCAGATACCCAAATTAACGTATAGAAGCACTAAAAAAACTGGAATTTTCATAATATGTCCCCTTTAAATGCTTGAGAATGAAGAACATGTTAGCGATGTGTGCACAGGTGCCATTTAATAATTTCACACCCACATATGCAGATATGCAGTGTTGTAATGAAATATGATTATGCCATAAAAATAAATGCATTGTATTATATTATTCAAGTGCCTCAGAGTCAAGTTGGATTTTAAGGTAATTTATGAAGCTTATTATACACACAGTCAGCAAGGATCGGAAGTTTCCCATTACGATTTAATGACATAACGGTGCTATAACACTTAGAACCATAAGAATAAATCAATAATGACACCTTTTTTGTATTCATTAGCACGCAGGAAGCATTTCAATCCAACAGTTTCTCACTCCTTTTTACACATTCAGGCATAATAGATTGTAAACGCACGACTTGGCCTCACCAGCTAATTGTAGGTATTAATATTCAGGGTTCAGGACTCAGTTTAGTTGATTGAAAGTTACCCAATACATGCCGTCTAACCGTGTCAGGAAACAAAAGTGTTTGGAGCGGTTCCAATTTGAGCATCAGACCAGTACTTTTGAGAGTTTTCCTTCTGGCTCACTCTGACTTCCGTACTGCTACGTATTTATAATACTACCGGTTTATTCAACAGCTTTTAAGTAATTTAAACTCACATGTCAAAATCTTATCAATATTTTTTTTTATCCCATCCTATAGCTTTTGCGTTGAAATGTACACATTATGATTAAACTGCGTAAAAAATTACAATAAACATGAGCAGACATGTTGATGTTGTAAATCAAATTGAACAACATAACTTGGGCTACAATAATTAGTCAGCCATGTCAACACAACTCAAACAACAACTAAAGGAAGATAATTACAAATGCCAACACAAATATTCACAAATATATTCAGTTTATAAATGCACGCAGAAGATTCACAAATAAATTCCAATGCACATATGAATAAATTATGATTTATATGAATTTTCCTCTTTTTTTATCACAAATATATTTCAGCATTTTAATGCCATTTTTTAAATTTGTTTGTGGATCGCTATCCTTTTGTTTGTGGGTTTTTGAAACTTCCCTGCTGTGGCTCGATTCGCAAATACGTTTATTTAAAAACATAGACCTATCTGTAGCCAATCAGATGACGCCAATCTTTCTGTTCTGACCCCATAAAATAATTATTAAAATATCATAATCACGAGGGGATGGTGGGAATGTGGAGCGGGTGTGTATGTGGATATGGATAGATTTGGATGTGTGCTGATTTTATTTTGTTGTGTATATATATATGTGTATATATATATATATATATATATATATATATATATATATATATATATATATTAAAAGTGTATATATATTTCTTTTTATCTCAATGTCAAGGACTAATCTGTTTGTGGAAAATGCAAAATAAAAACGTGTATATATATATATATATATATATATATATATATATATATATATATATATATATATATATATATATATATCAGAACCTGACATGTCCTCTGTGAGACCTGGCTTAAACTTAACCATTTAAAAACACAATCATGTATTCAACATCTCATCGGGAACACAACGCTACGAAACAGAGGGAACACGTTGTCAAAGTGAGTGGAGAGAGGCGGCGAGGTGACCTCCCCAAACCAAAGAACCCGCCTGCTGGGAGAGCCGGGGTGAGCGGGTCGTAGACGGAGAGGCGCGGCGTATCCGTGGAGGTCTTTCTCAGTCAAAATCAAAAGATAGCAGAGAGCTGGCGAGACACGGCCAAGTGGAAGAAGCCTCTGATGTATTTTCTTTTTCAGATTAACTTTTCGGCCTCTGACGGAACCGAGTGGATGCCCGTGTGAGCCGATGCGATGCCGGCAGCCTCTCGAGTGATGACCCCTCGGTCCGCCCGTGGCTCCCGGTCTTCTTGAATCTCAGTCAGGGGAGACGAGGATGCCGCGCAGTGCCAATCATCGCCACGGCGAGAGATTTAAAGGCATCGCGGTTTGAATAAGCTAGAGCCAGGGGCGATGATTTCCCTCTTTTAGTTATTATTTTCTCCCTATTACCGGTGTGTGATTTTCAGAGTGGGTTGGACTGAATATGTTGTACATTTTTTCCAGATTCTTAAGGCATTTATTTTGTCTTTTTAGAAGTACATTTTGACCCATGATCCCAAAGTGCTGAGTCATAGGAAGAATAAGGACTACGGGATCTTACGAACGTTTTCATTAAAATGTGTTTTTTTGGCGGCTTTTGCAAAAAAATCTTGACTTAGGCCTCGAAACATCCTGCAGCCCTCCCTTTGTTAATGCTGTCAATAAATACTCCTCGTTTGTTATTTCACCTTACTTATCGTTTGCCTCCTTTGTTCCACCCTTGTTAAAGCTGTATCTCTGTATCTTGTGTACCTCTAGGCAACGAGAGTAGCGTTACGACGAGAACCATTTCACTAGTTGTCTTTCAGTCGCCTTCATACCAGTGACTTCTAAAATAAAACTTTATTAGGAAACCTCCTTGAAAACGTAAAGTGTTGCGATCTGAAGTCCTTGACCAGACACTTCTCTAACAGCTTGTTGTGAAACTTCACAGTCTGAGGTTCAACACTTCAAGGCATCACTTGAAGCTATGTTTCTGCTTCTCAGTGACCGTACTTGTGAGTTGTCGCTCAAGAGAAGAAAAATAAGTAACCCTTGTTTAATAAAAATGTTTAACCCTCCTGTTACCTTCAAATCTACCAACATATTTGACCCGTAGGGTCAATTTGACCCCAGCAATTAAAACCTCCAGAAAATTAATTGAATTAATATTGTTTCCCATGTTTAAGTGTCACTTGATGTTTGTTTGTTGATTACCTAAATATCCCTTTAAATAAATAAAAAAGTTGATATTTCTTATATTTTTTACACAGTAAAAAACAGCCTGGGGTCATATTTACACATTTTAAGTTGTGTATAGGACATTGTAAACATATCATTATGTGAATTATAGATTTTTCCAGTTGTCCCCAAAAAATTAGCAAAAGTCATGAAATATAAAGCAAAAAAGATGATGTCAATCATTTCTTTAGAGACGTTAAAAATTGAATGGGGTCAAATTGACCCCAAAGGTAACAGGAGGGTTAAATTGTTTGCGTAATTTCAATCAGGAGAGACTTTTTTCCCTTTCGAGTTTAACAATAATTTATTACACTTTTATTACACGCTGTGATTGGCTTACAGAATAGCTCCGCCTCCGATTGGCTCATTAATCGTACACGCCCCCAATCAGCTGAGAAGACTTATGAAAAGAGTATAAAGAGTGTCTTCCTGACTGAACTTCTCATAATCTCCAATTTATCTTCACGTTAATTCTCCTCGAGGATGACGTTCATTCTTAAATTTCGTTTTGTGCACGCTCTTCCCACGCTTCGGTTAAACCCCTTTTCAGAAATGTCAAAACAGGATTTATTTTCATTTATTTTGAGCTGCACTAGTGAACTCCCTTTTCACCTCAAGAGCTTCAGCAAATTGATCAGAATATTTAGCTTTGAGTCTGTTTTGCTCTTGAAAATCCTCTCGAAACCCTTTGGCTGATCTCCTGTACTGATTGAGCGAGTCCTCGTGGATTCCCATGTCGGTAGAATTTTCCGGTCCCGTGATATTTAAACCAACATGCGTAAATGACACCGTCAACATGTACCTTGGATCAGTGGTTCATTTTTCAGTGATGTACCCCCCCCCCCCCGTGAAATATGGTTACAGCCATGTACCCCCTACCAGCGCCACACATAAAAATCTGTAATGCAAAGCGTGTCTGATTTAGAATAGAATATATACAATTAAGTACATTAATATTTAATTGAATATTTGTTAAATGACTATTTTTTAACATTATTTCTTATTTTAGACCATAACGCTACCCCCCACATATGAAGAGGCCTTTGCTTGTACTTCTAGACTAAACACACTATGTAACATTCAAAGAAGCTCCTCCCCCTTTAAGGCGCCCTGTGAATATTCAATTAAACTCGTCGTCGCCTTAAAGCCTTTTTCTTTTTTTAGCGTTGGGATGAATAAAACATGTGTGTGTTGGTAACAAGCAGCAGTGGTGTGAATGTAAATCAGCACAACAGTGTCACAGATTGAATAAAACAAATGATTACCATTTCTAAACGTATATTCTGTGTATTATAATCTGTGCAGAAGGTTGAAAGTCTGTCACATAATAATAATCACACGTCATGCTTCAGGCGACCGTTGTCCTAACAATCAAAGTGAACCACAATGTCAACTCTGCCTCTTCATTAACATAGTTAATTAAATTATATAATTGTAAATATATTTATCAGGTGATGAATTTTTGTTCTTATTCATGCCGTGATCCCCAAAAACTATTATAGTTTTTTTTTCTGAAATTTTGTTTAATGTCCTACTGCTGCTGTTTTGGCCAGGACTCTCTTGTAAAGGAGGTTGTTTATCTTAATGTTTTTTTTTTTTTTTATAAAAAAAAAAAAAAAAAAAAAAAAAAAAATCTTCAAATAAAGTATGGTCAGAAATATATAGAAAATTGTGGATTCGTTATAACACTTCCCTTCCAACCCTAAAAATCCTCATCCGCACACACACACAAACATATACACACACACACACATAAAATTCCCACCCATGCAAAGGCATCCACTCTCTTCCTTCCTTCCTTCCTTCTTCCCCTCCAGAGCTCCTCTCTCTTCCTCTCTCTTCCTCTCTCTTCCTCTCTCTTCCTCTCTCTTCCTCTCTCTTCCTCTCTCCCGAGTCGGTCTTATTTACCACCACATGCAGCCGACTGGAGTTCCACAGCGACTCGGCCCCGGGAACGCCTGCAGCCATGTGCGCCAATCAAAGCGGAGCGTCATCCTCTACCACTCGCACCCACGGGAGCACAGAGGAAAGAGGGAAGGAGAGAAGAGGGGAAGAGGAGCGGGTAGAGGACGGTTAGATAGAGAGAGAGAGAGGGGGGGGGAGACGTAAATCTGAAACCTCTGGGAATGGGGAGAGCACGAAGAAAAGAGTGGAGAGATAAGCTGAAGGAGATATGCTGGCAGCAAACACTTCTCCCCCCCACGTGGGCTCCTTGGGAGACGAAAGGAAGGAAAGATGAAGAGCAGATGGAGATGTAAAAGAAGAGGATTAGAGGATGGAAGATGTGTCGAAAGGGTAAAACTGAAAATAGGATCAATGGTATACCTTTTTGAGGCAGAACGGGAACACAAAGAACACAAATCGAAGAAATGGGAAAGAGACGAGAGTGAAAGAAAAGAGGAAGATGGAGGGTCAACGGTACAGGGTGGGGGGGTTTAACCTGACCTGAAACCCTGCAGCCCAGGTGAGAGAAGAAAGGAATAGAAGGCAAGAGAGAAAGAACAAGTAGGGATACAAAAAAAAGGTGAGGAGGGGAAAGAAGGGCTAGCGTGAGACATTCAAATTCAAAAAGGTGGAGGTTGGAATGCGATGGCTTGAGAGGGAGGAGATGGAGAATGGCACAATTCTGGGAAAGGTGGAGTTGAACTCACAGAGAAAGGATCAGAAACATGAAGAGAGAGAGAGAGAGAGAGAGAGAGAGAGAGAGAGAGAGAGAGAGAGAGAGAGAGAGCATTTAATGAAACAGAAAGGACCAGAGGCACCAATAAGAAAGCAAGATACATAACAAAATGCCCCAGGGGGGAAAAACTTGGTGCAAAAAACCTTATAATATACAGTATGTGTGTTACGTGTCACTCGTTTAGGCAGAATATCGAATGAAACTACTTGAGAATCCTGAAAATATATATTCCAGAGTGTCAGATTTGGTTGTCAGAGTCCACATGGAGCTTGTTTACACCTGGTACAACATGTGATGTGTGTCTCCATAATAAGATGCTAGTCACACTCACACCTGATATTCATGAGCGCTCTCAGCATTTCTGTTTCATATTCACCGTGATTGAATGTTAATATGCAAAATAAATGGATGTTTGTCCACAATGATTGTATTTATCTGGAGGAGATGTTGTGTTGCGGCTGATCTGATCAGAATGTGCAATGCGTCTGCATGTATTCATATCTATCGTGTGATTTTTTAAAGGGGACATATTATGCCCATCTTTCCACAAGTTGATCTGGTTCCTTGGGGTCTTAAAGTGATATTTGTAACATATTTTGGTCAAAATACCACAACAATCATTTCAAACAGCCTTTGTATCTGACAGAAACACCTCCCCGCAGATTGACCTGTTCTGAGTGGGCGAGGTGCTCCGGGTTGCCAGGTTGGAAATGGTGAAGTGTTGTACCAAAGGCTCAAAATGGTCTTATTTGGAGGGTAATTATCGTGTATCTGGCAACCCTGAGATCGGTTGACCAATGACTGTTCTCTATACCGTCAGAGCTCAGGAGATACCATTTCCAAAACGTGTAGGGGGTAAATACTAGTTTATGAAAACCCAGAGAAACACAAATATCCGACGAAGCAAAATCACGGCCTTTTTTGGAATCCCTGCCGGACACATTTTTTAGGTCTCAAAAACAGGACATGTCCGGGGAAAACCGGACGTCTGGTCACCCTAACTTATGGCGCCAGGTCACCGAACCGTCTTTAAACTGGGGGGGGGGGTCGAGTGGTGGTGGTGGGGGGGTTCCAATGCCAACATCTACGTAGACGTTGGTGGTGATCCCAATCGACACACTCAATCATATCGTTTCTGACATAGAGGAACCACAACAAGCCGCGTTATTCATTTTTTTTTCTCAGCGTTTTTGTGTTGGGAGACATGCCAGATACCCAAATTAACGCATAGAAGCACTAAAAAAGGGGAATTTTCATAATATATCCCCTTTAAGATATCTAGATCAGACCAAACGGGGTCTGATTTGACCTGAAAAGCAGTCCAAGACAGATGACGACGGGTGTGTGACGACGGTCCCACCGACGGGGCTGAACATAATCTAACTGTAAACTAAAGGGAAGCTCCAGTTTTATTGGAAACGATTGATTTGGAAGATCTTAGCTGATAAGCGTGTAGCTTTACGCTCTATAAACTCTGATTATGATTTGCATGAGCTCCACATATTAATGATGTTGCTTGTATTTTTCTATATTTTTCCCCTGCATGTGGATATATTAGTAATTTAAAACCGTCAAACCCTTTGAAGCTGTTTCCAATGCAGTGAAGCCACAGTGTACCGCCTCAAGCAGCGTCTTTTTTCTTCTCCCTAATAGCTGCCAAAGCAGCAAAAGAAAGCTCAGTCAATCCCCAATTATAACATGATAAAGTTATACTTTATTAATTGTCCATTAATGTAATTATCACAAGCAGTAATTGCCTCTTAAAAATAATGGGCAGCAAAATGGCCTCGGAGCTGAATTTTGAAAAGCACAACATTGAAATGAGACCCCCGACGTTTCACCTGAGTGATACCAAATGCACTGGGGAGGGATTAAACCTCGGCATAAAACACGGATTCTGAGATCATTAACTGAATAAACGCCATCGTTTTGAATCCGAAATATTGCACCAGGAAATCGACAAATCTGTAAACAAATATTTAAGCAAAGCGAGAAGGGATGGCCGTCACCACGGTGACCAAATGGGAAGATTTATTTTAGCTTTTATTTATCCTTGGGATTAAACATCTCATTTTCGAGGGTAACCTGGAGGCCACGACATATGAAACACAGAAAAGAAACTCAAAGTTAAGAGACGCTGACATTTAAGAAACATTGAACAGAAAGTGAAATAGAAAGAGGGTTACAAAGGGAGGAGGAGGATTGAAAATAAAGAACAAAGTGCAAAAGGAGAAGATGAAAATGACACAACAAGAGAGGAAAAACAAATGGAGGAAGTGACAGAAAAGAACAATGGAGTGCAACAGATGAGAGCGAGGCGAAGGAGGAGGTGACGGTGAATGGACGAGCCGCTGCCTGCTGGGCCTCCTGCGACGCGACGGCTCGATAAACACCTGAGACTCAGAGGATGATGATGACGATGATGATGATGATGATGGGCATCGAGAGGTGAAAAGCAGCCCGACTCCGGCTCGTCTTCCTCTCATATTTGGTGATGATGGTAATCCTCCCCCACAACAAGAAACCCACTTACTCTCTCACTTCTTAGGATTCTCTTTGTACCTTGTTGTCCCCTCCAGTGTGATGTTAACTGTCGTATCAGCTTTAGTCCCACTTCACGTTTAACTTTTACTTATATATGGGTTTTTTTCTGATGATCTTTGTTAATCAAGGGGTTTATAACATTTAAAAAAATAAGGCTTAATTTAGTTGAAAACTACTGGCGCACGTGATGTTTGTTTATGTAGTTTTACTTTGGTAAACACTTTATTTGAACACATTATAATTATATCATATTTCTTTATGAAACCAATAAAACTCATGTCATTTAACAAACTCCAAATGTTACGATATTTATTAAAAAACAGCAAGTTTGGCTCGCTTTATTAGTTTCTACTGCGCACTGAGGAACCTCCTCTTCTTGGCTGTGTGCGCATGCGCGTAGTGACGTGTTCATAAAATGATAATATCAAATAGATATTATTCTATTCATAACATTATATATAATATATGTTATTGTGTTCATAACATTATAATATATAATAGATGTTATTTTGTTCATGACGTTATTTCCTCGTTCTGATTCAACAGCGGCGGGACAGCGATGACGCGCAGAGCAACTCAAGAGCTGATTGGCTTCATCCTTGTCAGCAGCGTGATGTCACTAAAGACGTCAGCGGTAAACTATTTGAATCGAACATTGTGGTGTCACAACAGCCGCCAGCTTTAAACTCTCTGAAGTGAACGTTCGAATGGAACTAAAGCCGTCAGCTATGCTGCAAAAGTACCAGGCAGTGGTCCTTACCATTACCCAGCATGCTCCGGGGCAGCCCCCTCAGCCACATAAAAAAGCCAATAACTTTAAAACTAAAACATTTTGAAATGTGCGAATGGTCTTTATGAAGTAACGTAAGCTCTAGAATATATCCCATACATGAAAACATAGACAAAATATATTTGCACCGGGACTGTAAAGGTTGGTGCCGACATGTAAGAAGGGCTAAATATTGCTTTAATATTTGAGGTGGAGCTAGATCTCTGCTCGGCGGGAGCCGTTCTCACACCGTGGGAGGTATCCAGGGCCTAGGCGACGGCATAGGAGCCGGAGCCCTACCTGCATGGCTCGACTGTAGGACGCGAGCAACGGCAACACTTGCCTCTCGGCACAGTGGCACCTACAGCTTGTCGTAAACAGTGCAGGTCGACTGATGGCCAACGGGTTTAAAGACCTCTCACGGCGGTTTGGACGTGATACCACTGAGTGGGCTGATAGTGGCTGAACAAAACACAAATGTGAAAAAAAGAAAAATCAATGATAATGCCATCTTTGAAAAAAAAGTCTGTTAAGATGGTTAAGCTTCCCTTAAATTAATTTAGTCTCGTGATGCTTTCTTAGGACGATAACTCTAAGAATTAGATTGGTTGGTTGGTCATTGATTAATATAATTGCGTTAATGTAACATGTAAAGTCTCTTCTAGTTGCTAGGCAACTGTACAGACGCTTCTCACCCTCCCGGAAAGGATCTCTCCCCCACACACACACACACACACACACACACACACACACACACACATATATATATATATATATATATATATATATATATATATATATATATATATAGTTAAGTGACACACTGAGCTTACAATATACACTTTATTTTTCACGTTATTATTATTATTATTATTTTATTCCATCTTGTCTACCAGTGCTTTTGAACATAAAAGGTAATAAGGCTTGTAAAATCAGTAACTTATTAAAACCCATTTTTATAGAACTGCTTCTAAGGGAAGTAAACTTGTATGCACTGCTTTGGTTCCCCTAAATTAGTTTATCCGTTGTTCTACATTTTCTAATTTGTATTTTCATCAATTCCATTAGTTTTGCCTTGTTCTTTGTAAACCCTGTTTTTAAAGGTGTTACATAAATGAAAAATATAGTTATTATTATAAACCCTAAATCGGAGACCTTGAAAGGCGCCTCATAAAATAAATGTATTATTATTATTATTAGTATTAAATGTGAAAAGTATATGCTTGATAAAGATTGATTATTGTTTAAAAAAGGGCCGCCACCTCAACAGGACAATAGACGAGGATAGGACATATTTGTTCTGCAGTAATGGTATGCGGTCAGGACTAATAATAAGTTAGATTGAATGCCATATTCCTATTTGTTAAGGATGACACAAAGGTGACGAGAGCTTAACACTGTTTGAGTTTGATTAAGTCTCTCGGAGTGTTGACGGAGAGCGGCAGCGGAACGAGAGGACGTAGCGATGTGTGTGTGTGTGTGTGTGTGTGTGTGTGTGTGTGTGTGTGTGTGTGTGTGTGTGTGTGTGTTTATCAAACACGAGTGTGTGACTTCGACAGGTTGTATTTGCTCTCCCTGAAAGTCATTTTCAGTGAGTAATGTGGTTGGTTAGTGTAGGGGGGCGTGTCCTCGTGGTTCGTCTAGGGGGGCGTGTCCTCGTGTCCTCATGATCTGGATGAGAGAGCAAAAACGACTTTTACCCATATTTTTTTTTTATGTTACGGCCTTACAACTTTCTGAATATTATACAATTGTATGTTATAGTGAGGTTATATTATAGTGATGTTATATGTGTGTACAATGTAGATATTTCTTATGTTTTACAGTGAAATTGACCCCAAAGAACACTGATGCGTACAAGATGTGTTCAGGACATTGAAAACATATCATGTAATTTGAATGTTTACCCAGTTCACTAATGAATTAGAAAGTTATGAAATATGAAGCAAACATTTAGAGACGTTAAACATTGAATGAGGTCAAATTGACCCCAAAGGTAATAAGAGGGTTAAAGGGCTGCTCACTTATCAGTAAATACTCAAAGTTGTACTTGTTAAATATATAATACATATTTTATATTGGATGTAAAAAGCTCTGGGCAGTTATCAGGATGGATGGGCCCCTAATTAGGCGGCAACGTATATACTTGTAAATGTAAGATTAACCATAACATTGAATCTGAGCCTTCATCAGCAACATTTGGAGATTAGCCTACAAGCAAGAAGCTGGTTGACATGAATTATTAATAATGAGCTGCATATTAATAATGCCCCTGAAATTCAGAATGTGTACCTGAAAGCCGTCGCTTTAATGAACCTCAGTTTACCACACAACCGAAGGAGGAGTCTTCAGTTGTTGTATTGATAATAGTTTTGTATAGAGACTTTATTAAAGATATACCCTGTGCTGTTAGTTGAGGCCATTGTTCTTGAGTTGGGAGTGAGTTGTTGACCCCATCGGGGTCATGAGGTCAGAGGGGCAGCAGAGAAGTGAGGAGGGAACTGAGTCTGAAAGTAAAAACTCTCAGTTCACCAGTTATTCTGTGTTCCATCCCCGCCTGTGTTCATGACCTCCGGGTGGAGACGGAGACAAGGCGATGAGAAATAAGTGGCTGAATGTAGACCTTCGAGCAGTTTCCCCTCGGCTCGGCCTCGGGGGACAGGGCGAGGAGCTGGTCTTTCACATTGAGGGAGCTAGGCCATGCATCTGTTCTGGGTACTTCACCGTAGAGGTATTCTGGGCATGACGGGAACCGAGGACTGATCCAGAACATAGTCATAGCCCAAAATATCCCATCTGGCTCGGGAACACCTCAGGATACTAGCTGGAGGAGACGGATGAGAAGGTCCATGACCTGGACCCAGATAACTTGAGACGGACACATATTATGATGAGGAAGCCGTTCATTTTTCGACTTATTATTTTAAACCAGGTTTTTAAATCGGTAATCTTTTTTAAGATTTGCATGTGTAAAAATATCAACATAGCTTACAATTGCTATATTCTTTTTTAAAAGATAGTGTATCAATATGTCCATGACGACTATTGATACTTTTTTCATAAACATATACAGTATATATGATACATATTCTAAAAACAATTCTAAAAACATTTTTATTGGTATTTATATATCAGATTATACCGAATATTATTATTATTAGTTTGATGCAATTTAATTTTGTCATTAACATATTAGATTAATGAGGTGGTGCAAAAGAACATGCACAATTTTTACATGTCCCTTCAAAACAATTGATTATGGCAATATGTAAATCATTGTATTGCAATAAATCGCGATACATCGTATGATAGATGGTGTGCACGCGCAATGTGTGCACACCATCTATTATTAGTGCGTTATTGGAACAGTTTAATATATGTATGTGGCATTCATTTATCCCATGACAATACGCATTAACACATATCCATATACTTCTGGTCTACAAGTTTGCTCAACGCTGCGTACACATTGAGTTTGTAGATGTGTCTCCTAAACTAAAAAGAGGTTTGAATGTATGTAGCTTTTATTACATGTTTTATTTGATAACTTATTAATTCCTTCAAATCCCTTTTCTCTGCTGCTGCTCAAACTGTAGGCTTGCATACATATATATATATATATATATATATATATATATATATATATGTGTGTGTATATGTGAACGTGTGAGTGTGATCCCATAGCAAAAATATGTCATCCCTATATTTTAACTTCTGTTTTTGATTTCCTTTTTTAATGTACTTGTGTGATTTATTTTCTTCTTGTTTTACATATTTAATGAGCATTGTTGGCAGAAGCTGATATCTAAGATATGCATGGCAGCATTTCAACTGCTTATCTGTAATTGGTGTGCATATATATGACAGGGAAATCATTTTATATTCAAACTATTCTTTTGGTGTCCTGCCAAAAACTGTTAAAATAGAAGCCTATGTATACTGTGCAGCTTCGGGGTGAAATAATTCTGCTCCATTAAGCCACGATGCAGTTTGAATAATACAAAAGAAATGGGATGGAAGTGGTCTTAATGTTAATAAGGATCAGGGTCGCCTGCAGTAAAACAAAAAAAGGGAAAGATTTTATAATGAATTTGCATTATACTAAACGCAAATTAAATAACTGACTAAATATATGAGGAAATAAAGAAACGTGCATATGTTTTTTTTATCTCTTGTTGCTAGACAATCATTTAAAAAGTGAATGAAATTTGTTTTGCATACGGTGTATCCTTGTTCCAACTGTCACTGCAAATATGAATTAATCAATTTATCATTTTCATTTTTCCTTGGAGGCATACAAGATCTTTTCTGGTCAATGTGTGAAATGTTCAAAAGCATAAAGATAAAAAATAGACGTAAACTAGAACAGCCACTCGGTAGAGCGCTTTTCTGGTACTTGGCATGAGAGTGTGGGGAGCTTGATGTCATGTGAACATGTTGGCATTAGTTGCACGCCAAATGGATATAAATTGACCGCACTACGGTAAAAAGAAGATCTTGACCTTTTCATGACCTTGACCTTTGACCCAAATCTAATCAAATGGTCCCCGGATAATAACCAATCATCCCACCAAATTCCATGCGATCCGGCTTAATACTTTGAGTTATGCGGATAACACATATAAATAAATAAATACACCGATCAAAACATAACCTTCCGCAGAATGCGAAGGCAACAATGTGCGAAATGTCCTAAAAAAAAAAGATAAAGAAGAGCAGTTGTGACATTGTTTATGTGATACTGGTTCATTTGAAGAGCGTCTCAAGACTCTAGTGACGTGAGCGTGAAGTAACTCCATCAAACGTCCCCAACGCCCCGGTAGACCAGCCGCGTGGAGAGGACTAATGACTGGCGTAACGCGGCCGGCGTGACGATACCCTCCGTCCGCCTCTTCCTCTGCGAGTCGCTCTCGCACCGTAACGAGCAGAGATGAAGCCGCGTTGGCCACGACGCTCGTGTGTGTGTGTGTGTAGATCTACTGTGAGAATATCCGTCAGACATCAGAAGTTATGACTCATTAAAATGCTGAATGCAAAGCAGCCAGCCGGCCGGTCGATCCATCAGGCAACAAGTCAGCGGACCAACAAGTGTACGACAAATTCTCTCTCTCTCTCTCTCTCTCTCTCTCTCTCTCTCTCTCTCTCTCTCTCTCTCTCTCTCTCTCTCTCTCTCTCTCTCTCTCTCTCTCTCTCTCTCTCTCTCTCTCTCTCTCTCTCTCTCTCTCTCTTCTCTCTCTCTCTCTCTCTCTCTCTCTTCTCTCTCTCTCTCTCTCTCTCTTCTCTCTCTCTCTCTCTCTCTCTCTCTCTCTCTCTCTCTCTCTCTCTCTCTCTCTCTCTCTCTCTCTCTCTCTCTCTCTCTCTCTCTCTCTCTCTCGGACTTAACAATGTGCAACTGGACTTGTGTTCACAGCATATACACAGAAGTAGCATGTTGGCTAAATGAGGCATCAGCAGTCGATAAGGTAATTTGAGAATGATGAAAGGTGAAAGTCTCTCTCTCTCCCCCTCTCTCCTCCTTGTTCCTCCCAGTACGTGATTCCCCTGATATTCCTCTGATCTACTGCAGTACATGTGCTGACTGTTTGAGAAGGTGAGGATTAAGGTGGGGCGAGGGATTCCTCCTCTGCCGCGTGATTTACAGCGGTGTGATGTGCCGAGCGGATCGGTCCTCCCTCACGCGCCTCAACTCTCCGACAGGCCGCCTTCTGGAAAACAGAGACATCAGCATTCACTCGACATCTTTGGTGTCTTTCCTGGTGACGTCGGACATCTCCAGCTCTGGCTTTGTGTCCGCGGCTCTGGTGTTAAGCTAATGAGCCACATGCTCAGTTGGACCGGCGACGGCGGGTGAAATCAGCGTCTTCACATTTAGTAAAGGATGATAGTTGACGAGTTGCACATATGTTCCACAGAGGGAAACTTCTGATCCCTCACATCATCCATCACGACCTTGGAAGGTACCAACTTGGGAGGGTGTTGTATGAAACATATGGTGAATGGCCAAATGCCCTCAAATTAAAGATATGTCCATCTACAAATACAGCATTACTGATTTTGTCCACGCTTTCCGTTTTAAATATAAAACAATTACTCATAATTGCGTGCCAACATCATGAGTAAAGAGGAAGGTATTCTCAATATTGGGGAAGGAGATTTACAATTCGAATGGTTAGAAATTGTTGTGGCAAAATGAAGAGACGTTGATTTGGCGAAGCAACCCAACGGGAAATGTTTTTTAATGAGCACAAGGCAACATTCACCAAGTTTAACAAATCCGTCTTTCGAGAATGTTTAGCACATATTTTTGGTTTAATTTTAGCCCCTCCCATCAGATCTTTTAACCAATCAGATCAGAGATGTTGAGAACCTGGTACATCGTGACTCAACCGCGCTAATTAACAAGGATCATAGTCCACTTTCAGGAAACATGTTAGATAACCAATTATCATAGCTAGGTACATATTTGTTTATGCGGGCTAACTCTAATTAGTTCTACCTAGGTTATATGCTTATAACAAAACCATGAGAGAAAGAGAAATCTCAACATTGATTGTGATTTAAAACCCATGCACTGAAAGTGTTTGGTTATTTTGACGGGTTACTAAAAGTTTGAGCAAACTATAGACCACCACCAAGGCGCTACGTGTCTCGTTGTGTTGACCCAGAATGGAAAAAACAAGATTTAAGATGATTTACCACAATGTCAAACTATAGGTGTAAATGTATTCACCAATGTGATATATAACAACAACGGTGTCTGCATTGACATCAATTATCTAAAAGTCTTTTCCAAACGAGTAATTTGCCCTCCTGTAAATTATTTAACCTTTGCGGATACTACTGTTTTATTAAATGCATCATCAAGTTGAGGCTATTTTTAGAATTCCTTAAAGAGACGTTCAGATACAACTTCTTGTAAAAGATATATATCGGTCACACTTTAATAACTGCACGCTATGAAGCATTAGTTAAGTATGAGTAACCACTTAATTAATCATTTATAAAGCATTGTTGTACAATTTATAAATGATGGATTCACCATTTGTAAATAAATTATTATAAAAAGTTTCATAGCGTGCAGTTAATATAAAGTGTTTTTTCTCTGTAATATTTGGTCATGTTACCTTATAATAACAGCACGCTATGAAGTATTATATAATACTTGATTCATTTACAAATGCTGAATCCATCATTTATGTTATTGTTCACATTTCCTTTAGTTTTAGACAAAATCAATCAGCGATATATGAATTGGGAACATGTCATAACTCAAATAAATTCAGTGTTTTTCTTTAAAGGAATAACAATCTGCCTCAATCGGCAGTGCTGCCTGTGTGAGGTTCTGTCAGGCAGGAAGATAAACAGACATGGAGAGCGAGGAAGATTACCTCTGGAACACCTGCGGTGTAGAACGATGTCTCTCCTCACCTCTCTTCCCGTATTATTGACAGAGAGTACGATCGTGTATTGAAGCCGCCATTACAGCTGCTGGATATGTGTTTTTAGTCATCTAATAATATGAATACTTTCAATTTATTTTGTGGTTTTGAAGGTACTCAAAGACTGTTTATATGTTACAATCATACACCGTAGACACAGCCGGGGGAGCAATTGTCTTGCTCAAGGACACGTCGACTATGGCGATGATCGAACCGCCAACCCCCCGATTGAACGACGTACCTGCTAACCACTGACCCACGGTCACTCACATGTAAAATTAAAGTAAAATGAATTAAAGTAAAATATTTTTTGGGTTGGTTTTCATCTATTCGTGTTTTTCCCTTCATGTGAGGAGAGTTGTGGCAGTTTGCTTTAACCCTCCTGTTACTTTCACATTTACTAACATATTTTACCCCTGGGGTCAATTTGACCCTGGCAATTAAAACCTACAAAATTTTTTTAGAATTAATATCGTTTCCCAAGTTTAAGTGTGAGGTACTTTATGTTAGTTTGTTGACGACCTAAATAGCCATTTAAATATATAAAAAAGGTAATATTTCTTCTATGTTTGTCAAATTGAGCCCAAAGAACATTGAATGGAGTCAAATTGACCCTAAAAGGTAACAGGAGGGTTAAACCTTTTAGAAATACACCTTCGATTATAATATTTCTGCTAGTTGGAAATGAAGAATTCCTCTTGATTTGTGAAAAGTATAATTTTTCTTCTTCACAGATGTTATCCAACATCAGAACTGTTCCCTCTAAACCCTTTAACACAGCAGACACCATGATGTGCTGCTCTCAGCGCCTTCAGACCGACCCACAGGTCCCACTGCAGAGCTCGCGCGGCGCTCTTCTTCCCGTTAGCCGGAACACACTGAAGAACGGCGGCAGAATCGGTAACGGTCGTCCGCTACGGCCGAGCCGTCTTCACAGAGGGAGGCTCTCCTTCGGTGGCTCTTGATTAAAGATGATATCGCCCGGTGGTCCGTTGTCATCCGGTGTCATCGTTCGGATCGATTCGGTGACAGATTAGCCCCGGGAGGAGCAGATTGTGTCCGTTAGCTTGCTTTTGCTTTCTGCTTTCTCGGCATGACGCAATTGACATCGGGGGGTTTTATGGATTGGGCAATTATTGCAACACTTGAGACGGGTAGGGTCGGCGGGGTTGTGAGGAGGAAAAGCTTGTATGTGTGTGGTGTTGTATGCGTGTGGTGTTGCATCGCCGCAAAAAAAAAAAATCATTCCGTATTGACGGAGGACGGCTAGACCTTCTACACAGAGGCGGAACGTTGTAATATCAGCAAACTAAAAAGGTTTACTGGGAACGTGATGATATGGATCCCTGCTGCTCCTCAGCTCAACTACTTGTTCATTAGTATGGGCAGCAATCTATTGATACATCTGACTATTGATTTGGCCATGAGTATGTAGGGCCTTGCTTGGTGTTAGAAGGGAAAATGTTAACCAACAAAGAAAAGAAAAGTTTTTGTTGAGAGAGGAATCTACTGAGAGCTTAACTGGTTTGTGTTTGGAGGAAATATGTTGGCCTCACCGAGCTCGGTAGTCGGCCGAGCGGATTTTAGCTCAAGCTCCGTCAAAACAGAGCGGTCCTTTACCGCTATGTGTGGCATGTAATGGTAAAATATACCACTGTCATGTTATGCGAAGATGAAACTAAAGTGATCAGGAGTTTAAAGGGGTTTAGGCCACATTTACAGAAACAAATATTTCTGCCCCTCTGTTTTCAAAAATAACTTTGTACACACAAGGTTGTTTCAAAAAAGTTTCTGTTTAATGAACCCGCATAAATACGCCGTCTTCATACGTCCGCATAGGACGTGAAGCATTTTTAGTCGCATCCTGTGACGTTTGACCACCTAAAACTCTGTTCGACCTCGTTCACACGCAAACACAAGCACTGAGTTTTCAGAAATCTCCACTTTGGCCGGAGTTTTTAGAAGTGATTGTTTATCGTGATAAAACCTCAGTTTTTGTGTAAATGAAAGTCCAAAACGCATAAAAATCTATGCGTTTTCCCATTGTGTAAACGGTGTCTTAGTGTGGCAGGAAAATAAGGTGTAGACCAGCCTGCTCTCGTAAAATGAATGGCCTTCCACTCTGGGGGTTAGGGGAAGATACAAGGTCTCTGGGTCTTGATCGAGATACGGAGCTGACCCTTCCGGACGAAGGAGAGGGGACTTCTTCTTTGAAGCTGTCGTATAAACCAGAATCAGCACTTTTGTTTGCCAAGAGGCGTGAAGCTAATGTTGTATAAAGAAGGCTGTGACTGTGGCTTTGTTGAATCTCGTGCCACAGAGTTCCCTAAGAAGCTGTGTCAGAACTTTCCTCCTTACAAGGAATACAACAGATAAAGGCCATTTTGAATCAGAGACTTCATTCCTCCTTTCCAGATTGACAGAGAGAATCTTCTACACACACAAGTTGCAAGGCAGTTGGTCCCCGGCTATAGGGCCTGAGATGGTTGTCTATTAAATGAGCCTGTGTCGGGAAGAGGCGATCCTTTGGGGGCAACAGGCACACAAAAAACACTCCGATAACCATCGAGGAACCGCACTACCGCCTATCAACTCTCCAGAGACCTTTCGTTGAGGGACCACCACCGTGTATAGAAAGTGTCTTAACTTGACGCCGTAATTGCCTTTTGTGCTCCGGCAGCACTCGAGCAGGATTATGTTTTTTTTTAATCAACCGAATCGATAACGCAGGAGGAAGGTAGGCCCCCTCGTAGGTTGGTGCTATTAATGAACTAAACGCTTCTCGCTGGATGTGTTCGGTCAGCGATCGCAGCAGGGCAGAGAAATCACTTGGCAACAAGAAGACAAACACACGGACCACAACAGATCATTAATTTTGCTGTAGGGAAAGAAGAGTGACACAAATATTGAGTATATAATGAGTGAGCCGCCGCAACCGCACCATCTGTACCACGGCAACGCTGGCCGAGGCCCATCGGCAACCGACACACGAATGACTCGCCTCGCTTTATAGAGCCTGGCAAAAATAAGTATTCTGCTCTTGCTTCTTTAACCCTCTTATTACCTTTGGGGTCAATTTGACCCCATTCAATGTTTGACGTCTCTAAATAAATTATTGGCATCATTTCTTTTGCTTCATATTACATGACTATTCCTAATTTATTGGGGACAACTGGAAAAACCTGAAATTCATATGATGATGTGTTCAATGTCCTGTACAGAACTTAAAATTCGTATATTTGACCCAGGCTGTTTTTTACTGTGTAAAACATAAGAAATATAACCTTTTTTATTTATTTAAAAGGGCTATTTTGGTTGTCAACAAACATACATCAAGTGACACTTATACTTGGGAAACAATATTAATTCCATTAATTTTCTTGAGGTTTTAATTGCTGGGGTCAAATTGACCCCACGGGTAAAATATGTTAGTACATTTGAAGGTAACAGGAGGGTTAAGTTAGCTAACAGCAGATCCATAAAATGAAGAACCAGGAATCCAGAGTTGAGTTCAGGGTTTTCAGTATGAATCTTTGATATTGTAAAACTGTGGAGACATAACATGACATAACCTTACAAACTGTACACACACGTATGCATAAACAAATCTATGAATGACACAAAGCCATAATGCCAGATAATTACCCCTATCCATCAACATGAATCTCCTGACTACTTTAGAGTCCAAGCTAACCCCAACATGACGAAATGCCAATCACTATTAGCGTCTATTGCTCCAGCACAACATTATAGCCTACTATAACAGTAATTACACAGATAGCCGATATTTACATGTTACGTATATAGATACTCACAGACTTAGAAAGCTCTAGATGAAACGTAGCTGCAGAATGTGTTTTCATTGGAATCATGAAACAGGAAAAGAGGATGAATCCAAGAACAAAACGGCACCACTTGGCATCTCTGATGACAATGTGGGGCAGAACAATAAGTGTACCGAAAGTTGCTTAATATACCGTTAATATGTACAATAAGTCTGAGAGACCCTGAAATGAATAAAGTATAAACCAAATGGCTTTAAACCGAAAGGACGGTGCTGGAAGGAAGGAGTGGCGTGTTGGGGAGTGTGAGTGTGTGTAAGCGTGGATGTAGGCCCAGTGTGTGTGTGTGTGTGTGTGGGGGGGGGGTATTTAGATTAAGTAATTAATCACCATCATCAATGTGACCGATTTGTTTGGAGAAATCCAGTTTCTTAGTTTGATTGTATTGTATAGTGTATAGCAGTCATCTGTGATCAGCCTGTTAACTTCTAATGTTGTCGATGAAATTGATCACTCAAATTCTGCTCAATAATAATGGAGACACTCCATCTTGCTAACTCAGAGTTGGGGTGCTACACACTGTTAATATCTACAATAAGTCTGAGACACCCTGTAATAAATAAAGTATAAACCAAATGGCTTTAAACATGACGGTGAGGAAAAGAGGAAAAACAAACCGAAGAATAATGAAACAAACACACGTGTGCGTGGAAAAGGACCGACAATACAAGCACGGGCACACATACAGTCACACACACACACACACACACACACACACACACACACACTTGGGGGCCACGCTCCAGACATCCTCCAGAGGGCGACGGGGCAGGGGCGACAGTGATGGATCACAGGCACATCTGGGCTGTAATAAGTAGGTCCTGCATCCCACCTGCATTCAGCAGGAGGCAGAACTCCTGCATAATGGCTTCACATAGAAGGCCAGGTACCCCGGGCTGCATAATGCCGTGTCAGCGTGCATGTGTGCATCTTGTCATTACTGGATTTACTACTCGGGGCAGGCTAAAGCAGGCAGGTGTTTTGGCTACTGTGCAACAGTATTGGCTGGAAAAAAATGGCAACAGTTTGGAATTATTTAGCAGGAGAAAAACATCAAAGAAACACATTCATATACTATAAATGCGGAATATATGCAAGGTTCTTGCGAGGTTGATCATCAATTGTCACGAATTCCCCGTCAAATTTGTTCTTTTCATTCCGTTTGCTGGTTTAATGAAGTCTTACTTCATTCTATACGCCACCATTCCCTTCACCTGGTCCTCACGCCCGTCCCACCTGCAGCCCTTCCCTTCTTTAGTCTGTATCCAGGTCCCCTCTCTTGTCCTCTGCCAGATTGTCTTGTGTTTTCGCTGTCCAGCGTGACCCTATTCTGTATTCCTGACCTTGTGTCACGGGAGTATTATGGTGGACCCAAATATACGACTCAGGAGACAGAACTGGAAAACAATTAACTTTACTCCAAGTACCGGCAGGAACCAAACAGACGAGAACAGATAAATACACTTGGTAACGCTGGAGAGGTTCAAGAAGAACACAAGATGACCTGTCAGAGGACAAGAGAGGGAACTTGAGTAGACGGGGACTAACGAGGGAACGGCCAACAGGTGAGACGGGCATGAGGACCAGGTGAAGGTAATGAGGGACTAACGAGGTGATCAGAGGCAGGTGAAGGGAGTTGGACTGACGAGATGGGAAGCAGGATCTGGAATGACATGATAGTCAGACCCCCGTTTACACATAGCCGAGTATTTACAGAAACAAATATTTCTGCCCCTCCGTTTTCAACAACATTATACACACAAGGTAATTTTCAAAAAAAGTTTCTGTTTATATGAACCCGCATAAATACTCCGTCCGCATAGGACACTCACCTTTTAGTCGCATACTGTGACGTTTGACAACCTAAAACTCGTTTGACCTCGTTCACACGCAAACACAAAAACTGAGTTTTCAGAAATCTTTGGCTGGAATTTTTAGAAATGATCCTTTTCCGTGATAAAACCTCAGTTTTTGTGTAAATGAAAGGCCAAAACGCATGAAAATATATGCGTTTTCCCATCGTGTAAACGGGGTCTGAGTAGACGGAGACTAATGAGGGAATGGGCAACAGGTGAGACGGGCATGAAGACCAGGTGAAGGTAATGAGGGACTAACGAGGTGATCAGAGGCAGCTGAAGGGAGTTGGACTGACGAGATGGGAAGCAGGATCTGGAATGACGTGATAGTTAAAGACAGTATGAAAACAACTAATACAAAAAGGAAGGTGTGGAGCTGAACTGTTACAGCCTGTCTGTACCCAGTGAAGGAAATCATCTTTGTTACGCCCGGTATCAGAGTCGTGCTTTCGGGCCACAGTTTGTTCCACCATCACATCAATTATTCTGAGATTTCGTAACACCTTGCATATTTTAAAATACACTTCTGAAATAATGCTGAAAACATTTTATTGATCAACTATCTAAAAAAAAATACATTAACATCATCAGAAGCGTCCAGTACAGCATTTTTTAATGGAAAGATACGTTGTGGCAATCCATTGTAACTCTGGCTTTTTTTCTTCTTCCTTTCTTTAAGCACTTAACTCCCTGATGGAGTTTTCACTGCATCTAAATTGAGACAATTGATAAGGTCACAAAAAGCAAGAACCAGAAAGGTACCACCTGCAGTTATGCCCCATCTTCTTTTAGCAGGGTCGTCCATCCTCAGCATGGGGCGGCCGCTGATAGCCTCCATCGCTCTTTCAACCAAACGCACCTGGAGCAAATATTTCACTTTAATTAATAGGTGTGTAACTTCATACAGAAAGGCTTTAGAGCAGATCTGGTTTACATTCATGACAATGTTAACTTGTTATCGTCTATAACGGCTGTGGTGTGGATTATCGTTTGAACCAAAGACAGACTAGTATACTTTAATCTTATATTTCACTTTCAGCTTAGGCCACATTTACACACGGGTATTTACAGAAACAAATATTTCTGCCCCTCCGTTTTCAAAAATAACATTGCACACACAAGGTTGTTTTCTAAAAAGTTTCTGTCTATATGAACCCGCATAAATGTGACGTTTGATAACCTAAAACTCTGTTTGACCTCTTTCACACGCAAACGCAAAAAATGAGTTTTCAGAAATCTCCACTTTGGCCGGAGTTTTTAGAAATTATCCTTTTCCGTGATAAAACCTTTGTTTTTGTATAAATGAAGGGCCAAAACGAATGAAAATATATGCGTTTTCTCATCGTGTAAACGGGGTCCAAGTAGCAACAGGTGAGATGGGCGTGAAGACCAGGTGAAGGTAATGAGGGACTAACGAGGTTAGGTTCATGCGTTTTCCCATCGTGTAAACGGGGACTGAGTTGTGTTGTATGTATTATTAAGGTATACTAGAGAAAACTGCACATATTGTATTTAATTGAGCATGCACTGTTCACCACATTTAATTTAACCAAATCAATCGTTCATAATTGTTAAATGGATTCCCCTCTTGAATACTGAGTAAGATGAAGTGTGCGATCCAGATGGATATGGATCGTCTGTGACGGAGCATCGAAGGCTGCGTCCACTAAGCCCGTAGAAATGAGATCTATTAAATTGTTTTTGACCACACGGGTTTCAGCGGGAAAAAAAACCCTGACCCTGAGCTGCTCAGATTACCACAGTGAATACGAGTCAATCTGCAATTAAATGTAATTAAATGTTGCTTCCTCTCGTAAGCGCTATCGGAGTCGCACCCGGAGGAGCGCGTGCGTACGAGCTCTCTTCACAAACGGGCGAACGCCGTCTTCGCTCCCGCCGCCGTCTCACTTCACGCTTCGGCGCCCTGCGGCGTCTGAGGAGCGCTGACCCTTCGCCGCGGCCGCTGACCGCCGCTTGTGAAGTGCACGGCGGGTGGGTTGTAAGGCGGGTTGGATTAATTAGCTCGTGGGCTAGCGTGGTGTTGCGCCACGCTCCAGAAAGTATCAACTGTGGGCGGGCGACGCGCCGAATCGGGCCCTGACCTTTCCCCGTCATTACGGAGCGATCCCTGGAGGGAGGAGGAGGCTGTTTGTTCCCTCTGGGGGGGGGGGTTTACTCACACGTCTCTGTTTCTATCTGACGGTGACATCTGTAGGTGTTGGTGGGAGGTGTTGTTGTTGCTCTTTGTGATGCGTTCGTGGCGTTGGTGTGTAATGACGTTAAAATGTGTGAGCATGAACTGTGACTCCCTCCTCAGTGATTGTGTAAATAATAACTATGGGTCAGTGGGTAGCGGGTCCGTCTTTCAATCAGGGGGTCGGAGGTTCAATCCCCGCCCTAGTCGATGTGTCCTTGAGCAAGACACTTTATCCTGAGTTGCTCCCTGTAGCTGCGTCTACAGTGTATGAATGTAACAGGATTGTAAGTCGCTTTGGATAAAAGTGTCAGCTAAATGACATGTAAATGTAATGAATCAGTCGGATGATGGTAATACGCATGATATAAGGCTGGACCGGTGACACCCTGTGATGTAGTTAATTAGCTACGTTTAAAAGAGTAGCTCAACATAATAATCCATTTAATTTATATAGTGATTGTCCTTTTTACATGTTTTTGTTTTGTTTTGTTTTTTTAATAGATGAAACGAATGACATCCTTATTAGAAGACATTAGAGCTGCTTGTCCTTGTCATGCTAATTCATATTAGTGCCCGACTAAGCTAACTGTCTACTGTAACTTCATATTTAACAGAAAAATGAGATCGGGATATTAATCTCATCTTGTGTGTGTGTGTGTTTTATGAATAGTACATTAAATAACTGTCATTTAACTGCAATGAATTAAATCATTCTCCTCTCCAGAGCACCAGATTTTAGTTGATGTTATAGTTGCAGAATGAGGGTTACGTCGGGACCAGACTTTTTTTTGTTTGGATGTAATCAAAAAAAAGGTGTTGTAAAGTCTCCTGGCTCCAGCTTTGTAGAAGAGGCTCATCCTTGAATAAATATATAACCTTTAGAAACTTCTACAAAGGGAGAAGCTGTCAAATCAACACTTCTTTTCTCTCTCTACCAGTTTATTCCGTATTTTAAATTCACTTACTCCTCTGGCCGAAGCCGTGCCGCTTGTCACCGTCAGATGAATCCACACCCTTCCCTCCCCTCAGCAACACCGTCGCTGCTTACATGTGTTGCATCCTTCCCGGTGTAATGCAGAGAGTTTGATATCAATCTTGGGCCCCGCTGGATATGGAGGGTTTGGAATCCGACAGAATATTGTCCTCTACAGGTTTTTACGTGCCTGGATATTTCCTGAATTAATGGTTTCTGGAAGTTACAGTTATCTCATATACAGTGGGGACGGAAAGTAGTCAAACCCCTTTAAAATTGCAGCCATTTGATACAAATCTAAAAAGTTAATTTTATTTCTAATTAAATGTTCACTAAGCAGCCCATCTTGACATAAAAAACAGAAATGTAGAAATCTTTGCAAATTTATTAAAAAAGAAAAACTGAAATATCACAGTGAAAAATGTAAAGGGGTCTGAATACTTTCCGTACCCACTGTGTATATATATATATATATATATATATATATATATATATATATATATATATATATATATATGTCTGTGTAAATATATATATATAAGTTTGTATTATATTTATATATGTATATAACACATATATATATATATATATTTATATAAATAAATAAAGAGACAGACGTTTCATGTACCTTTAACCCTTTGCTGTGGGCCTGAGCTCATGCTCATCCTTCAGATCAGGGAGCTCATGTAATCCTGTTGACCATCACACTTTTAGAAACATGGGAACTCTCATTGCGCTCCAAAACATTGCTGATCAGTTTCAGTTCAGAAAGGTCAGAATATTTTGAGTTGATTGCTCTCCAGTTTGAGTCTCAACCCCTCAGCGAGACTCCCACTCCGAGCTCCACCAGCGCTCCCGGTTCCTACACGGCCGGGCGAACCGCACAATGTCACGGTTGCAGTTTCGAGACTTTCCTTACCGAACTTGTTCTACATGTGTAAACTTTCTGAGTTGCTGTGCTAAACCCTGGTGTTTCAGCAGTGTGGGCGGTGACATTGATTATTTCCCCCTGCGGTTCTCAACTCATCCTCATGCCGAAACTGAGTCGGAGAGCAATCTGCATACTGGAAACTACGACGTAAAGGGCATTTTAATCTGAGGGTACCAGGGTTGTGTCATATTTCAGTGGCATTTTTATTGGAGCGAAGATGCGCTCTCACCTTACTCGTCTTTACCGCCCACCTGGCCGGGTTTCATCTCCATCCAATAAGGCAAAAGGGGAAACGTATATTACAAAAGGTGCTTGTGTCTCTCCTTCATTCTTGGATCTTTTTATTCTTCTCCTTTTTCTTCGGATGACTCATAACCCATATCTGCACCACTCTCCATCTGGTCTGCTGGCTCCAGATGCGACTGACAGACTTTTTTCTGATTGGGCCATCTGGGCAGCTCTCTGTTGGAACTCAATTGAAAGCAAATATAGTGTTAGTTCTTGTTGGGATTGCTCTTTTTTTTTCTTGCATACACACAAAAAAACTTGAACACATATTCAAACGGATGGCAAAGATGAATGGAAAACAGGTTTTTTTGGGCAGAGTGCTTGCACTTCCTTGTCCTGAGAAATAGAGGCCAGTGCATTAATAAAAAGCTATTTATAGAACCAGGTCATTCATTGAGGACACTCCTTATGGATAATATATTCCCTGAACAGAAGTTAAGTCTAAGGACCAATAATCAGAAAAGCACATTGCATTTGTGACAATAAAAAAACATCCTTCTGAAGTAGTCATGTAGGATGGATAGAGATAGATAGATATATATATATATATATATATATATATATATATATATATATATATATATATATATATATATATATATATATTATATTGCAGCACATATGTACTTCAAATATAAAATCCAGCCACCAATCAGAGGATGTTCGAGTGTTGCCTCTAAGAACGCGTGAACGTCAGCGCCGCCGCTCTCGTCCTTCTTTCCGAGGAGTTTGTGAAGTTGCAGCCTTCGTCACGCCGGCCGTTGTTATGTAACCAAAAGCTGATGATGAAGATGATGGTGATGAAGCTGCGGTAATTTAGATGAAGATAAATGGATTTCCAGCACCATGAATCCCTCACTTTAGCTTTATTACTCAATTTGTCTGTCAGTTTGGACGCGATCTGGACTCCTGGGGGTTTGGGATCAATGTGCGGCCCCCGTACGTCAGTCTGTTCTCAGCATTCACCAGGCTCTAAAACCTGAGGAAGTCATTAGTAAACCAACTCTAAACATGTAACGCAGATCCCATTACTCTCTCACGACATCTAGACGCAATTAATAACAGATTAGCCAACATCACACACCCAAACGCTAGTTATATTAATTATTATAAAAATAATTAACTTTCTTTTGTGGCCTTTCTGGTTACAGCTCCTGAAGTAAGCAGCCAATAAGCAGACACCTTGGTATTAAAAAAACTAAAAAAAAATATTTCCTCATTTCTGGAGTAAAGTCTCATCCATCATCTCACTTGTTTTTTGTGTTTTTTCTTCCATGGTAGTGATATTAAAAAAGTATATCAAGAGATGGAAAATATCTGTCTGTCAACATATCTAATAATCAGGGAACATGCCATCACAGGATGAGAAATATAAATACAATGTACTTGATATTATGATGATCCTTTTATAATGCCTTTTTAGTCTGAATGTGGTATTAAACAGCAGCATTATAAAAAAAGGCAACACTTAATGCAAATATACAATCTGGTAATGCCTGTAGATATAAATTGAAGAGCCTGTGACCTGGAAACACTGAGGTCATCCGTCTATCATCATGGTCCATGGTAAGCTCCGCCCACTCAACATTCACCCATTCACAAACCAACGAATAGACTGACAGCAGAGGACTGCCATCAAACCTGCTTGTCACTATCTAATCTAAATGTGTGTAAAAAAAAAAAAACACACACACACACCAATGGTACAGCCCATGGGAGTAATTAAGGTTTAAATGGCAAAGAAAACAGACTTTTCCAATTTTAGAAATTAATATTTGATTGTAAAACAAAAAGACACAACTTCTATTGATTGAAAACAAAATTACTCAACAGCAACCTTCACAATGGTAGATAACTCGGCTACAGAAAGAGTTATACCATGTCCTAAAGAGTAAGACATGTTGAATATGCACTCCCGTTACATCACGTCGATGAAGCACACCTACCGACTGAGCGCTTGGGACTCGAGGTTTAAAGATAGCAGCACTTCTCTCCATCTCTCTGAGTGAGAACGCTTTAACAGAAGACTGGTTTATATCACGATGTTTACCAGTGGCGGCTAGTGGAATTATTTGTTGGTAGGATCAAAACGTCTTTATTAAGATTTTTACACTTAGTTTTTAATAAAATAGGTTTGGAGTTATGATTTTTCTATTTAAGAGATTCTCTCATGTCATCTGCATGCAGCGAAAGTGAAAATATCTCTATTTTTACCTTTATTTATTTCCTCCGCCGAGCCCACGGACCGGAGTCTATTTGTCGGTGAACTCTGGCTGAGAACCGTCCGTGTTTTTGGGTCGAGGTCTGGCAGTGACAGATCTTTTTATAGCGGCGCCTCCGTAGTGCTGACAGCTCGTTACCACAGTAGAGTCATCACGTTGGAGCCCAGCTGGCAGCACCTGGACCTGCACAGGAGAGCACATCAACAGGAGGTGAGGAGACACCGCCGAGGCTTTACCTCCACTTTTCATCCGCCTGTCACACCAGTCCGGCTCTTCATAACATCCTCCTCCTCCAGCTTCCACCCCGCAGCTCTCCGTCACCTCACACTCCAATATATACAGAACCTGGGATGACATCATCGACTATATGAACGTATATATGTTCTTCTTATTGTTAAAACGAATACTGATTTTGATTGATGTTTTTTGAGACTTGATATTCAAATTTATTGAATGTATTTTAACTCTAAATCTGTCCTTCTGTACACATGACATCTATTGTTCTGTCCATCCTGGAGAGGGATCCTCCTCTGTTGCTCTCCTGAAGGTTTCTTCCCTTTTTTCCCCCTGAAGGGTTATTTGGGAGTTTTTCCTGATCCAATGTGAGGTCAAAGGTCAGGGATGTCTATGTGTACAGATTGTAAAGCACTCTGAGACAAATTTGTAATTTTTGAAAATGGGCTATACAAATAAACTCAATTGAATATTGGATTTAAACATTTTATGTCAATTTATCACGTCCTCAAATTGTGTGGGAAAAAAGAAAACTGAAACATTGACAACGAAATACAGGTCTATTCTCTGCCTGCACCCCTAAAGCTTTTCATATTCAATAGCATCATTTAAACTCCTCAAAACACCTGTTCACACTGGCATTTGGTCAAATTAAATATTATATGGCCTGCTTTTTATCTTCTGTTTATTTATTTTACTGCACCATCTTTTACAGTGTATTGTACTTTGCTCTTTTAACAGTTTTGGCTCCTGTTATTGCTAAATTATTTAAATTGACTACTGTACTGCATCTTGTGACACTTTCTCTAATAAGTGCTTTATATATAAACTGTACTTACTATTGGGACCAGTGCCTCTGCCATACATGTTGGTGCCCTAAGCATAACTCCTTCATGATGGGCAACACTTCCGCCGCGGTGTTACCACGGCGACAGCTTGATTTCACGTGTGTCTCTCCTATATCAGGCTTTGCTGTTTCCATCAGTGATTGAATGATTAACCAATAGAAAATAAATTGAACCAGACCATCTTGGATAACACATTGGGCATTTATCCCCAATGTGCTCCTCAAATGGGGGGAAAAAAGCTAGACCTGAGGCACAAATCCCTCAAATAATCTCTCAGCAAAAATATTGGGCACCTGCAGCGTAAACTCAAGGTGTACTGCAGAGGTAAACACACTTGACCAGATAAGACCACAATCTGGTGTTAAGCCTGTGTGTGTGTGTGTGTGTGTGTGTGTGTGTGTGTGTGTGTGTGTGTGTGTGTGTGTGTGTGTGTGTGTGTGTGTGTGTTTGCTTTTGAGTGCCAGAGACAAACAGCAACAATACAGCTTTTCAAAAAGAAGATTTGGGGAGACGGCAGCAGCCGACAGCTTCATACCGGCTGCATACCAACAAGAATCGGGTCGAAAAAATAGAGAAAAAGACGTGATTAGAAGAGAGCGGCCGGGCCAATCCACTGTGGGAAGATGGGAAAGGAAAGTGGAGGCAGATGAGATGAATATGAGTGGCCTGGATTGGAGAATTTACTATTCTAAATAACGTGTTCTTGTTTTTATTGTCAACTATGTTCATGTTACTAGTTTCTGCTTTTTCAGACAGAATAAACTGGACTGAAGCTTAAGGATTATGTATGAAACAGTTCATGTGACTCATTAAAAAGTACAGTATGACCTTCTGCACAAAGAAAGCCATTACAGTTGTCTCCATCACACAAGTGTAGTGCATTACTGCTCCACATGCCAGTCAATGGACATTGTATGCCTCAAGTAACTGGACCCAACACATTTAATTCACCTTAATTGCAGAACTCAGCTCCATGTCAGTTATTTCAAAGCTTTGAGCCAGACTGCAATTTTCATTATATGAATTTTGCACAGAAAGTGGGACTTTTATAGGCTAACGTTCCCCTCATTCCTACATGTATCCTCATTTTTCGGAAAAATAAAAGGCATTTTTTCAAAGAGAACCATATTGAAAGGTTTTAATTGAGTTTCAGTCATTAAAAAAGAAAAGGTGACAGGTGAACATATTTAGTAGAGGCCTACCTTCAGTAGCTTGCACAGCGTAGAAGCGCTAACCCTATGTCATATGCTAACACACTATGCTATTGTTAGCTCCACAGGTTTGACCTCTTTAGGTGAAGCTTATTACTATTACATAACGTTCATGTTTACCAGGACTCGCTCAAAATTCACAAAACCAGCCAGAAAATCTTAATCTGACATGATTGCGTGACAAGCAGAGCTGGATTAATCGTCGTACCCGCGATAAAGCCAGTCGGAGCAATCGTTGTTCTGAATCACGGATCAAATGATACAACAGATGACCTGCATGAAAGACTAAATACAAATTAAACACGTCCATGATGAAATGAGTTCATCTTTTATTTGCAGAAAAATGCTTATGAAAACCGTCTGGAGGTAGAAATCACCCGACATGTGTTGGTGAGTGAACATATAGTTACGATACGGACCATGTTGATGGGGTCAGATAAGTCTCAATGCACACACACACACACTCACAAACGTGAACACACACACTCACAAATGCGCACAGAACCATTAAAAAAGATATAACATTTTACAAATCCACGCAGAAAGAGTCACAAATAAATTACGATTTATATAAAAAAATCAAAATTACGATTTATATTAAAAAAATCAAAATTACGATTTATATAAAAACAATCTAAAGAAAAATCTCAAATACATTCCTGCATTTCTATGTGGTTTTCTCTATTTGTCTGTGGATCGCACTGCATTTATTTGTGAATTGTTCTATGTGCATTTGAACCTGTACATGTTGAACCCCATCGACTATTTTTAAATATTGTCCCGGTGACTTTTTTAAATAAAATGTGTGTTTTTGTACAATTCTACCTCCCAGCAAGCTGCACACGGCTGCACTTTATCAGCAACATGTGTCTTGAACACAAAGCCGACTGGTACCTTCATCCAGTCACCGACGGAGACGACAGGAGCGACAACTTTGGTAATTACTGGGATGTGATACCGTTTCTGTTTTTTGGGCTCTTTTTTATTTTCCCATTTCTGAGTCTCACCAGAAATACATCACAACCTCTCGGTCCCCCTTTTTAGTGTTGAATTGTTAAGTTAAATTCGAGGGTGTAAAAGAAAGTTCAGAGCCTACTCGCCAAGTTGTTTCTGCCTGCTGAGAATGTTGCTGAATGTTGCTGTTTTTGTATGTATATATATATATATATATATATATATATATATATATATATATATATATATATATATATATATATATATATATATATTACAACTTAGTCAGCTTTCAGATTTTGCATTTTGTTTTGGGACAAATACAGTTAAAACTTTCATCACAGAAATTCAGCAAAAAGTGTTAATTCACCAATTTTTATGGTATATTTGCCATAAAAGCCGCAAAAAGCTAAAATAAAGCTTTGAATATCCACGATGAGGCAAGAGGTAATCATTTATTTATTCATAGAGAAGCATATTTAGTGTTCATAATTCATAGAGTGAAATATAAATCCCTCTGACTGAATATATTGTGGCGACCCTGCGGGTCAGGAGAGCTACGAGGTCTCACCGCTCCTACACAGAGGTCATGACCTTCACTGACCTCCTGAACTATTCACCATAACTCAGTTATTGACACAATCTTCTGGAACAACTTCTTCTTGTAAACACATTTACACTTAAAATATAAGTTAACATTATATTTCCGTTACAATATGTTAAATCACACATAGTAACCAATATTCACGCACTTGCAGAGGAAAAACGTAACATGATTTATTCCTTCGATCTATCTTTTGGTTCTGTGATCATAAACAAATATCTCCCATAGCTTTAAACAACCTGGCTGTCGTTTTTTATTTATTTACTATTTTTGGCATTTCATTTTCCTTCGTATTTTTTTATTATTTGTATTTTATTTGTGTTCAAAATCTCACATACACATATTTCAATTTTCCAAATTCTTTGTATACAGAGAAGTAAAAGACAACAACAAAAATAAACACATATACAAATAAAGAAACAAAAATAATACCATAGTAACAAAACTATAAATAAAACAGGGAGAAGCCATTTCCCATAGAGTAAAGAAATGCAGTCAGGCCATTTATCTGTGACATAGTTGCACCATTTTTAATGATGCTTAAGAAATGTTCCCGTTCTTTGGTTAACATGAACCTGGCCGTCTTGATATTAATAATGTTAATAATCAAAACCTGGTGTTGCGGGAGGCTCAGGCGACCATTAAACTGCCTGTTTAATATGCACACCATCAACGTGGTGCATCTCGTCAATACACACAAGCACTTTAGCTCAATTAAATGTAAATATTTCACCAATACGCTGGAACGTTGGAATTTTTCACAGTCATAATGCTTATTAAAAAAAACACATTATGGAAATTCTATTTGTGTGCATGTATATGTGATATAGCTGGTCTGCGAATGCCTTTATACGGACGCCATTAGGCCGACATCGGGGTCCTCGAGGCATTCGGATGTTGACCCGCGGATCGCTTGCAGACGGCGTGGACGCACGTCTACGAGTCAAGGCGCCCGCCTATTAAAACGAGAAGAAAAAAAAAGTTTATTGTTTGATGAACGTCAATAAAAAAAAAAGAAAGAATAAAAATCTCCCTCTCATCTAACCGACCGGAGCGACGGCCGCCGTGTTTTCTTTGCTTCCCTCGATTTGAATCTCGACGCTCGCTCCTTTTTCCTCGCCGAGGAATCTTTAATAAAGGCCGCCGCGTCCCGTCTCTGGTGAGATGGTTAATAAAGCAGAGACGGTCTGCCCACATCCAGGGGCTTTACGGGGGGATGAAGACTATTATTCAGTCAAGAAAAACAAGGGGCTTTACATACAGATGCCACTGTGTGTGTGTGTGTGGGGGGGGGGGGGGGCAGTGGTGGACTTTCTTCCCTTCTCTTTTAATGTGTTTTTCTCTTCCCAGAGCCTAATAGCTTCCCTGGACCCGGACAGCTTCACATTAATTGGCCGAGGAGGCGACGCCAAGGCTGTTCTCCTCCGGTCCTCTGGCGCCGCCATCGCCTTGAAGTCTGATCCTATTCTTCTTCTCGGTCAGCCTTCTCTTTTCATATTCTCTCTTCTTCTTCTTTTCCCTTTTTCTTCCCGCGTACCTTCGGCAGACTTTGCATGCGTGATTGTTTGTTTGTTTGTTTGTTTGTTTGTTTGTTTGTGTCTCGTCTTCCCGCCGTCACACGCAAACAAACCCTCCCACGCTTCCTCCTCCTCCGTCTCAAGCCTCCGTTCATTCATCCCTCCGTTAACTTCCCCGTTCGATCTCTCCTCCTCCTCCTCGTCGTCTCTTCCATCCTCTTGATGTTCCCTATCTCCTCAGTCTCCTCCCGTTTCCTCTCCTTCACTCCCTCTTGCTGCCCGGAGGCACCCCTGAAGATCTCCTGTTTCCTTCTTTCCTCCGTACATAGTTAGGAAGCAGGAAGGATAGGAGGTCTTTGCCTCGACTCGGCAACGGCACCTTTGTTGTACTCTTCACCCCTTGTTACTCTTTGTGATTTAAAAAAAAAGGATGTCGATGCCACTTTTCATCCCCTACCCCCTGCTGTGCCTGATCAATGAACCGATGAGTCCTCACACACCGGCGTATCCAACGAGAGAGTTTTCATCTTCTATTACTCAATCTTTGATCTTCCTTTCTGACAGACTAGCCCCCCCTCTGTGTTTTCCACTATAATGTATTACCTATCCGCCGAAGAGGTTAAATTAAGTCTTCACAAGTCATAACACATTTCTTCATGTTTGTCAGTCATGAACCCGCAAGCCTGAGAATATGAGCGCATGAGTCATTAATCAAAGGCCAGGACTGAGCTCACTCAAAGCCTGAGCGACAGCAGAATTAGCCCGTTGCTAATTAGACTGGCCAATCGTATAGCGTTGGTTCAGAGCTCCGCTCCATTGACCTTCATGCAATTATGAGAGCTTGTATGGTTAAATGTTGTGCATTAGTGATGCTGGTTACCCAGAGAGGTAGAAGGAGATGTACACGGTTATGTTCCCATGTAGAAACCTGTGAAGCTTCCGTTAGCAGAGGATATTAGCACGTCATTTATTAGTGCTAATACTTCAATGCTACGCATGCTGCGTTTGCTTTTTAACGATTGGAACAATTAATTAATATCTACCCGGCTTTACAGCAACAGTATTGTTCCTTAATGGTGGTTATCTTTTTCACTGGGTCCTGCAGGCTTCAGTTTATCTTTATGTTTTTACCTTGTTTTGAAATATAATTAAAATGCATATTGTAGAAATGTAGATCCTTCTGTTTTGTTTTCTCTGAAATATGTATTCAAGAAATGCAGCCAGGGACTTAAATGCTGATTCAAGCTTTCCGTTAACAACGACGGGGATTGCTCTGCCGTAAATTACAAGCTTCCGGCATGTTTGGGCTTTTTTTTAACATTTCGGCTATTACATTAATTTGGCTGATTTCTTGGTCCAAGGAAAAATAATTACATTCAATCTTCACAAGTACAATATGTCGCCGTAAACTAGAATTGTATCTAAACTATTAGTTTGAAAGTGCTCTTCAATAGTGCCTAAACAATCCCCCCCAAACAAATGACAGTTTCTTTATAGAGTTCTAGATGTGATTGTCTATACGGACTTTCCCAAGCGAGATATGTCATGAAGAAATAAAAAAAATGAAGACATGTCTCATCTTGCCCTTTGGCCAGTGAGACTTTGAATGATGCCTCAGAGGAAGTCACTTTGTGGCTGACCTTAAGGCTCAAGATCTGTGTGGAGGGACAAACAATCGTCTCCATTCTCTCTGATACGTGCTGTGAAGGCACTTTATTTATGTGTGTATTATGCTTTGACTATTTAGATTACAATCACATCATTCATCAGTCATATAAACCTTGCTGTCTTATTTTTATATACAGTACGTTTGAATAAAAATTGTCATATTATGAATATTGCAGTCTGGCTCCATGCTTTGAAATAACTGTAGTTGTATTCTGCTTTAAACAAAAAAAAAATTATACTTGATATTTTATTTAGGTATTTTTGCAGAAATACAACCTTCAGAAGTAAGAATTCATAATAATAATAAAACATAAAAATATAGTAAAAATTAACCATGCATCTGGCTAAGATGGGCCACAATTGAAACAAAAAAATAAAAATGTTAAAGCAGGAAAATAATGATAAACAAGGAAGCTAAACAAATCAAAACTTCACCAACGTTGTCAGTCAATCATAAATCAGTCCAACGAACAGATCTCTAGTACAATATTTATTCAAAGAGTTATATCCACAGGGTCTCTTTAACTTAGTTTTAAACTTATATATATATATATATATATATATATATATATATATATATATATATATTGTGTTATATATGTTTTCTGATTTTAATGTGAATTAAATGTGTTGGATCCAGTTACTTGAGAAGTACAATGTTCTAATGTATTTATAAGGAAGACTTTTTTTTTTTATTCTTATTATTTGATTTTATTTGTCTGATTGTTCGTATAGTTGGTTGTTTTGTCATTTTTGCACTTATTCATTTTTGATTGTCTGGTGTAACTTGTAAAAACGTAAAATAAAATGGATTGAAAGAAAGGAAGACTTGCTTTTGACTAAGTCTTCTACCACCACTCCTCAAAAATGTCTCAAGACACATTCAATTCACGTTAAAAGCAGAAAACTAATTTATATATATATATATATATATATATATATATATATATATATATATATATATATATATATATAAGTTTAAAACCAAGTTAAAGATACCCTGGTTGTATTGATTTTTTTGCTTCCTTGTTTATAATTATTTTCCTTCTTTAACATTTTAAATTGTGTTTCCTTATGGCCCTTCTTTGCCAGATGCATTGTTGTTTTGTTATTTTTTTAATTTGTGTGTTTCCTTATGGCCCATTAACCTGTTACAAAATCAACAATTGCATTGATAGAGTAATAACAAACATTCTAAAACCAATACTTTTGTGAAATATGTTGTCCATCTCCCCTAATGTGCGGCTCTCCACTTGCGTAACGTCTCTCAGCGAACACCAAGGCGAGCTGTCAGTCGGTATCGGCCGGTTCTCAGAGTCGGGCCTCCCTGTGGAGTACAGAGTAATTCAGTCCATTTATGTTGAAGCCCAACAACTTTCAGCTTAGTCACAAGCCCGAGTAAAGACACACACACACGCGGCGCAGACAGACGGCTATCGATCAGCGAGAGGCTTTCCGATGTTTGAGGGAGAGGTTCCCTGGAAAGCACCCTTAACAAGCCCGCTTTGGTCCATCTGCAGCTTTTGATTCATCGGCGTCGAGGAAGACGCGAGAGATGTGCGTATTTGTGCGATTTAGTGTCACAATCAATAAAACAGCAGCACACACACACACCTACACACACCTTCCCCAAGCGAAATTGTTTTTTTGGAGTGGAAGCAATAGCGAGGTATCGAGATCTAATCAAATATCCCAACACTGAGCCGGTGTATTGACCACAATTTCAAGGCAGAATTAACCAGCGTTGCTCCCCTGTTAGCGCGACGCCTCGGAAGAAAATAGATATTTCGGATGAAGAGGAGTGGAAAGAGAGGAAGAGAGGGAGAAAAGATAAATGCTAAACATGCTCTACACTCACACAGACGAATCACGGAAAGCAAAGCACATTCAACATCACGTCGAATAAAATACAGCTTTTATTCAAGATGAAGAAAGTCAAACAGCATCGAACGCAATTAATCAACCTTGAACCATGATTTTATTTTGAAAATTGAAAGAAAAGTGAAATGCTGAGTTTTTGACCCAGATCCTACAAGCGTTGCTTTCTTTTTTAAGGTTAATAACAGTTTAATGAAGTGAAGTCTTTGTGATATTAAGGTGTAATGACTTTGGCATGACAACCCCAAAAAAAAGACAAATGTTAAGACATTTTTTCTTCAACACAGTGAGATGATGACATTGATGACAATTCAGCTGGCAGCCTGTGAACCGGTGCACTGCTCTATCATTGTGTCTTTATAAGGGCTCTTTAGTGAGAGGGTTTAGTGAGCCGCCACACAAGAAGATAACCCAATAGGATTTCAGTTTTGGGAAAAGAGCCTTATTTGACGATATAAAGAAGAAAAAAAAAGAAAATATGTTCATAAATATGAGAAAAATAATAGTTTTCCTTCCCATCTGTGCCTGTCAACGTAGTTATTAACTTTCCTACATTAAGAAATGTAGCTACGCTTTACATTTTTGCTCTCAATATTTGACATGCCTGAGTTTATTTATGCAATAACAGGGAAATATGTTGAAGTTTTGTTCACAGTATTTTCAAACCTGAACAGGAAAGTTGGAACACATTACATCACCTTTCATCACCACCTACTTTATCGGTTTGTAGGTTGATCTCCCGTCATCCTTTATCCTCTCCCGCTCTCATTTGGGGGAAATAAATAGCTTTTCTTTTTTTTTTTATGTCCAACTGACTTTATAAAGTCGTTTGACAAAACTTTGATGTTATTTTACTCGTTTTATTTCTTTCTTAACCGTTCATGTGTCAGAACAGGGTCAACGTTATCGCTCACTTCAGGGATAACACACTTTAAGTGTACCGACCAATTAGGAAGCACATCACAGGAGCTGCATTAATGTTTACGTTAAACGGCATCTTACCTTTCCCCCCCATTTGTATTCGAAAACCTCCTTCAATCCACTTATAAACCCTAATGAGTGGCTCAACGTGCTCCTCCAGAGGGGATGTGGACGCGTCAGGGAGGAGGACAGATCCTAATTAGTTGCTTTCTTTCTCTCGGGAAGGGGAGGGGCTCCGAGATGCCGTCGCTGCTTCCTAATGAGCGCACTGGAAACCACCGAGACGATCCCTCTGCGGCTAGACCGGCGGTACGGAGGGTGCTGCCCGTAGAACGCGTCGCGCGCAGGCGGCGCCGTGCGTTTGGTGCGAATTGCGCGATGCTAAAAATGTTCGCCCGGTGACGAATTTGCGAAAGCCAATCGGCGTTGAGATACTCCGCCGTTGATGAATCTCACTGGCTGCTGCTCTAATGGCGCTAATGTCGTTCAACTGAGTCAGCGAAAGTCTCCGAGCCGTGTGAGCCGACGGGTGATGTCATGAACCCAGACACGAGGGCGTTGGATGTTCTGACATTTGATGGATGTCCAAAACCAAGTATAAAGCAGAAATACTTATTATTTCTTCCGTGGTGGATGGCGGAAATTACCACCGTTTTTAGGAAAACAAGTCATGGAGATAAACCACTGAGATAAGCCCCGCCCCCTCTAAGTCGCGAATGAAGCAAAACAAAAATAGTGGTTATTTCGTCCGTGGTGGATGGCGGTAATACTGTTTTTAGGAAGACAAGTCATGGACCACTATTAAAATAAAAAAACACCCTGTTGTTGCTCCAAAGCATCGACACACAGTTCCTTAAGCTCTCGTGGAGGATTTTGAATCTGAAGCGATAAGACTGACTGAAGATAATAAATTACTCTCATGTTTGATCCCTCTTTTGCAGGCGATTATCTTCTCAGTTCTCAGCATCATCTGTTGACTCTGGCAGTCTCCCCCCCTCACCCCCTCCTGTACATGAGGTATCTCGTGGGCCGTGGTATGTTGGGGTTTGATTAAAGAATGCCTCTCATTAAAATCTTCCCTCCAGTTACCAATCAAAGCGGTGTCGATATCGGGGAATTGGCTCTCCCAACACTCTCACCCTGCTGTGTTTCACCTCCTCGTTACTGATGTTTACAGACTCCCTTCCTCTCCCTCATTTCTTCCTCTTTTCGCTTCTCTCTATCTATCTCTCTCTCCGCCTGACGTTCACCTTGTTCCAGGCCCCGTCTCCAGATCCCTGTTTTCTAATGACAGTTCCCATGTTTTGCTCTTAATGACTTATTATTGTACCGGCTGGGCAGAACTTTAATAAGGTCAAATTACGCTTTTTTTTTTTCTTCTTCATCAATGCGATTTGCCGGGAAATGAAGAGAAGGAAGTCCCATCGGTGCTGGCTGAGCTCAACTTATGTAACGGTCGGCTCTACGGCCATCGTCAGAGACGGGGAGGCCGACAGTCATGGCGCTGCGGTAATATTAGAGCTTTTAAATGTTTAATCTTATAAAGTTATTAAGCTTATATTGGGCTTGTTCAACTGGGGTGGCAGCGGTTAGTCGGGAGTCGTTCCAGCAGTGGCAGCGAACAGGATGAAGCTTTTGTAAAAGGAGTGTTGCAACCAAATCATAGGCTTAGCTACAGTTTAAAATATATATATATATATACATATATATATATATATATATATATATATATATATATATATATATATATATATATATATATATATTTTATTTGCCATTACATCTTAAATACAACTAGAACAGGCTATCGGTAGAGCGCATACCTTCGCATATCACAAGATTGGGCATTGAATTATGAACATAAAAAAAGACTGCTACGGTAAAAAGAAGATGTTGACCTTTTCATGACCTTGACCGTTGACCCGATCAATCCCGAAATCGAATCAAATGGTCCCCGGATAATAACCAATCATCCCACCAAATTTCATGAGATTCGGTTTAATACTTTTTGACTTATGCGAGTAACACGCACGCACACATACAAATACACAGAGATCAAAACATCACCTTCCGCATTTTCAATGCAAAGATAATAATGACCTGTAACTTCTGAATATTTCTATATTGAAAAGTTGACAGACTAAATTCATGGTTCAAATAAATGATAACACCATCTTACTTTTTTCTGAAGCCTGCATGCTGCTATGAGACGTGCAGACACACCCGTTCTGGCTAAAGCCCATACCTTCTTTATCATTGTGTTTAGTTACCAGCTTTAAGGATGATTTAACACCGTCTCCTACACAGCGCTCTGTCAAAATGAACAAAGCCCCCATAAAGAGCGCCGCGCTCGCCGCTGCTCTCTTTATGCGTTATCTTTATCAATCCGTCTGTCACCGCCTGACCTTTCTTGTGTATTCAATGGAACATTTTTTAAAGGTTCTCCTACCAAAATCCATGCAGCACTCTCTTTGTGTGATCATGCACGCCGCTAACCGCGGACAACAGGGCACCGGCGCTCCCACCGGAGCGCGCCTCGTCCCGCCTCGCGCCTCCACGTCCGCCTGCCCAGTTTACACCGGCGGTAGATTCACTCTCAGTTTTACGAGAGGGATGGAGTGGCATCAACAAAGAGACTCTCGGCTCCCGGCCACTGATCGCGGCGTCCCTTTTTGTGTCCAAACTGTTGTAAAAAAAAAAAAGAAGCTACAAAGGTTGTTTTTTCCCCCCCGCTTCACACTCTGTTGGCTTATTGCGTCGAAGCGTTCGGAGTCTGCCGCCTCGGCCCTTTGAGTCGGGACGCCATCATGAAGGGGAGCGCTCCGGCACGTGGAAACCTGAGCCGGATATCGTCTCTCCGAGCATGGAGGGCCCCGAGACTGTGGACCCCCGGGAGAGGTAGAGGATGGCTTATTTGTCCCCCCCCCCCCCCCCCCCGTACAACAAACGCCACGTGAAGTTTTATAAATTCAACATCCCTCTTCTCTCTCTCTCCCAAATAAATGTGCCTATGATATAAAGAGATGTGCCTATGATATAAAGAGATGGAAGTTATGTTGAATGAGGAGAGACAGAACGATATGGAGAGATTTAGACAGGGACGTAGAGCCTCTCTCTCTCTCTCTCTCTCTCTATTGCTGTCTTTCTCTCCCTCTCTCTATCAATTGCTGTGTTTCTCTCTCTCTCTCTATATATATATATATATATATATATATATATATATATATATATATAGCGCAGTCTCTCTATATATATATATATATTTATATATAATAATAATGCATTATATTTTTAATCGCACTCTTCCTTCAAGAATCTCAGAGTGCCACACAGATAGTAAAAACAAATAAAACCGATTAAAACATTAAAGCAACCCATAAAATGGATATATATATATATATATATATATATATATATATATATATATATATATATATATATATATATATATCTTGCTGTCTCTCTCCCTCTCTGACTTTGTGTGAGGTCGTACGGCCTCTGTGCATATCAAAAGGGAACACCTTCACACTGAGAATTTGACACACGGTAGTGTGTCCCTGTGTGTGCGTTCCCGTGTGTGTGTAGATGATCACGTACAAACATGGCATGTGTTACGTCTACATGTCAAAAACGAGTCGAAACGCTCGTCTCCCAAAACATCAAACTGAAGCGCAGACTCGTTTTTTTTTAATGTGGAAATATTTCTCGAACAAAGAATGCACATACAGATACTGGATACTCTGCTATACTAGTTTGTAGTAGTAGTATACAATACTACTATGTGTGTAAGCAGGGCGAACCAACACGGAGCAGGGATTTGTCGAAGCTCAAATTCCGGCCGTGTCTGCTCGTTCAGCCGTGTGACAAGATTTATGTGCGAGACCCAGAGTGTAAATGTCCTGCGTGTGACCAGCAGACCAAACAACAGACCCCAACATGAAGACCCACACAACGGATGATGCAGTGTTCTCCAACCATGCACCACTCTCCCCCGTAGTTCCATCCTTTCCTCAACTCTCTCTACGTATTTCTCTGTTTTTGTCTTTTTTCCTCTCCATTTCACGCTGGTTTTCCTCTTTTCTAGGGATTTTGTTGACCTTCACACCAGGAGTCAGCTGTAGATGTATCGAGCCGTCCACTGAACTGTTTTCAGCACTCCCACGTGTGTATTTTTTTAATTGATTTCAAACACATTATAGATGTGTTGATGGTATAAAGTGCAGGATGCTGCTCATAGGATTAAAATAGCACGCCATGCATATGCAATTACAAACAGCTGTCTGATTACTTTTAAGAGTGTAAAAAATATACTGTGGGGTGCAGAGATGTCACGCATTTTTTTTCTCTGAACCCTTTAAACGGTGGTTTAGTGCAGAAGGTAAATAAACAAGAAATCATGTGAATAAAAATGCTTCCAGTCTAACAGATTCCATAAAGCAAGTGTTACACAGCTCAAGTTCTATTCTGTCCTAGCAATTGTGTGCATCCTTACAAGGCACAGACTGATAGCTAACCAAAGAGTGCAGAAGGAATGACGCTCCAGAATGTTTCGTTTTTTAACTTTACTTTCAGATGTTCATTCTTTAGATAACTGTTGCTCTTCTTTTCTCTCTCTTTTCAGTGGCAAAACTATAAAATAAACAGAAAGACAACATATCACCATAAGTCTCATTACTACATCATTAAACATGTGTCTTGTAAACAAACAAAATGCTAAAACATATCAGACAATAACCACAAGCTACATAGTTAGCGAACACAAGTTAGTTATCAAGCTAGTCATGCCAGCATAGGTTCATAACCAAACGTAAAATTATGCTAATTTGTTTTCTTAAAATGATCACAGAGATATTTTGTAACGGTTAACATCTTATGTCTCAAACGATAATAACATATAACACTTATGGACGTATTTACTCCAAGGATCTGACCGCTACAAACTGCTTTGGTCCGTACAAAGGCACTTAAAGTGCGATACCAAAATACACCAGCAGGTGTCGTTCTTGGACGAGCTTAAACAATAAAGAGAGCAAACTCGTTAAATTACGTCAGAACAAGTCCTTTCTCTCTCTCGTCTCAATTACTCCAGGTATATATCGTTGTCCGGCACATTACATATTATCCATTCCGTTTTTTGGATCGCTTATGAAAAAAAAAGTAGTCAGCGGATTCTAGCGGCTGACAAATGATGCACATGATCTTGGACTTTTCTCATTTTACGCTTTAGAAATAATTGAATATATCGGCATCTCTAATGATAACAGAAAAAAATCAAATACACTTCTGTGGTGCTGGAAATGAAGTATTGCAACTGTAAATCTGGTGATCTTTGTCAACTTCCTGTTCCCGCTTTGGCTATTATTCAATATGGCCTTTAGGGTTGGACTCAGCCTGTGAAATGTGTGGCAGTCTGGCAACGTAAAAGGTGAGTCACTACAATTTCATGTTTTGGGTAAACTGGATGTCAACTGCACATTAAGGACGTTCCATGAAGACGTAAGCGTAACACTGTTGGTTCCGTGTCTCCCCAACTACTGTTGATTGTTAATTCCCTTCACCTGCCCTCAGCCACTCCTGTCTCCCTGATTGCTAATGCCCAACATCTGTGGTTTCCCCCCCATACATACACACACATTATTTCCTATGTCTCCTTCCAGATTGTCCTCAAAGATTGTATGTATCTACCAAATTGGAAGTCAGTATCGGACAGTTCGGCAAACCCCGGCGCTTCACATTCAATACCGATGTTTATAAAAAAGTGCACCGAGTTTCTTGTAAACAAATTGACATTCAAATCTTATTCAACAAATACATTTTTGAGCTACATTTCCTTCCAGATAAAGCATTTGCAAAACACGCAACCCCAACCTTTCCACCTCATCAAGGGAACACGACTTCCTGCATTGAATAATGCATTTAAAGTTCATGTTGACTGCCAAAGTAAATGGACTCCAATGGTGTTTATCCCAAAACACTCATCTCAGCATATTAATCCATTCACCGACATGTCCAAACACAAGCAAGCTGCCATGCAATGCACCGGCTCAACCACCGAGAGACATTTTAGTTTCGAGGTCTCTTCCACACTCGGCCAAATGTAGGATTTAAGTGGACAACCTACAAGCTTAAACCCTGTTTACACAATGGGAAAACGCATATATTTTCATGAGTTTTGGCCTTTCATTTACACCAAAACTGAGGTTTTATCATGGAAAACGATCAATTCTAAAAACTCTGGCCAAAGTGGAGACTAAAGATGCTTCACGTCACGTGAGCGTCCTATGGGACGTATGCGGACGGCGTATTTATGCGGGTTCATATAAACAGAACCTTTTTTTAAACGACCTTGTGTGTACAACGTTATTTTTTGAAAACGGAGGGGCAGAAATATTCGTATCTGTAAATACCCGGCTGTGTGTAAATGTGGCCTGAAGCACAGCCCAACTCTCCTTCCGTTAAAGATAGACACGGACAGCGGATGGTAGAGCGACACGGTGACAACTACACCACGTCTGTCACGTCTGAGCCTTCATCTGCTGAGAAAGGCAAGTTACAACTCGTAGGTCGGACCCTGTCTTGACGATTCTTTAGTGAAACTGCTTTTTGCCAACACACGGCCTTCAAGCTCAACATTTCACTTCTATTTCCTGAGACTTTGCCCTGATGCAAAGCCTGCTGCGGTTGTTTTAGGGACAACGTTAGATGAAGGCAGTAGAAGTGACCGAAGATGCAATAAGCAGAAGATGAGAGTGGAGTAGCGAAGGAAGAGGAGAGAAATAAAAGACATTAAAGCAGATCAGGAATGTCGACGTCCATTGTCCAGGTGTAGAGATGATGGGGAGTGGCGGGTTGTGTGTGTAAATTACCGGTTGGCATGCTGAATATTTATGAAGCCGACGGAGGGCGAATTCAAAGTCTAGGTGCAAAAGGGAGAGACGGACGCAGAGAGGATATTGGAAGGGACAGAGTGTCTGCTCTGATGGATAACGACAGCCCCGAGACACAGAATAAAAGCTTGTACAACTGCTTCAATAATGTTAAAACCACCATGGGGCTTTTGTCAATAAAAGCAATAGAGAGAGAGAGCGAGGGAGCGGGAAACAGACTGAAAAATAGGTAGAAAGATATGAGATAAAAGACCCGGTAGAATATAATGAACATACAATAGCTGCAAGGTCTCATATTATACATAATTTGTATTAAAGGGTCACTGAGTTCTGCTTTTGTTAAACGCGATACTGAATTTTGTAGGGAAAAAACCTGTTAGCGGCGCCGTTATCAAATATCTTTTAATAAAACCCAGCACTAGTAGTCAGATGAGATGTATTGTGGTTGAATGTATTTTATATTTCAGTTTCATTTGAAAGCTGCTTCACATTTTTTAAAAAAGGACCTTTCGGAATATATGCATTTTTTTCTTTTTTAATGCCCATCTTCAATTCACAGAGTACTCAAACACATGCGTGATGGCACACTTAGCGATGTAAAATTAGAGCAGCGAGTTCCCGGTTTGGAGGAGAAGCATCTGGACAATACTGTCCCCGAGGACCAGAGCACTGGCAAATAACGGAGGAGTCCCCGCTGCGTCTGAAGACAGAATACAGAGCGCAGCAGAGCTCCCTGTCCAAAATAACACATCAGTCAGACAACCGGGGCCAAGTCGCCACGTCACCCGGCGACACAGATAGTCAGGAGAGGAGGGCAAAACTTCTGAGGCGTCAAATAAACTATTTTGTGTCGACGAAGTTGACGAAGGTATATGGAAGCCCATTACCGCAAATGTGAGGGAGAAAAATTAGGATCCTGTAACTCATATGAGATAATGTCATAATAATGAAATACTATTTCATTATTATGACATTATGACTTTGAATCTTATTATTTCAACATGATCTCATAATTAGGACTTATCTCATTATTATGGCAATATCTCATGATTATGAGATATCTCATAATAGTGAGATACTGTCATAATAATGAGATAGTATCTCATTAGTTTGACATTATCTGGTAATTATGACTTAGAATCTCATAATTTCAACATTATCTCATTAGGACTTATCTCATTATTATGGCATTATCTCATAATTAAGAGAAAGTAAGTGGAAAAGATGAGATAGTATGTCATAATTATGAGATGCTAGGTCAAAATTATGAGATACTATCATTATTTCAATTTATCTCATTATGAGATAGTAAGTCATAATTATCAGATGCTAAGTCAGAATTATAAGATAGTAAGTCGAAATTATGAGATACTATCTCATTATTTCAACTTATCTCATAATTATGACATAATAAGTAATTATGAGATGCTAAGTAATAATTAAATAATTACTTACTATGTTATAATGACTTAGCATCTCATTATGGGATAGCATCTATGCTATCCCATAATGAGATGCTAAGTCATAATTATAACATAGTAAGTCGAAATTATGACTTACTATCTTATAATTATGACTTACAGGTTCCTAATTTGTTCTCACAGTGGGTCTCCATACATTTGCCCTCTTTGTTTCTCAACCTAATAAAGTAAACGTCGGCTTGAACTAAAAAGGGAATGAAGGAGGTTGTTTGTGTAGTTCAGGCTCTACATACACATGCATTATATTTCATCATTAACACAGATTGTGTTGCATTACCAACGTACACATATTTGTCCGTGTACCATCATTAAAGTGCCTTCCTGTGTGCGCTCGCTTGCTTTATCAGAGATGCACGGAGGAGACGTGAGAGACGGGGAAGACGTCGTCCGGTAGATCGAGACAAAGTCACGCGGCGACAGATAGAATGAGGACAGATCGGTCCGGAGCGGGAGGCGAGCGGCGGCAGCAGCTGTTCCCCCTCCCCGTTCTCGCCGAGCCCAGATAGCAACACGGCGTGGCAGCACACCCTGGGGACACACCCGGAGAAAAAGGGCTCTTAAAACAAAACCCAATCACCACGCTGTATCACTAATAGGCTTTTCCTCAGGTGTGTACTCTACTATTAAGTCTGCCATCTGTACTGGCGTCGGAAGCGGCCCGCACATTGTGTGTTCGAATCACGCTTCCACGCACGAGGGACTTATTTTTAATTTCTTTGTAGGTGCATCTGTGACGTTGTGTTCAAGCCAATTTGATACTATTCATGTCATATCAGGTTTAATGTTATCTTTTCACTAATGAATGATGTACTTTGTTCATTTCCTTCTTTTTTTTTTAAATAGTTTGCTGCTAAAAAACAACTTTACAAAACACACACTGAGGTCGTAAACTTTTTTTTCTCCTGTGGGAGTGAAGAGTGACAGTGAGCAGAGTGTGTGACATAATGCATGCACAGATATGAAAACTCACAATGAAACAACAGAGTAGACAGTCTGACAAAACTAAAAATATCCACATTGAAATATCTACAGTAGCTGAGGCGTATCTTTTTCTCTCAATGTGCCATTTTCTTCTGTGCTGTGCAACGTGAACATCTTTTTTTTGTGTGGAAAACTTCAATCTGAAACATGATCTGCAACTAAAAGCCACCGGGGAACATTTTCAGACAATAAAAGCAAAAAACATCCAGACAAAATCAAGACCGAGACATTTTCACCATCTTTTAAATGAATATGAAAAATTTAAAATAGCGTTTTTTTCTTTATTTCATTCTTCCTTAAATTTGCAGATTTACCTCTGAACTCCTAGTGCTGTTTGTTTACCCTCTCTGTACATTTATGAAGTATATAATAACAATAATAATAAAAATAATAAATAAATAAATAACATTTCTATAGCGCTTTTCATAGTAGTCAAAGACGATTAAATATATATGCTAGTTTCATAAAGGCGCCCAGTTGAAACATGTTCAATGTTTGCATCTTTTCTTACGATTCTCTCCATTTATTTGAATACACTTTGGCAAACCTCTGAAATGTGCCTAAACACACCTTCATCCTCTCGATCCTCTAGATTTTTGCATTCCAGGAAAATGTGTGTGAATACATTTGAGTTAAGCCTGATTTAATGTGCTCATGTTTCTTGCCACCTGGCGGATGCACGTCTGACAATCCCTCTTGTATCTCTTTTCTTGGCCTCCCCTGACTCATAAATCAGAAATCTCTTTTGCTGCTAAATGCTCCACATTGCTCAGAAGATAACCACCAACTGATAAGCGATTAGTTGATAAGCAGAATAGTGTAATTTGTTCTTCACTTTTCTGAAAACTGTCACTGTGAGTGTTAACAGTAAAGTCGCTGGTCATAATAAAATAAAACAATGAGTTTATAGTTGCTATAAAGCTCCATAGAGCTGGGTTTATCATTGCTGGTGCTTATTCTCACATGCAAGTAGTCACATGACCCATTTTCTTTATCAAAACATTGGTAATAATCACTTTAATCTCAGTTTCACATCGAGTGAACAAAGATCAGCCCACATTAAAACTCACTGCAATAACAAGTACTCGGATACATATGATTTTCTGTTTTTGACATCCATTTGTGCTTTATGTATTTAAATATTACACAAATAGATAGCTGTTGCTGACAGTAGAGTGGTAAAGAGAAATGCGCTTTGCAACTATGGAACATTGTGTACATCCTTATTATGAAGAGCACCCGGCCTGTCAGCGTCTCGCTATCCGTGGAAATGTGTTCAGTGGATGATGCTCTCCCCTCTTCGCAGTTCCATAACAATCTTGCTCGGCATCCAAAATAAACCTGTTTTTCACCACAACAAGCATGTTCCAACCAACACTTTAGTATTTCATTTCCAAAAAGCACACGTATTGCATGATAAAATGTGTATTTATAATGCTTTTTGGTCACTTTTGGGGCATGATGCTCCTCCATTCACCCGCCTTAGCTGTATAATGTCGGTCGTTGGGTGACTCGGGTCGGCTCACTTTCACCCTGCAGGTCTCGAGATTATTTTCATACTGTGTTTTTTTTTTTCTTAGTCTCAAAGTGCCTGAGCTTGCAACATATTTTAAATTGACAATGCATATGTGGTGTCCATCCGCCACCGGGTCAGCAAAGACTTCATGTGGTGTTTATGTAACTGAAAGTTCAGAACATATACCTCGTCAAAGGGGCTCCCGTGATCCAACACATGTCCCATCATATTTTACTTTACAACACAATTCCTTGTTAAAGTTAGGTTGTAATCGCTTATTTTGATTTTGCACATGTACAAAGAGCTTGAACCTTTCAAGATGTATTCCTTTACAGATTACAGGTCAGACATGAACTAAATCGTAACACCCACACAAACTAAATTGTACAACACCACAGTGGGAAATGAGACAAACAGGGTTTAAATACACAGGTGCAGGTGATTGGACATTGGGTAACGAGACACAGGTGGACACAATGAGGGCGTGGCTTGCAATCACACAGGTGGAAACATTCAGGACGAGCGCAGACAATCACAGGGACAGGAACGGCGTTTCTCAATTCAAAGTACACGACTACAGACTTGTGTTCTTTTGGAGTCTGGTCTTGGGAGTCCAGACTCCGGAGGACGGGAGAACGGGAGGACGGTCTTTCTGCGATGGGAACAGCAGCTGACTTGATGACGTCACCACATCAGCTGTTCTTGCTCCTGAGTTTACTCTCATTATTCACTGTCAATATTTTTTTACAGTCAAATAAACAAAACAACCTAAAAGGACATTCCTGACTCAACAACAGTAGTATTTATAAAAAGTCAACTTTCAGTAGTTTATTTTCTCCTCCGCTACTGTTTCCGGTTGCTGGTGAAATGCATTCTGGGATATGTGCTGGCCAGAGTACGCACAAATCTCCTCTGATGCATCCTGGGTAAAGTGGGAGGATCAAGTCACATCCGGGCATTTTGACCGTGAAGAGAGAGAAGAGAACTTTGAATGTGAACATGTACCCCGGCTGAGACTGATGACGTTTCACGAGTCCACGAGGACACAAGTAGAGGAAAGGACACAAGTAGAGGAAAGGACGCACAAGTACGCTGATTGAGAAACGCCGAGGGACTTCAAAATAAGACACAGGAACCCCGAATCATGACATACGCAGCTGGACTTAGAGTCTTTAACCTCGTGTTCGGCAACATTTGGCAAGACGTTTCCTTTTGGTCTCGATTACCGTTAAGAGGTCGGGACATGAACGACAAGAATAAACCACTTACCATCTGGTTAGGAGAGGAAGCCATTACTATTCCAGTGGTTGGCCCCATGCAGCGGATCCACTATATCATCCTTTCATATCACACACGGTGCGGTGGGATGATTTCCCCAAGTAAAACCCATTTTCATCACAACTCTATGAAATATAAATGATAAGGAGCAGCGAGAGGCACTGAAGGAGCGAGAGATTCAACTTTAAAATGTATTCTTTTTCCTCGATCACTATGAACATAAATTACTAAAGCATTTACGATTCAAACATTTGGGTTCAGCTGGGTAAATGCCGTCCGCACCTCCAGTAGTTATCGAACTGGAGAGTTATCTCCTCATCATTTGACCAGTTATTACATGAAGGTAGGTACTTCAAGTATTTCACTTCAGGTCTCAATAAAGCAGTTCAATTACTGGGAAACTGGATTACCCTCTAAGACAGTCAGTCACAGAGAAAACCCGTAAAGACATTTTCTGCAATATCTACTTTTTTCTAGTTCATGGATACCTACCCGATTAAGGACTAACTTTGTTACATACGTAACTTTCTAAACTTTAGTTCATCTCTCTGTGGGATTCTTGTCGCCGTTGGTGGGCAAAACAAACTTTGACACGACTCTTTACTTACCGAAACGATAAAGAGTGGAAGGAGGTCGGAGAAGCCGTGGGACTACCTGATACGTTTAGAATGTGTGCGTTTGCTTTTATTCTCGCTGTGTGTTGTACTTCACTATGAACCAAGCGCCCAAGCAGAGATCTGCTGCTGCTGGAGGAGAGAGAGAGAGAGAGAGAGAGAGAGAGAGAGAGAGAGAGAGAGAGAGAGAGAGAGAGAGAGAGAGAGAGAGAGAGAGAGAGAGAGAGAGAGAGAGAGAGAGAGAGAGAGAGAGAGAGAGACTCGGTCCACTAACAAGTGGAAGCTCTCTGCGGTCCTGTCGTTCCTCGACCGGAGCGGAGGGGCGGAGGGCTGTGGAAGTCAGGACCGCAGAGTCCAGAGAGAAGGAGACAGAAGGGGCAGCAGCAGGGCGACTCACAGGGCGACAAGTGAAGACACAACATCTCAGACTGGTTAAGGAAAAGATTCATATGGCTGAAGAAGCGGGCGCGATAAGCCACGCCCCCGCTGTGTCGCGTCCGGTGTGAACACCCTTTTTTTGTCGCGCGACAGAATCCTGCGACAAGCGCGACGAGAATTATTTTGTCGCGTCCGGTGTGAACGTACCATAAGGCTCCATCAATTCATTCGTAAAAAAGTCACAACTGATGAGAGTTTATGATAACGGGAAGTTCAGTTGAGTTTTTCAGGGAGTATATTTCTTCTTCAGGCAGAGTGTTGGTAATGTACGTCTGGCATGTGACCTGTAGAAGTTAAATATGATCTTTGGTTTCATTGAGGTCCTCTTCAGTCCGAGGGGTCTTATGTCTGTATTGACGATGCCATATGATGGTGTGATCTATTTTTCCTTTAATTGTCTGCAGGAAGCCAGTGTGTTCTGCGGTTGTTTACTGTCATTAATAAAGATGATTAATTATCTCAAAGTAATGACAAAGGGTGTGTTATTCCAGTGTTTTTTCGAAGAGACTTCTTCGCCAGTGCATTTCCGCATTCGTCTGTTAACACTTTGTTAATTTCCTTTTTTCTGCCTGCCAGGAAAGCCAAACCCCCACGAAAAAGAAGACTTCTGTAAACACAGCTCTCTTCCGTTTCGCTATCAGGCTCCACAGATCTCTCAAAGGACTGACTGTAGGCATGCTGTGCTTCTTGTCAGTGCTCGTCAAACATTGTTAAAAAGAAAAAGGTTAAAAATGTAGTCAAATGCGCGCAGACTGCTGGGTTTTTATTATTTGAGGCTTTCCCCTCTGATTTCATTAGAGCAGCTTGTCCCCGAGGGCCCCGAGTTGTTGACTGATTACAGATTCTGTCTGTCGACAAGCTTAGCATCAGTTTGAACTGTGTGCATTGTTGCATAAATACCCATTTCATTATACTCTGACGGGGACTCCGACGCCATGTGTGCCTGCATCGGAGAGAGAGACTTCTCAACCTTCCTGGTTGGCAGCGTTGTCAGTTAGCATTAATACTGAAGTCCATTACAATGTTTGTATTCTGCTACGCAACAATCAACCCAGGACGTGTTTTATTGTTTTATATTTCACGTATTTAACTGTTTTGTTTACTGTCTAGAAAACCGTTTATCTAACAATTAAACCCTCAAGGATTCATTCTCTGTAAATTGTTTTGCTCTAAAGGTTTAGAGCAAATCATTGGTTAGTATGTTGGTCACATGCATATACCCTTACTTTTCATGCATTAACTCAAAAGTTATGTCGTTATGTACGAGACTTATCATAAGAGTGAGCGTGAACAGAAGTCACATACCTTATTGACACCGTTCATTCACACGCAATAAACAGGGTTAAGTTAAAAAAAAGGTCTGCCAGGTCCCAGTGTTGGAAAAAGTTCCGGATTCAGAAAGTTATAATATAAACTCTGACTCCCAAAGTAAATAATTTCATTCATACTCACATCAGGCCATAGTTATAACAATAAAAACATCTCACATTCAGTAGTATAGTTGCAAGAATAATATAATAATCATATTTTCAGAGATAGTGACTTTCTACTTTGTTTCTTATAATACATTCTTTAGAATATCCTTCATAATATCCTTAATTGATTATCCTAGCTTTCTCATGTATTAATTTAAAAGCATAGACTTTCTTATTTTCTTGTGCAAGTGTATATATCAAAAACATTACAGCTCTACAAGAGCCACGAGGGCGGATCTCAGTGTGTCGCACGGTGAGACTCACGGATCATTCGTTCATATCCACGATGTGTTCTCGACATTAAGAACGTATACGACAAGGCATACATTAGAAGGTTAGCTCAAGAAAAAACGTGGTTGGAGGATAGCTACGCTAAATTTAGAGCTTTAGTTTGAGGTAGATTTTTCTATACTGCTAATATAAATCTTAAATATTGAATGTTGTTATATGTTCGTCAGGTGACTCAAGTTCAGAATAACAACACGTAGCTTTTCATAGATCTTAGCCTATATCAAAAATTCTGCACAAGAATTAGAAATATCCAAACAAGAGGCAAATAAGCTCAGTCTGTGTGCGAGTGTCTTCTGCATGTCTCCACAACCATACATGTACGTCCGATCTATAGGTTCAATAAAGACGTGTCCAGTGCTCTGTGCAGTGGAGGCGGAGCTTAAAGGCCAACGACGTCGCCCGATGTGGGCCTTTCAAGGGATTCTGGGTAACTAATGGTTCATGAATGTTGGCTATACTAATGTTACATGGATGCTGGATAACAGCACCTTTGTGCCAAACTGTATACATTTTTGCTAACTTATTTTATCCGTAAATATTTATTTTCAGAGTTTCTCAAAAGTACATATAATTGTAGAAAAGAAACTATTTATAATGTGTTCATGCTTATACCAATACATCTTCAAAAATAGCAAACTCTTATTGTGTCACATCACCATAGCATGAAAGAGACCTTACTGAAAATAAGTAATTTGAATTTCTTGGATGTTAGTCTCTAGTTCCTTTTTTGGAGGATGCAATTATATCTTTTCCTTGTTATACTCCCATATGAAAAAAACATCCTGAATAGGTAATATTTTGTTTGTCAGGTCCTTGAAGTTCACAGGAAACCCATCAATGGACCTTCTAACTCTCTCGAACAAGTATTGAAGAAAGTCCAAGTTTCTATGAAGGCGAATACAATAAAAACACATGACGTAAACATACAAACTTACTCTAGGGTTCTCGTTCTCCTGCTTCCTTTGAACATCAGTACCCCCAGAGTTTCTTAATATTAATGCCAGCATCCAGCTGTGTGAAGCTAACCGGTTTCAGTTGGAATTCAAGAGCCGATGTGAACCCGTTGCTTTCCTGTTGCATCACATCCTGTGCTATGAAAGCTATGAAGAATTTGTTGGATGTTTCTATGTCAGTCATTCTGTTCTGCAAGTTAAAAAAAGAAGCAGATTGCAACTTGGGTTTAACAACCATGCATTGTATTGCAAAAATATTCATATTGCCGATAATGTTCTGTCATTTGGTGTGAAATTGACATTTTGTGAGTAAATTTTCACTGAAAACTAAAATCTTACCTTTTCAATTATGCTTAAATGTGAGATAGTGTTTGACACTGGATTTGAAGAGTCCAGAAACTAAAAGTAAACTCCAACAATGCGACCATGAACAAAAGTGCAACACCAGCTATAATTGTGATGAGGTTAAGACAAAAAAGAGCATTTAAAGTGATGCTGATCTCAGCGGTTTCCAACACGCCAACACTGGTGACTTAATCCGAATGCGGTGTGTCCTCTTGATCTCAAAGCCACCACTTGCCTCTCCATATATACATAAATCAATGTAATATGCTGCATATTGATGATTTTAGAACAAAAGTGCTTCCATTTCCCCACTTATTATTATGTTAAAGCCTCGGAACTCTCGGAAAAATAACCGACGTTCTAAAATCAACAGTTCAAAGGGAAACCTGCTCTTTCAACTCAAAATTCCCTTTGAGCTATGAAACAAAACATTGTTGTGTCCTACCGTATGGTATCAGGAATTGTGTGTGTGTGTGTGTGTGTGTGTGTGTGTGTGTGTGTGTGTGTGTGTGTGTGTGTGTGTGTGTGTGTGTGTGTGTCGATCATATCCCTTCACACTGAGGCTTAGCCCAGTGGTATTTGCTACATCTCTGGGATCCTACAGCGTCCCCTCCTTATTATAAAGTGGCCTAATTGGTGTAAACCCTTCCTCCCTCTAATCAAATAATTGGTCGGTAGCGATAGCCAGGCGTACTGATTGAGACGAGAGTAGGAGAACACCAGAGGGCCGAGGAATGAAGAAATGTGCCCTTGTCTGACTTCTCAAAGTCCTCTTTGTTCCAAGTATCTTTTTCCTGATGATGTCTGTGCTGGAGCTAAATGGCAAGAACGGCAAATTGCTAATACTCTTGGCTGTTTGGTTCTGTTTAATTTAGTTCAAAGGGATATCCAGGCGTTATGACAACCCAGCCACGGGTTAATGAAGTCACTCGCTGTTTGTTCTCTGCATCTGTACAGGGAGCTCATAAACACACACACACACACACACACACACACACACACACACACACACACACACACACACGCAATGCTGCCTGTCATTCCCTCTTCTGATGGAGATGGGCATGGCACTGCTCAGTCTGTCTCACATCGGGGAGAAAGATGAGGGGAAGGAGGCAAAGGAGAACCATTTTTCTTCCCAGCCAGCAAAACAGCCGAGGCGTCGGTACCTAACCAACCCTGAGGCGGTGGGAGTTGTAAAAAGCCACTCATTCATTGACACCGCACACAAACACACTCGTACCTAAGCATACTGTTAACGCACACATCTACAGTATGTGTTACCACCGACCTCATCCATGACATTCAGAGAGCACACACACATTATAAAAGGTTCTCTCTCATTACTCCTTATCTTCTGCTACAGACACACACTGATGTGTGAAGTTGAGGTAGAGGAAACGTGTTAGTCCGAATTGTTCTCAAAGATAAAGTTAATAAGTACCTCTTGTTAATCTCCACAGAACTTTAAGTTCAACTCTTATTGAATCAAAGTTGAACTTTTCGAGAACTGCCACTAAGTTTCTGATATAAATACTTTATATAACCTGAACACATTTGGAAGACATGAGAGCATGGTTATCGTAATTGTGAGAACCACATAGCCAACAAATCACGTCGTACACCCACGTCATCAATCTTTCTAAAGCGGCAATTTCAAGGGTCACAGTCCAGTAATAGGTCAAATATCGTCACCTTCCTAAAATAATGGCCTGTCCTGAACACAACTTGTACGCATCGGTGTTCTTTAGAGTCAATTTCACCCCAGGCTGTTTTTCACTGTTTAAAACATATAATAAATATCAACTTTTTTATTTATGTAAAGAGCTATTTAGGTAGTGAACAAACAAACATAAATTACCTCACACTGAAACTTGGGAAACATATCATCATGTGTATTTTATGTTTTCCCAAATGTCCCCAATAAATTGGGAAAAGTCATGAAATATGAGGGAAAAAAAATGTTCTTTTTTTTTTAGAAATGTCAAACATTGAATGGGGTTAAATTGAAGGTGGGTTAAGCTAAAAAGAAAATTGTCAAAAAATTAACATTATTTTCAGAAGGCGATGAAATGTTGATACACTTTAATTATGTAAAAGCTTGTGATTTAAGAAGTTTAGACAGGAAAGGAAATTACAATTGTATCCTGTAAACTATTTCCTTCCCTCTACTTTCCTCATTCCTCTCTCCGTTAGTTCGCACGGGAAAAAAAGGGAGCGTGAAGCGGGTGTCCCGGTGTCAAAAAACTGCCACGCTCGTTGGTGATATGGCCGACGGTGGCACAGTGTGTAATGAGGGACTGTCGCTGGAGCACTGAGGAGAGACGGCGGTGACACACCAGCGTGGGAAACTCATCTAAATCACATTACCAAAACCCTGCCCCGGAGGCTCGCATGCATGGCAGATTAGCCCGCACGGGCTGTCGCTGTAGCCGCCGCCGCTTTCTTCGTATTCTCTGCTTTGTGTCGGCTGACGGGTAATAAACATTGTAATCAGGCCCCCAACGCTGAATGTTTAACTAGGAACATGACACCGAAGGCAGAAGGTTCGGTATGGAACAGTACAACAGCCTGAAGATGATATGCATTAGGTTTGTAGGGGGACAAGCTAACGGATTACACTGTATTTCGTGGAAGTGAGTAAAACATATTAGCACATTTATTATAACATGTGAATGAGGCTGGATGACGTGAGACAAGTTCTGGGTGATGGTAACATGTATTTTTGTCATCATCGCGCGATATGAACAAATCACGAAAGACTGGCTAAAATGCGATAAATAACACTCGGCATGCCGAGCTAACCGTTAGCTACCTTTCAGATAACTTAATCAATTTGATGGAAACATACATAGTTGCTATAAAAATTTGGTTAGTGACAAAAAAACTTGTGGTGAAAAAGAACAGTTCTGGCTATTTGGAAAATGTTCTGGATTTAGATGAGAAGTCTTAGAAAGAAAAGGTAGCCTACTTTGTAAAACTTCCAAATGTGATACAACCAACCTCCACCGTTACCTAAGATACAATCAAAGACAGTTAAAATTTGAACTGGGTCAAATTGAACATTACGTTTGTAGCGCAGATCTTTTGTCCCTTTGGATCCCTACATCGGCCCGACTGTACACTTACTGTATCAAGACACCTTCAAGTGAAAACATGCTAGTTTGCATTACCACCAATGCTATCTTTTTTGCAAAGGATGAGTCAAACATTTTAAACATAACAGAAGTTAAAGATGCTCTAAAAATCTTTAAATTGTTATGTAGTTTATTTTCTTTTGTGTATTTGTTACCTCACTACTTATATTTGTCTAGTTTGTTGTGTTGTCCTAATCCCGTAATTATTTTGTACTCAGTACTAGCTTAAAAATAAGCACTTATGATGATAAATGTACACATCCTCTGTATCCTTTCCATCGCTCCTATACATTATAGTTATATGATATTGATGATGTTTTCTCTCAAGAAATTAACATATCTAAAAATACTTTTAGCAGATCTGCTGTATTCAGCCACATCATGCCACTCAGCTTTCAATGCATTTCAAACAATATCCTTTTTTTTTTTTTGAAAAAACGTTTAAATTTGATATTTATTGGGATTGTATTCCAGCTTAATCTTCACTATTGTCTCTTTATCAAAAACCTCAGAAATGAGAAGTTAATGTAACAATTCTTTGAGTAGCCCAGAGCGAATAGCTATCATTGTGTAATTTAGTCAGTGGGCCCTGCCGTGGTGCGCAGTGAGACCGAGTGGCAATTACAGCTCTAGCGGGAGTCTGGAGTGGCATTTATATGACATTAGTGAGGCATATTTAGATTTCATGGTCAAACTGAAGACACTCAGGCCAGAGGAGGCACACTCAGCTCCTGGGGGCCAACCCATCATTATTCAAAAGCAGACCTGAAAATTCAGAAGTACAGTATAAAAAATGTCACCACACATTTATTTGATTGATTGAAAGAATATAACTAGAGATGGTCCCAATGTCCTTATATTTTTTCTTGATGGATATTTGTGTTCATGCCATTTTTTTTTCGGGGGCCTATTTCTTTCCTCCAGGTTACATCTTCTTCCACGTGCTCTGCCTGCGTGAGCCGAGCGGCTTAGATGCGAGTCGGCTGCATCTCTTCGAGAGGTTCAAGATCTCGACTATATTCCACACGTGCCGCGTGATTCGCAGCAAAAATAGACAGTTCAAATTGTCCCTAAGGATCAACCCTTCAAAGTCACAGTGAAAGGGATTTCTTTTACAATCTTATTATATCCAATGTGTTTTTGGTGGATAACCTCAAAAAGTCTACTTTATTGAGCTGCAGGAGGAAAATACGGGCATAGCAGGTATTTGTGATCCAAACCCGAGTCAACCCTTAGGGACACCAGCTCAGGTAACAGGTTCCTGCTGTGCAATATCATTCATCTGGTTAAGTTTATATATCCGGGGAAGGTTTGCTGACCACGCTCGCCCCTTTCTCCTGTAACCACCTGCTTCACATTCATTGGATCAGTTACATACACTCACACAGGGGAGATAACCACAGCAACCACATAATAATATCTCGCTGTTTCTCTTACACTTGACAGCTCCACCGGAGCAGCTGGGGGTTAAGCACATTGCTCAACAGCACCTTGACAGAAATCACTGCGGGAGGATCTGGGGTCATTTAGTTTACCCACCAGGAGTGTGTGTGTGTGTGTGTGTGTGTTACATGCAAAGCACTGCAGCATCTAATGTTATACAGTGCGGAGATATGTTATCTCATCTATACATGTTAAGATTGAAAACAGAGCATGGAATATTGTAGCAGTTTATGTTTTACAGTTTAAAGTCTCAAAGCATCGTATTAGTATATATTTCCAGGTTTAATGTAGTATTACACGTACCGAGATCCCTAAATGAACCGTGCGTGACTGGACATATTCCAGTAGAACATGTGTAGCTGGTTGACCAGTGGGGTCAACTCCTTTCTATTTAGAGATCAATGTCTTCCATGTCTATGTTCTCTCCATCTCCATATATGATCAAAGTCTTCCATCTCTATGCTCTGTCCATCTTCATATATGGACTTATGTTTCGTATGCCTGTGATCACCATCCCTCCCTGAAATGTAAATAACTGACCTCTAGGTTAAAACCTAAATTCAAGCTAGTTAACATCCATGAATGGACATAAAGCTTTATGCCCATGTCACCCCCACTTCTATGTGGCGGGTTAGGGTATAAAGATCTTGTGGTCTCTTCAGAGAGTTGACGAAATTCTGCCATCCAGCAAACTGTGCTTTTCCTCCATGATTCATCTCCGAAAAAATAATACTACTAAATTGGTCTTCGACTAATCTGTGACCAGTCTGTTCTATGAAAATCAACCACCACAAGAGGTATTAGAATATGTTGTCAAATCGTTTGTTTCCCAACTTTACCTCCTGACAGCAGAATGGACAACTAATTACAAACATAACACTATTTCCAGATTGTTAACTTTTTAATATGTAAATCAATGCAAAAGTCAATGTGAAAAGGAAGGCAGTTATTCTAATTCAATCCAAATTGAGTCATATTAAGGACATTGCTCATCGCCGCATTATGTAAATGAGAGATATTCAGAATTGCCTTAGTTGGCCGTGATGATGACCTCTTCCTCAACCTCTTTTCACATAATTCCAATGAAGGCCATGAACGCCACGTGGGCTGAGTTAAATGTGTGATTTCTATTCAATAGTGAGCCCCACACCAGGGGAGCTTCCTACCCCCTGACATTTAAGCTGGGCTTAAGGACGCTAGACATATACACCTAGTGACTGGTGTTAAGTGGAGTGAAGCCCACAGGATCCAGGCAGGTTCTGGCCCTTTGAAGCTGACAGGCCGGCTCCCTCCTGGCATGCTGCGACTCCACTTTCCGCTTTATGAGTAATTTATTCACTTGAATAATTAAGGGCCAGTCTCCAGTAGGAAGGATGAATAGCAATAAGCGCGAAGAAAGAGGTCCTAGCTAACCTGTGTCCGAAACACTAAGACTTAAAATGGAGAATACTGCTTTCTTAAGACGGATTGATCCTGAATGGAGCAATAGAGCAACCAATATGTTGAGGCTGAATATGAAAGTTGCACATTGGCTGCATTGGATTATACCTGATATTGTTCAGGGTATTCTGTCCACAGTGTTTACTTCTGTAATGTCCGTTTTCTGTCCTTCAATGTCACTTGTGTGTCACCTCCAATGCCTGAGAAGGCTGCAGCTAGTAAGAGGATTACCCAGCAGCCTTCTGATGATTACTAGACAACATTTTCCAGATCTTTGCAACTGATTAGAGATACAGGGTTTCTGAAAATGAGGTGATTCAAGCTGTAAGTTTCCCATGAGCAACATGTGTTATTATTACTTAAAGTACAATAAAGAATATTCTTCTTCTTACAGTTGTTATTTCCTTTTATCACGTCAACCTTTTATTGTATGGTATTGTTCGGGTAGAGGTCCAGGACATTGAATGTCTTTAATCGTCTTTTTAAAATGTGTATTTATTGTATATCATAGTGTTTTCATAATTGTGTGTAATACTGCATAAATAATGTACTATTGTTTGACAAATATCTGAACTGAAGTAACTATCCAAACATGTGCAGGTTGGCATATCATCCGTATAACTCTTCATTTCATAAAGATAAGGAGAGAGCACTTCAACACAAATCTGTACTCAAACGGAGGAAAAGTGTGGATTGAAATTCATACTTGCTGGTGGTTCTACGTAGAGGAAGAAAGTCAGAGAATCACTTAAGTGCGTAGCATTCGTCCTCTGGCGACCATGAATCCAAGTACAAACCGTCATGGCAATCCATCTAATGGCCTTTTGAGACGTTTTAGATCATTTTAAACCAATTAGATGCTCTCGTCTTCCATTTGCCAACCTGTCGCATCATATTTTTTCAGTGAACGCGGCCAGATAATCCAGATCGTTTCAAATAACTGCCATTACTGTACGGCAGTAATTTTTCACTCAAGTCTGACAAACATGGAGAGACCCCACACACACACACACACACACACACACACACACACACACGCACATGCTCTCGTTGCTTCTGTCTCTGTTCTTTCTAATTGAGGCCAGGGTCATCAAAATAATGGATCATCGAGTCCATTAAAACATGAGCACAATTAGGTGGGAGGCAAATACTGCCGATGTCTTCTGACCCCACTTCATTATTGTGCAAATGGGATGATTGTACACGGTCTGGAATATACCGCCACTTGTTCCGGCTACTGTGCACACACTTACTTCCATTTGCACACGCCACACAACCCACTCGGAGTAGCTGCTGAGCCAATAATTATTTCAATTGCTCTTACACAATAACGGCACACTCGGGCATATAGTAACACGCGACGATTACAATTGCAGGTATACCTAGTTGTACAGAAGAAGGATGAACTGACTCATTAGCTGCTGTCACAGAACAACTGAGATGCACATTGATCGCCACAAGTCCAGTTAAATCCCCAACAATTGTCAAATTTAAAGGATCACAGCGATCCAGGATCAATAATTACCCTCCAATTGCTTTGTTCCTTAATTAATAGCGTAATTCTATAACAAAAAGTGGATTCTCTATGTTTCTCTTCTGCAGCGCCTTCACATCCTTTAGAAGTTCTTCATTCTCTGTTTTTCTTTCTCACACACACACACACACATCTGTGGTTTGGAAGGAGCTCTCCTGCATGTGTAACGAGGCGGCCGTGAGTCTTCTCCTCTGGCCGCCGATTCAAGTGGGCTTTGTGTCGGGTTGCATGTGTGTGCACACGCGAGTCCTCGGAGAGTCTAACCTGTTGTCAACACGGAGCAACAACACAGACTGCACTGGACTCACAGAGCAACATACTTAGTATCTTAGCATTGAAAATGCGGAAGGTAGTGTTCTGTTTTGATCGCCGTGTATTTGTATGCATACGTGTTATTCGCATAAGTCAAAAAGTATTAAACCGAATCGCATGTAATTTGGTGGGATGATTGGTTATTATCTGGGGACCATTCGATTAGATTTTGGGATCGATCGGGTCAAAGGTCAAGGTCATGAAACATCTTCTTTTTACCAAAGTGCAGTCAATTTGTATCCAATTGGCATGCAACTAATGCCAAGAGGTTCATAATTCAATGCTCAATCTTGTGATATGCCCTCTAGTGAGTGCCTATTCTAGTTGAAAGTGTAATGACGTTAAGTTTTAATTATGTAACTGAGTCCAGGTCCACAATTTTATTTTTAAAATAGTACTAAAGATCCGTTTGATTCCAACGGTCACATACAGGACATCTTTAGTATTCTTCAGATCAGGATTTCACAAATAAATGCAGTTGTAGCCTCCTACACACCTATATATACACACACATGTTTTAATGTGACTAGAATAATACACTAAAATGATACAGAACAAAGTACACACCATCAAATGATGTCATCAAGGAAACTATACAGTTCTGCACACACACAGATATTAAGGAAGTTTGAATTGGTGGTAGTGGTATGGTAATTTACAAAAGAAGACCATTGTAACAGAATAGTTTAATATAAAATGCATGTTGTAAGCTGAAGCTTATGAGAATATATTTTGTAGGGCGGTGTGCAGAAGATGTCATGGAGACCCCCTGCTTTGCAGCTGGTGGTACAGAAGTGAATCCTCCTGTGTTACAGCAGGGTGAGGCAGTGTGTTGTCAGAATATATATAGTTTTTATTATTCTGAAACCTTTTTTTTTAAAGATTCTTTGGACCTGATTTTGTAAACTTGAGAGAAAAAAAAATAATCTAAAATCGCCCTTTTTGTAACTGCAAATATAGAAATTTTATAATTTACTTTGGATAACTTTAAATACTTTTTTAAACTTTATAAAACATTTAGTTTCTGAATGAAATTGAGTGCCAGAGTTTTAGTAGTTGCCATCTATTAATCAAGCAAACGTGGCCAATCAACATACTTATTAAGACAAAAACTATTTGCTTTCTACCATTTTCTACTGTAACTATTGTTTCTTGTCATTACAGACACACCAAACTTATTCCACTCAGCGGAAAGACAGGAAACAATAAGATGAGTTTTGGTTTTCAGGTCTCAAACACCCCGACATGTTGGCGTTTGAGACTAATGAGTTTCAGCGTCATTTACACAATCTGAAATATATATTGCATTTACACAGGACGGGAACATTCCTGAGATGGAATTTGCATTTGGCATGAATCTCTTCTGTGGTGTGGCCCTCAGTTTGGGTAATAACGTTGTCTCCGTGAAGGACGTGTTATATCCTGTTTGTCCTGCAACATGACGCCTCGGCTGATTGTACATTTTTTATTTATCTGTCCCTTTGTTCAGTTTTTCTCTCTGTTTGTTTATCTTATTGGCCATCTCCCTTTTTACTTTACCTGTCAAGTATTGTGTCGTAAACGTCCCCATGTGGCTTATAGTGAATATTATGTACAGTTTGTACACAGTTCAGTGTTTCCCCTAGGTTTACAGCTTCAGGGGGGCGGAACTAGTGCCGCTGCTAGCCATGTTGGTGTCCTAAGCTTAACTCCTTCTCGATGCCTATGGAGGACTTAAAATGATTGAAGTATGAATAAATACAATAATAAATTAATAACTGTATGAATAAATAAAAAAAATACAGGAATAAATTAATAAATGCTTAAATAAATGTATTAATAAATACAATAATACATTTATAAATAAATAAATAAATACAGAAGGGGTGGGGGCTTCAATAGTAGGCAGACGGTCAATAGAGAAAATTACAGGGTGGCGGGCGGAGATTTCATAGAATGGTAGAGGAAACACTGCAGTTTATACGCCTGATAATACTTCCTCCTCACGTAAATAAATGCATGTTGTTTGATCAACTAAACATACGTTACTGACCTGTCAGCCTCTTGGTGTGAAGACATCTATGATAATAATTGCTTGTGTTGTGTCACCCTTTCATTTGCTGAATGCAATAGAAAGTGTTATCTTTTATTAAACAAGGCAGAATTAAAATAAGAAAATCTATAAGGAGAAATGCTAATTGAATACCATAAATCTTGCTTTGTTATGAGATGTATAACTATATTAATTAACAGAAGACTACACTCACAGTATAATTCCGTATTTGACATTTCAGTAATAAAAAAGTCATTAGAGTAGAAACGTAATGTACTTTTACTAGTGTGTAGGTTGTACACATAGCAACGCCTGTCTCTACATTACATATGATGTCGTATTACATTATAAGCAAAATAAATAAAAAAAAGGTAATAATTTACCATTAAACTTCAATTTTGTCACAAATTCCCCACCTTCCTAGTTCAATTTATCCTGCTTACATGCTTAATTAACTCTGCTGTCATTCCAGATCCTGTCATCCTCACCTGATTGTCCCTCATTGCCTTCACCTGGTCCTCACGCTGTTCTCACCTGCCTCTGATCACCTCGTTAGTCCCTCATTACCTTCACCTGGTCCTCACCTGCAGCCCATCCCCTCATTAGACTCACTATTTAGCTCCCTCACTTCCACTAGTCCTCTGCCAGATTGTCTTGTGTTTCACCACCAAACTTTCCAACGAATTCCTAGTCCTAGTTCTGATCTGCCTGTTACGACCCTGTTTGCCTGTTAACCCGACTTGAGATTTTTGCCTGCCCCGTTTGGATTTATTGCCCTGTTTGACGGACCACCTGGCTTTGACCCTGCATGAAACATTGAGTAAACTGCCTCCTCCCGCATTCCTGTGTTTGTCGTGCTTTCGGGTTCCAGTACCTGTAACGGTTACAGGTACTGAAACACAAGACAATCTGGCAGAGGACAAGTGGAAGTGAGGGAGGTAAATAGTGAGGGACTAATGAGGGGAGGGGCTGCAGGTGAGAAGGGTGTGAGGACCAGGTGAAGGGAATGAGGGACTAACGAGGTGATCAGAGGCAGGTGAGAAGGGCGTGAGGACCAGGTGAAGGGAATGAGGGACTAACGAGGTGATCAGAGGCAGGTGAGAAGGGCGTGAGGACCAGGTGAAGGGAATGAGGGACTAACGAGGTGATCAGAGGCAGGTGAGAAGGGCGTGAAGGAGGGACAATCAGGTGAGGATGACAGGATCTGGAATGACAGCAGAGTTAATTAAACATGTTAGCAGGATGAATTGAACTAGGAAGGTGGGGAATTTGTGACAAATTTAGCATTAAATTATTTATTTTTGATGTACACAATAGACCGATAACCCTTTTGAATACAGAATCGTAACTCACATTTTCGAAGTAATTCACTGTTTAATGTGTGAACAAGGAACTCACATGTGGCATATAACTAAGGTTTATGTATATATTTATACACTGACTGGCGTTAACGAATGAATATGACCATCCAAGGGCATCCGGTGGTTCTCTGATCATATGCCGATGTGGGCTTGATGCATTATTTCAGTCAAATATTCTGGACCTGCAATCTTGAGCACATGCAATTTGTTTTATAATATAAAGCATTTGATACAGGATAGCAACACATTTGACAAGAGAGTATCAGGCTCTGTCTGTGTCAAAACAATAGTCCCGGTGGTGCGAACAATTACCGTGACGATAACAGCTCTCTGCTTTATAGTAACCGTGATACACGGTGCCAGGCCGGGAATCAATCACGTAATATATCTGACTTCCTGCAGTCAAACGGTAACGCAGTCAGACTAATGTCTGCACTCTTATAGGCTCCACACCGCCGTGGATAATAAGTATAATAGGTTTACATGAATAAAAAAATCGGGAAGCGGTACAACCCACCTCGTGGGTGTACTATACGTAAGTGGAATTAATGTTGTTGGGGGCTCGAGGTGGTCCGATGGAAAAGGCTGCAGCATCACTGTGGCATTTTAAAGATGCTCTGTGATCGCACCATTAAGGTCGGGTGGGCTAAAGGTCAGACAAGGCAATGGAAATGAACACTGCTGCTGCAAACTCTTAAATCCAGCTGGGATAATAGTAATTATAATATTCATATCATATCTGATAATGTATCATTAAAGGCCGAGTACTGACACTTTGGTTTCAGGATTGCCATTTTCCAGCTTTTTTACCAGCCAGCCAGAGGGCTCCGTCGCAGCACTTCTCTGACGCCTCCCTTCGCTCGTCTCTTATTTTCTGTCCCTCTTTGTAATTTCCGGACCAGAGAAACAGAAACAATATGAAGGAAAACAAGGTGCTAATATGTAGAATGTGCGATTTCAAAAAAAATCTATGGGAAAATGTTTACACCAAACAAGTAAGGGGAGCTCTACTCTGGCTCAATGCAGGGCTAAAACTAGAATACTCGGTAGAACGCATACCTTCGCATATCACAAGATTAGGCATTAAATTATGAACATGTTGACATTAGTTGCAGCCAATTGGATCAAAATTGACCATGCTATAGTAAAAAGAAGATTTTGGCCTTTTCGTGACCTTGACCTTTGACCCGATCGATCCCAAAATCGAAATAAATGGTCCTCGGATAATAACCAATCATCCCACCTAATTTCATGCGATTCGGTTTAATACTTTTTGACTTATGCAAATAACACGCATGCACGCATACAAATACATGGCGATCAAAACATTACCCTCCACATTTTCAATGCGAAGGTAATTATAGTCCAACCATCATTTTTTATTTTGATGTGTGACTTTTTGAAGATGTATGAAATAAATCAACTCAAAATAAATCTATATATTACGACGACATCTCGGTTTAAGTGACTTGAAGCATAAAAGGGACAAAACTATATATTTTCCGCGAACTTCACATGGTGGTTCTTGTAGCCTGCGGGAGGCAGATGGCGAACACAGACCCTGCTCCTCATGTGTTTCCTTGGTAACGTGTAGTTCACAAAATCTACACCAACATCATTTAAACAACCTGTATAAATATAATCAGGAGAAAGTAAAGCCGATAGCATGTATATGTTCAATAGTTCAATAAGAACCCGTACAGGATGAATCACACGCACTACACACACGTCAGCCTTTTAAGGGCTGGGAGTATTTCCCGCTGCCCTCTGCTCCCTTTGAAGATCCGGTGATGCAGAGACATAATTCAAACACGCTGCCGTGAGGAATCACAGACGACGACCTGTGGAAACACGATAACACGTGTCGGGCCGTGTGTTCGGTTTGATCCTCCAGCGCCGGAGCCGTTGAGCCGCCGCTCACGCACGGATCGGGGACTAACGTGGCTTTTTGTCGGCGAGTTGTAACTGCTATTTAATGTGTGCTTGCTTGAGAGTGTTTATAGGTGTGTTTGTGTGTGTGTGTGTGTGTGTGCCAAAGAGAGCAAGAGACGCCAGTGAATGATATCAATTTTTTAGCTACATCCAAGACCGCATTGATTTTTAAATATTGTCCTCGCGGGCACAGTTCACTTTGATGTGGGGGGTTGGTTGTGCATACAATGCAACGCAATAGAAGGCAGCCAGGATGGTGAGGTTATAATTTAAACAGACACACACACACACACACACACACACACAAACGCTGTCTCTCTACACATGAATAGGTACAGAAATACACACGCAGCATAATGTGGCCATCAGAAAGCCTGTTTCTATGTTAATAGTCTTTTCTCAGCTCCTGGCGTGTGCCACTATAACAAACTTTGAGTTATGATCTGAAATGGCTCTTTTGCATGCAGACACACGCACATGTAAGTTATACACCCACACACTGAAATTAAGTCACTCACTTGCTCGGTTTTCATTGCAGCCCACTATGCCTCATAGCATGCATATGTAAAACAGCTGTTTAGGGGTTTGCCAGTGAACACACTGAGGGGTTGATGTATTGCCAGGTGACTTCATATTGATTCCCCCCAATTATATTGATTGACTGGGGAGTGGATTTAATTACATGTAATTCACCGCTCCTCAACACTCTGCATACAGCGGAGTGTCATCAGCATAGAAGTGGACATCCATTCTATGACTGAATATGTTGTCCTAGAGGAATATATATATATATATATATATATATATATAGGGTGGGATGTTTCTACAATGTTTCACTCAGATATTACTGATGATAATGTGAATGTGAATGAAGCTTCAAACTATTGGGTAAGATCCGACAGATTTCCCCTATTTGTTGTTATATTAGTTGGATCAGAAATTAGAGGTATTTCACTTAATTCTTGATACACTGAAAATAAAAAAAATGTTTTGCTTTGTGATGAATTGCCCTCTACTTGTTCGGCGTTCCTCTTTTCTGCTTTGCACACAACAATGTTGACACTTCCACCAAGTGAAAGCATTGTTTGTCTCACGTGGGCCACACTGCTGACCTCTACCAGGTGTGTGGCGTCCACACACACACACACACACACACACACACACACACACAGCTGGGCTGCTGCAGTGTGAGATGCGTGTTCTCAAGTGTTGCCTTGTGTGTGTGCATCTGCATCACATATTGTTCCTTATAGGTAAATGTGTATTCAAATTACAATCCTGCAAGTAATCCCCAATTTGATGAAACGCGGTTACCTTTTCATCATCATCCCGATGACATAATGCCGCTCCATGTAAACCCTAACTCCCCAAGCCCAGAGGTAGAAAGGAAGCTAAGCTAACGAGGCAGTGACAAAAGCTATACCCACTAAATCTGTTTCGATAAATAAAAAGTAGACATCTAATACGATTTGGATTTACCACACAGAGAGTAGCAGAGCAGATTAGTAGAAGAGTGAAGAGGTAAAACATAAATAAATAGGGGGTTGTTGTATTGCACTTACTTTTTTTATCCTTGCCACTTACCCAGGGTGTTTCCTACCTCGCAGTATTAAGCAGCCCACTGGATTCATTAATTAGTTTTGTCTACTCAGGTGCAATATTGCCCGGGACGCTGGCAGGTGTGAACAGATACAATCTGTTATCCACCGTGTTAAGAACCTCCTGCAGTGGCCAATAACTTAGTCAGAGTTACACTTACTCATGATTCACAAGCACAAGCACACGTGCAGCTGCCGTACCAACTGTCAATCTATAAAGTTATTTATTATCATATGCATAACAGTTAACAGAGAGGCAGTCATTGGTAACACACACATGGGATCTCATGCTCCCTCTAACAATACCATTAAATGGGAATAAAATGAAAGGGAAAGCACAATCTAAGACTTAAAATAGGGCTAAAAACTGGAGGGTATATATTGAATACTACACCTGTGCTGATGTATACTTTGTAAATTAAGCTACTGTCCCAAAATAATAATAATAAATGAATAAATAAAAGGGTATTTTTTAATTTATTATTAGCATTTATTTAACCAGGTCGGTCCCATTGAGATACATGACCTCTTTTTCAAGGGAAGCCTGGCCAAGACAGCAGCATAGAAAAATTGCAACATTATTATTATTAGTAGTAGTAATTATTGGTATTACAAAGGAATGAACTGAATGCAAAAAGGAATGTAGTCGATGTAAACCATAATGAAGTAATACATATATAGAGGTGAGACGGATTTGTAAAACAGTAAGTCGAGTTTATAAAGATAAACTGTCAGTATAATGAAAACACATTATAATGTCTAATGGTGGTTTACACTAACGTGTTAAGCGTGCACCGCGAGGGTCTCAGTCCTTTACAATCCTGCCCCCTCTTGAGCTGAGTGCACATTGCGTGACAACCACAGCATCTCCCGTGTTACTGGGGATCTTCACTGTGCAGCTCCATGTTTACTGTGTGTGTAGCTTTAGAAATTTATAGAAATATTAAATATGATCATCCTATGATGTTCAGATTTACACTTCCAGGGGTGTGGACAGGATTGTGTAAACTGTTAATTCCTGAAATGAATTGCCAAACTAAACCGTAGTTTAATAAAATGATTATTGCTGGTTAAAGGTCGGCTGCTAAACAGATTACATGCATGTTTTGGTATATATTGACAATGTGTGAGCAGGTTTCTGCAGCTCTGCAGCTCGTAACTTAGGCTCCAGACACAGTCCCAGCTCAGCTAAAGTTGTTATTTGCATAACAAGACAATTCAGATGATAGTCAATTAAATATCTTTGTGTTTTTTGGGGGATTAATACTAATTCTGCAATTGTTAGCTTCATTTGAAAGTATTCACGTCGATCTCCCGATGACATATCCTTGTTGTGTATTGGCCAATAGAAACTGGCAGTGAAACTTTATTTCACACTATGATGATGATATTAATCCGCAGTTCACATGTGTGCCGAATCGTGTGTGTGTGTGTGGGTGTGTGTGTGTGTGTGGGGGGGGGGGGGGTCATGGATGAACTGCGGTCCATTACACCACCTTAACTCCTCCAGACTGCAGGGCTGATCTGACTGGTGAGCCGCAAACGACTTGACGAGCTAACGATACCCAGCCGCTAGCAGCAGATCCCTGCAGGGTTGCTAAGTTACGGCTAGCGTGCTAACCCGCTGCAAACGTAGGTACAACTTGTTTTCTGTATTGTATTTCATGTTATTAATGTCATAAGGTGAAGTTTATTATTAGAAATGAGACAAAAATCAAATAATTAGTGAAAGAGAGAGAGAAAGAGAGCAGGATGTGCAGGAATCAATGTTGATTGGCTATTTACCAGAGTCCAGTTAGACAGGAGGAGACTGGACCTCACTAATGACCTGACATTTACACACACGGAACCCCCTATTTGATGTAATTACACCATGTGTGTGTGTGTGTGTGTGTGTGTGTGTGTGTGTGTGTGTGTGTGTGTGTGTGTGTGTGTGTGTGTGTGTGTGTGTGTGCAAAGCATGAAAGAGAGTGTGTCCTCTGGGTGTGTGGACTCATGTCAGAACGGTTGCGTATCATATTTTTTCTTGCATCTGTTTTTCTATCAGAAACACTCTGACATTCAAAGATATATAATATCCCCTGAAATTTAAAGTAACAACAAAAGAAACAAAAAAACAAGTTAAACAGTCCCTGCAGTATAAATGTAAACAAAAGAGCTACATCAAGTTAAAGATAACAGCCATATATATATATATATATTTCTTATCCAACAATAGTACATCTGATTGCCTATAGTGTATAAATTGAGTAATCTAGCTAACCTTTTTTGAGTTATTGACTACTGCAGCATTATTTTGATTACAAACACAATTAATTCAACAGTAGATGAATTCCTCATTTTAATCTTTAATATGAATAGTAAATGTTCACAAAGACACTTAATCCCTATAATTTGTAATAATCAAAATATTCTTTTTTGTATCATGTGTGCGTCAAGCAAATTGCCGACCAGCCTGACACCTTTCAAACCTTCTCTACTTCACATTTCAGTCATTACTTCTACAGGCAATGTGGGGCGGTGCTGGTGATAACATGAATTATCATATTAACCCAAACACAGACAGGGAAATCTACAAACTGCATCGTAAAGTATTTAATTGCTCGTGGGCAACTGGATGATCGTAATGAGAAATGTAGTCGCTCAGTCATGGGATTACTAAAGAACATCTCTACTTCTTCTATTTAAATTAGACTTTTACCAACAGCATAGAGGTCCTAAAAGGACTCACCCCTCAGCCCCCATCCGGCATATCTCAGGACGCCCCGGCCCACCGCGTCCTGATCCGTGTCCTCCGGCCTGCTCCTCGGGTAATCTCTCTCCCCTTCTTTTACCTCGCCCACCCCGTCCTCATGGCCGCTGCCCGTGTCTCCCCGTCCTCGTTCTCTCCCCCGACCCAGTGAGCCATTGTTCTGGCCCGGCTCATTGACGGTGCCACTAAATCACGTTTGGATTCCTCCCTCTCACAGAGCATTAGCTTCCCCAGCTCCGTTATTGCATGCTTTGGGCTCACCGGCGTCTGGGTCCCCGCATGGTTCTGTTTATGACTGTCGTCACACACACACACACACACACACATCCCAGATTATTCTCAGCATGCTGCAGGGGAGATAAATGGCTCCTCTGTTACCCGGCCACAGGTTGGCAGAGCCTGGAGGGGAAAGAAGATCCATTTGAGAGCCCCCTGACCCGGGGCAGGGTTTTAGGGGGATAACTGACAAAAAAAAGTAGGAGGCGACCTGCACATTGAATCATGACGATTTCCCAGTCTTCATGCTTCAGGATGTGTAATAATAGGTGGGACGAATACTGTAATACTTTCTTGAATACAAAATTAAAATTAAATTGAAAGTTGGATGGAAAAAGTTTATTTTCTTGCAGCAAATTGCTCTTTTTTTTCTCTCCAAACAATAGTGGTATGTAAATGTGTGGGGTTATTATTGTTTATAAATATCTGATTAGGGAGCTGACAAGAGGAGGGAGACAGCGGCGGTGTGTCCTGGTTAGAGCCATCTGCTGCACAACAGGAGGAGGATCTGTCTGTCTGGGAATTACCAACTGATGGGCAACACCTGCAGGGCAACACGCCACTGAGTCTGAGAAGTTGGAGAAGACTTGTCATACATTATTTAGTTGTGAAGGATGCACCTCTGAACTAAGTTATTAAATTAAATATGAATATGAATATTGTAAAGTGTAGTCTAGATTATTACTAACAGCAAAGTATGAGCAGTTTGGAAAGACTATTATTTTCTTCTTTTTATATATATATATATATATATATATATATATATATATATATATATATATATATATATATATATATTTCTTTTCTTTTTTTTTTGTTACTGTCTTTATATATATATTTTTTTAATTTAATTTTACATTGCTATATTTACATATATATTGTGTATATATATATATATATATATATATATATATATACATATATATTTTGTATTTTATTTTGTATTTTATATTTCACTTTGTATACTTTATGCACAGTCACTTTCTTTCTTTCCTATATTTTTATGTTTTTATTGTGTTTAGTTTATTGGTGCTACTGTGTCAACAAATTTCCCCTTGGGGATTAATAAAGTATATATCTATTCTCTATTCTATTCTATTATCATTTTTTATTGGTTTGCCCTGGATTTATCAACAATTAATACAAGCAAAGATACCAGTCGATAAAGAGTCTCTCCTGTCTGTCTCTCTCTGTTTAGCCCAACTGATGACAACACTTAAGTTTATTCGTATTACTTTGTATTATTTATTTATGTTTCTCCTCCCTCCTCTTGATGAAGGCCGCAGACAGCTTGTTCCGTTCTGAAGGTCGACGAGTCTGACCTGTTCCTGTGTCGAGGTCATCTCCTCAACGTCGCCTTCCTCGTAACTGTAATTCAAGAAGTTTCTCAGACAACACAAATATGATTCAACGTGTTTATTATTCTCCATCGGCCCCTTAGAGGGTCTCCCATGGCAACAGGTCTCAGGGGAGAATCCAGACTATTGCTGCATTCACACCAAAAAGTGTTGCCAGATAGATTCCTTGTGTAGTTGTTTAATGAACTGTCCCTCCTGGGCTACCATAGGCCTGGGGAGGCCTTGTCCCCAATTCTAAAATCCAAAGGAAGAGGTTTTATGAATCTGATATCAATCACAATGTTTGAATCTTATATTTAAACATTTAATATCTATTTATATATATATATATATATATATATATATATATATATATATATATATATATATAAAAATATAAATATATATCTCTTGTGCCTTCATCCCTATCCCACCTCATCTATGGTGGAGCCACTAATCAGCTGATCCCCTGCAGCTGAGGCCAATCAGACCTCTTCCCGACACCTGTTCCCTAAGCCACTCCCCCACACACATCCACAGCTGAGCCTAATCACGCCCCAACCACCGCACAGTTCAATTCAAAATGTTGTCGTCAAATTATTCAACGCCCTGTTTTTTATTGTAAAGGAGATAATGTCCTGGAAAAACTTTATTTTCGACACTTTGTTAACGTCTATCACGTCTTAAATATTATTTAAAGATCACGTCTTGACTTGGACTCGTAAACAACCCAACAAACCCTCTCCAAGAAGACCTGAGCTGTTCTCTGTACTACCTGAATAACCTTGCATGTTTTGTTTTTCTCCCTGGTAGATCCTTTGTTTACGCCTAAAGGATGCGCATATAATAGCACGGATTTGAAAAGCACATTTAAATCTGTACCCTGGCTGAGTTCATAATAAATATAACATAATCTACAATGTTCTTTAAATATATTTTTTAATCGTATAATGACTAATTCAGTTTAAAACAGTTTGCCACATTATGAACATCATCCAAAGAAGTTTTTTTTAAACAAGCAGCATTCAATACAAAAAATGTTCTAGAAAGTGCTATTAAATGGCGACTTCAAAACAAACCAAGTGTGTCTACTTTGTTCTTGTTTTGCAAATCTCCAGACGTCAATTAAATCCAAAGCAGACATTCATTATTTTCATAACATCACACTTAAACAACCAAGATAAATGTATTTGACTAAAGGGTGGAGAATTCAAATCCCCAGTCATGAGTCATATACTGTAGTACCACTATCAACTTTAAAGAAAATAAAGCAGGATCATAATTTATTTTAATGAGTCTTATTCTGAAAGCTCCAAACAGAAGTGCACTTTTAACAACCACTCACATGCTGAATATTTGCTCAAAATGGCAACATGCAAAACTATTTTTACCTTCGCATTCTGCAGAAGGTTATGTTTTGATCGCTGTGTATTTATTTATTTATTTATGTGTGTGTGTGTGTGTGTGTGTGTGTGTGTGTGTTTGTGTGTGTGTTTATGTGTTATTTGCATAACTCAAAAAGTATTAAACCGAATCGCATTAAATTTGGTGGGATGATTGGTTATTAACCGGGGACCATTTGATTAGATTTTGGGATTGATCAAGTGAAAGGTGAAGTTCAAGGTCATAAAAAGGTCAACATCTTATTTTTACCATTTTTTTATCCAATTGGCATGCAACTAATGCCAACATGTTTACATGACATCAAGCTCCCCATGCCAACTACCAAGAAAGTGGATACGGCAAGTGTCCGTTCTAGTTTATCTCTCTTTTGAGTCTTTGACATTTCAAAATGTATTTTCAAATTACATTGCTTGGTCAGAGGGGTCGTGATTTCGTGAAACATTTTTTTTAACATCTGCAAGTCAGCAGTGAATTACCATAAATAAAGCTAGCAGTTGGAGATGGCGGGATATGGATGAAATGTTAGTATTATTAATATTCTGCTGGAGTGTTTCCTGCTTGAAGGCCAACGTCTCACTCCCTCTCGCCAACTGTCTGTTCTCTTAATTGGAGCCGGGAGTCTGGGCCATTTCTCTGACCGCCACACACACACACACACACACACACACACACACACACACACACACACACACACACACACACCTGGGAAGCAGAAGGTCCAGCATCCAACACAGCAATCAGAGAGAGAGTGAGCTGTAGAATGTTGAAAGATCTTTAAAGAAACAAGACCAATAAAAATACATTTTACAATACTGTCAAAGAAAAATGCGGATGATCGTTTGTTTCGTGACAAGCCCACTCCGTCACAATCTAGTCAGATACCACACCTTCATGGGTGCCTCGTCTCTTTATCACTTTTTTTATTATCCACCTTTAAGAAAATGGCGTCAGGTGCGGAGGGAATGAGGCAAGTCGCGTCCCCGAGAGTCGGGATAGGGGAACGGATTCCCTCCACGTAGTAAATGTCGGCTTTTGGGAATTCTGGAGCGAAGTTCGTGCCGTAGGGCCAGGGGCTCAGATCGCTGTGTAGGTCGATGGAACCGTCAGCAACCAAAGCCTGGATTTTCAGATTTTTACTTTGGAATTCAACTGAACGAAGTTAGGCGTATATTAGGAAGCATCTTTTTCCTCATGGTACTGGGTAATCTGGAAGAGATTTGAATTGTTACTTTTGCTTTCTTACTTTTTCTCCCTCATTGACACCCTGCAGAGTCACAGATAACGTGTACCCTCAATTTATTCCTTGTAGTATTTGATACGATTTGGTTTATTTGAGACACGCTGCAATATGTTCAAGGGTCCATGTGATTCATAGGATGTGATCTGATACACGTACGAGGCCGATATTAAGGCCATTTTAAGGAGCGTAACACAACTGGAGTTTAATGAATGAGAAATACAAATCAGTTATCCAAAAAATGGTTTCCGAATGGGAGAGTATACTTTTGGAAAATGTTTACTTTCTCGGGAGAAACTTCTCCTTGACAGGTTTAAAAACTGTAAGAGATAACAAGCTTATATGTCTGTGACTATAACTGAGCTTCCAGGTCAAGGAGTCCGTACAGAAATGACGAATATTGGTCATAAATACATGAAATTCTAACTTCATCCCGTCTGACTCAGGGTCACCATTTGGTCTCCAGGAAACATGAGACGGAATAACCACGACCTACCATCTCACCGAGGGAATCAACAGGTCACTCAAAGCCATGATATTTGCGTATTTTGGGGTAAATCGTGAACAGAATTCAACAGTCAGCGTCTTCTCGGGTCTCCACAGTCCAAACTGAGTGTGGTTGGTGCTGTTGCCGAGGTAATCTCCATCACACACAGTTGCATACGCTGCAGTTGCTGAGTTGCCTTAAGACAGTCTGAATTATGGATGGATTAGAGCAAAACAAAATTGTGCTACCCCACTGCAGAGGGGGTTGAAGAATGGGATGTCATTTGATGAGGAAAGGGGTGAGAAGTTTCTCAGCTTTTCTTTAAATCTGACAAACAAAAGGGCAAAAAAAGGCCAAATGCAGCAAATCCTGTAAACATGCTTTTTAAACCTGTGCTAGATCTACTCGTTCCCCTCTTACTTTTCACAATAAGCTGTACCTTTTATTGATATCATTTGACATGTGAAATCGTCCCTGATGACTTACTGTAGAACAGAGCAAGACTTTTAAATTTACGAGCTAAGCCCCATTCGGAGACGGAGGGAAATTCACTGATGTATGCGATGGTGGGGGGAAAACAATGCAATAGGAAGAAAGAAAGACGCTAATAAAACAAACTGGTCCATTCTACATTGATTAAATGCAAGTTATGAGTGCATCGGGCCGTGCAGGAGACAAGCCGAGATACATCACGCTAAGCTTACGGGGCCGATGTTCCGTCACGTCGTAACAAATTAATGATGTGAATGTTGTGTTGGATGGGAATAAAAACATTTGCTTTGTCGATGTGAGGTACCAAAGACAAAAGGAGGTTGTAAACCCTCTGAGGCGATATATGGGGCTGTACAAATAGATTGAGTTGAATTCAACTTAAATTTGTCAATCGAAAAGGCATTGAGGAGACGTCATGGATCCTATCTGCCTGATGGATCGTGGAGGTCTGGATCGTGAAATATGCCTACTACCAATTATGCCATGGCCCTGTTGAGACTCCGCCCACTGCTGAGACTCCGCCCACTCCGCCCACTCCTCCTCTCTACCTCCATCTGCCTGCTGGATCGTGGAGGTCTGGATCATGGAATATGCCTACTACCAACTATCCATACACTCTGTCATATTCATTGATTGTATTGTTACTGTGTTTTAATGTGTGTATAATGATTCCTTCTGGTCACATGACATCTACTACACCTGTCCATCCTGGAGAGGGATCCTCCTCTGTTCTCTTCTGAAGGTTTCTTCCCTTTTTTCCCTAGTGAAGGGTTGTTTGGGAGTTTTTCCTGATCCGATGTGAGGTCAAAGGTCAAGGATGTCTATGTGTACAGATTGTAAATCCCTCTCAGACAAATTTGTAATTTTTTTAAATGGGCTATACAAATAAACCAAATTGAAATTGAATTGAATTTGTGGATTTTAAATCTCCGGATAAGCGCTTTACACACATATTCTGAAAGTAGTTTTTTTTACATTCAGAAAAAAGAAACCTGCGTTAATTGTATTATGTTAATGTACCACAGTGAGTAGACATTAATGTGCTTATTTGTATATGTATATTTGCTAGCACACAATCACAAATTGGCCTCAGAGGGATTTACAATCCGTCCAGAATACAAAATACTCAACGGGAACGGAGATTTTAAATTTATCAATGCAAATATCCACTTTATATTTCACACGGCGAGATTCGTTTTGAACGTGTAAAACGTGGTTCGACTCGAAATGAATGTGACTCCACACTCTGATGACAATGAAAGAGTCTTCAGGCTCGTCCAAATCCTGCCTTGTCATCTGATGAATGAACATTATTCAATTCTTCACTCTGCAGTATTAATGCTGACTGAATAACTTTGTAAAAGCGTGTTATACTATTTTTAAAATTGGCTCATCAGAAGCAGCTCCGCCGCCTCGAAGACGACGTCTAAGAAAAGACCGGGAAAGAGAAATGTTGTCTTGATACTTTCATCAATGTTTCAGTCAGAATAATCTGCGATTGAAATGTAATTTATGTCATGAATGATGTCATAGTAATGAAAAAGACATCGATAAAATACCCTTGTATAGTTAACGACACACCGATACCATTACTGCTATTAGAGAACGGTCTGATACTCAAATAGCTGGAGGGAGTATCTGTGCAAATTGGCTTCGGATACTCTTCATTAAAAAATAAATGTCTGAGTATATAGTACGTCTTAAAACCGTCAGTGGACTATGTCATGAAAAAAGGATTGCCGTAAAAAATGTCAGAGATTATAGTATGTACCGTAGATTCGATTTTGCTGGGACGGTCGACTAACGAAAAAAACTGATTACATCACAGATTAACCACTGCAGCTTCAGCACTAACCCACCCACCCCGCCTCAAACCAGTCGGGACCTACAAACTGCTGACTTTTATTTATTTTATGGCCCGGATTAAGCTCCAGGAGGAAACTCTCCGAGGTTACCCGCGGTAGCGCGCGGTTACGTTAGCTAACGGTGATCGCTGAGGAGCGGCTTCAGCAGAAATGTTCCCGCCGCTGGCGACGGCTCCAGAGTGCAGTGTTGATTTGATTTAGTTTTAGTCATTTCATTTAGTGCTATTGTTGTCTTTTTATTAGTTAGTTTGAGTTATTATAAACTAAATAATGTTGAAGCCACAGCTGTTGACACCGTGGTTTACTTCATAAGTGGAGAAGGCACTATTTATATCGATGAGTTTTTTAACTCGTTTGTGTCCAGCAGGGTGAAGAGGAGGTGAAGAAAGGGACAGGTGGTGTCCAGCTGGGGGAGGAGGGGGAGGAGGAGGTGGAGAAAGGGACCGGTGTTGTCCAGCAGGTGGGGGGGGGGGGAGGAAGTGGAGAAAAGGACCAGTGTTGTCCAGCAAGCTGAGGAGGAGGAGGAGAAAGGAACAGGTTGTGTCCAGCGGGGTGAAGAGGAGGTGAAGAAAGGGACAGGTGTTGTCCAGCAGGGTGAAGAGGAGGAGGAGAAAGGGACAGGTGTTGTCCAGCAGGGTGAGGAGGAGGAGAAGGGGGAGACAGGTGGTGTCCAGCAGGGTGAGGAGGAGGAGAAGGGGGAGACAGGTGTTGTCCAGCAGGGTGAGGAGGAGGAGAAGGGGGAGACAGGTGGTGTCCAGCAGGGTGAGGAGAAGGAGGAGAAAGGGACAGGTTTTGTCCAGCAGGGTGAGGAGGAGGGGGAGACAGGTGGTGTCCAGCAGGGTGAGGAGGAGGAGAAGAGGGAGTCAGGTGGTGTCCAGCAGGGTAAGGAGGAGGAGAAGAGGGAGTCAGGTGGTGTCCAGCAGGGTAAGGAGGAGGAGAAGAGGGAGACAGGTGTTGTCCAGCAGGGTGAGGAGGAGGAGAAGGGGGAGTCAGGTGGTGTCCAGCAGGGTGACTTCAGACAGAGACAAGTTGTACGTCTCTGTTTCTTTGAAGGACAAGAAGGACGGAGGAGGCTTCACACCTCAGGAGATCTTCAGGAAGGAGATCGATGAAGAGGAGGGATGATGAAGCCTTCTCGTGAACTGTGGAACTCTCCTCAGTGGAAGAGAGTGGAGCCAGCGGCTTCCTGCGCTAGTGGAATTTCTTCATATCCAATCATGCGTTAAGATTGTTGTTATTTTTAAAGTTTGTTTTTAACTACAATTGTTCCATAACCTGGACCACATGGTCATTAATGTTGTGAACAGGACGACAAAGATGCCCAAACTTTAACAAAGTGCACATTTAACCCAAATCGTGATCTATGTGCCAAACAAAAAAAAAGGAATTTAGTCTCCTGTCATAAAACAGAACAGAACGATTAAATTAAATTCAGTTAATTTGGTATAGCTCAAAATCACAAATTACAAATTCCCCTCAGAGGGCTTTACAATCCGTACATATCCGACATCCCTGACCTTTGACCTCATCGGATCAGGAAAAAAAGATACGGAGGAGGATCCCTCTCCAGGATGGACAGAAGTAATAGATGTCATGAAGCGTTACAGAGTTACATAAACACATGCAAAGAATATGAATAATTATGAATAATTAGTCATAGGCATGGACCAGGATCAGACCTCCACAACCCACGAGACGGACGGAGGTAGAGAGGAGACGTACCGATGTAGTCGTTCCTCCACCATAGAGGTCGGATCGTGAAACACCAACAACACGTATTAAAGATGCGATGTTGGTCCTCACAGGACATGGATGAGCTACACGCCACAGTGGAGATCGTACGTGCTGCAAATCTGCTATGAAGAAAAACTATTTTCAAAACAAATAACACCGTTACTATCAAATAAAAGAGAGGTTCACATGATTATTGTGCATGAGTAAATTCAACGTGGTTAAAATGAAGGGGAAACCAATGGCTTGGAAAACACAGCTGGCAGGAATGTAAAGAAAACCATCATGAGGCTTAAAAAACATAAGAAATACATCACAAAAAAAAGGAAATGTTTTAAAATCCCCAAAACACCCGTGCAGAGAGTCACATTGTTCCCTGTTGTTGTCGTTGTTGTTGTTGTTGTTGTTGTTGTTGTTGTTGTTGGTTTACTCTTATAGCGGCTGTGCTCTGGTTCCAGCTTTAAATGGAGTTTCTGTACCTGAGGAATACAGCATGTGATGTGTGTGAGAACATGTGTGTGTGAGTATATGTGTGTGTGTGAGTACATGTGTGAGTACATGAGTACATGTGTGTGTGAGTACATGTGTGAGTACATGTGTGTGGGTGAGTACATGTGTGTGGGTGAGTACGTGTGTGTTAGTACATGTGTGAGTACATGTGTGTGGGTGAGTACATGTGTGTGGGTGAGTATGTGTGTGTTAGTACATGTGTGAGTACATGTGAGTACATGTGTGTGGGTGAGTACATGTGTGTGGGTGAGTACATGTGTGAGTACATGTGTGTGCGTGAACATGCGTGAGTTGATGTGTGTGTGAGTACATGTGTGTGTGAGTACATGTGTGTGTGAGTACATGCGTGAGTAGATGTGTGTGTGAGTACATGTGTGAGTAGATGTGTGTGTGAGTAAATGTGTGTGTGAGTACATGTGTGAGGACACGGGTGTGTGAGTACATGTGTGTGTGAGTACATGCGTGAGTACATGTGTGAGTACATGTGTGTGTGTGTGAGTACACGTGTGTGTGAGTACACGGGTGAGTAACATGCAAAGTGCAGGGGGAGGAGAGGAGGGATTCATTAGTGTTTTCTCCTGGTTCCATTAGCGATGGGCTACTAATGCTTTTACTCTTTTATTTTATTTTTGTCAGCCTTCACAAACCAAAGCTTTGGGTATAAGATTGTCTCTCTGGCTGAGAGCTTGACGAGAAAAAGGTATCAGAATAACACAAAAGACATGAAAGATAGGATGACCATCGGCCGGCCGGCCTTCTATCCTCCGCTAATGGCCTTAATGGATTTATTGACTACGACTTAATAATGCCCCTCCTTCTCCTGGCGGAGAAAACACACACGTGTGTGTGGGATGATGAGGACGAGGTAAGTGGCTATTAGGGCTTTTTATAAGCTTTTCCTTCTGGATTGATTTGCACTCGTTTGGATTTAGCAGCGTTTACAATTCATTGATCTGTAAAGTATAGAAAGTGTTTCTTTCTTTCAATCATTTTATATTCCGTTTATCCAAGTTACACCAGACAATCAAAAACTAATATTGTGTAATATACATATGTATATACATATACATATGTATATACATATATATGTTTAAATTACTTTTACATGTATATATATATATGTAAAAGTAATTTAAAAAAGCAAGAAAAGAAACTTTAAAAAATACATAATTCAAGTGAAAAAATAAAAAAGAATTCCAAGAACTTCAGGGTATGACCTTGTGGTTTTACTGTGGTGATATATCTCTTTTTTTTACACACCAACCCTGAGGGCCATAATAAAAATATCATATGTCCATGTCTTCACTCGTCCAGATTAGACACCGGTACCACAGTGGTACCCGTTCCTATGTGTTCTCCTCTTTGAGTTACTCCGGTTTACTGCAGGTCCTCATCACCTCATGTTCTGCCCGTCCTCTTCCGGGCCCTTACTACTGCTGTGGCCCTGGCTCTGAGTGTGTGTGTGTGTGTGTGCGTGTGCGTGTGCGCGTGTGTGTGTGTGTGTGTGTGTGTAGTGGACTGTGCTGCCTGGAGGAACTGCCACCTTATCCAAAAGAATCTCTTCCCCCTCTTCGGTTCACTCGATTCTTTTTTTTTAACAATAATCGCAAGTGAAAGGCTTTGCTGCTCAGCTCTCCTCGGCCGTCACGTCACGCTGTGGCATTATTCCCTGGAGGCATGTGACCTTTATCCGGGAGCAGAGCCCCGGCGTTGCTCCGGCTAACTGCTGACCCTCTGCCAGAGGGCTCATTAGCCGGCCACACTCGCGACGCCCGCTTCCTCGACACTTGGGCAATTAGGGTCTTTTCCAAATACCACCAATACCTGAGGACAGGCAGGGACGGACCAGGTTGGCAGAACAGTGTGTGTGTGTGTGTGTGTGTGTGTGTGTGTGTGTGTGTGTGTGTGTGTGTGTGTGTGTGTGTGTGTGTGTGTGTGTGTGTGTGTGGGTGTGTGTGTGTGTTTGGTTGTGTATGAGAGAGAGGGAGTGTGTTACAGTTGTCTCTCAATACATCTGTAACATTTCATAAATGGTCTATAAAACCTCTTGAAACCGTCCCACTGATGACAATCAACAACTAATTACATATTACAATAATAATAACTTCTATTATGGAACCAGCTTCCACCTTCAGCCCAGGAGGCAGACACAGTCACCTCATGTAGAGTAGACTGAAGACTTATTCCTCTTTAATAGTCTTATAGTTCAGGCTGAGTCAGGTTCACCTGGTCCCGCCCCTAGAGATGCTGCTGTAGGCTGATTGGCTGCTGGGGGACGTTTTAGGATACACTGAGCACCTCTCTCCTCTTCTCTCTCTATTTATGGATGAATTTTCATCTCTCCATCACACATTACTCACTCTGCTTTGTGACTTCCCGTCTCACAGGGTCCAATGGACCTGACTGTGTCTGATACCTCCTGCCTGGAGGGCCGGCCTCCTGCCACGGGCCTGCTGATGCCAAATCTGGTCACATGACATCTATTCTTCTGTCCATCCCGGAGAGGGATCCTCCTCTGTTGCTCTCCTGAAGGCTTCTTTCCTTTTTTCCCCCCGTAAAAGTTTTTTTTCAATTTTTTGGGGAGTTTTTCCTGATCCAATGTGAGGTCAAAGGTCAGGGATGTCGTATGCATACAGATTGTAAACATGCTATATAAAATAAACTGAATTGAATAAATGGTCTGAAAAAAACACCTCCCCATCCTACTGGTAACCGTTAACAACACAAAGCTGGAAGCGAAACATGGGAGTGGTAGTGACCAGCGGTTTGAAAGAGAGACCACAGGAGAGCGTCCCGCGGCCCTCGATGTGTCTTCAGAGTCTTTGAACTCAGCATATCGTCATCGTGAGATTCTCACCGCGTGTCCTCTGGGACTCGAATTTGTAAAACGTGAACATATTCTTCCCCAAGCCAAAAAATAAATAAAATAAGAAAGAACCCTGTTATTGATAAAATAAAAGAGAAAAAATAACTGTTTTCAGACTATAAAAAGTGACACGATAAAAGTCAGCGTCACCGAGAAGCGGCGCTGGAGAGGGCAACGCTCCTTAAAGAGCGACGTTACACTTCAAGGTGAAGCGAAAACCTCCGATCCAAAGACGGCGGAGTCCATCAAAGACGACGGCGCCGCCACCCAGCCGGCATCAGATCCTCCCGGCGGCCGCATTAACAGCAGAGCGTTATGCTTCTGATAACATCTGACACTCGCAGGAGAGGAGGTGTGCAAGCGTGCTCACAGTCTCTCTCTCTCGCTCTCTCTCTCTCTCCATCCCTGAAGCCCATGTTGAAATGGCGATACGCCGTGTGACCCTCTCTCAAACCAAACAATCATGAATCTCTTCGCCTCCCCTCCAGCCGGTTAGTCTCAGACGGACAGAAAGGTTAGAGAACAAGGAGGACATGAATATGATGAAGAACTCCTGTTAGTCCCTCATGATGATCTCTTTGCTCCCATTGTTAGAGACTAATTTTATCTATTGTATGTATGTCGTGATCTAACAAAGATACAATGTTTAAATGGATTTTAAAAATCTTTGTTTTTGGATTAAAAGAAAGCAGAAAGCATGTGTTATGAGAGAGAGAGGCAGCGAGTTTGAGCTACAGCACATATATTTAGCATGTTCAGCTCAGCTTATAATCACAATTTGATGTACATGAGCACAAAAAAAAAAGCAGCACTTCTTTAAAATCCCCCTCCCTCCCCCCAAAGATGTCCTCAAAGGACGACAATGTGTATGAATCCAGAGGGAAGGCTAATCAAGATGGCCATCTTCTTTATTCTGGGGCGCTCGGCTTCGGTCTATACTCACACAGACCATCATTTGATTGTAAAGGAGGGAGAAGAAGAAGAGAGAAAAAAAAGAGAGAGAGAAGGAATAAAGTGGACTGCCAATTCCCAAACTCCTCTGACCAACCAGAGTAATTAATGTCTGTTTCAATCTGGCGAGGGTCTCTCCTGCCCCCTGCTGGCGGGGGGAAGATAATGTTTACTTAACTGGTGTGGCACCCTGGGGTGTGAGAGCACTCTGACACACACACACACACACACACACACACACACACACACACACACACACACACACACACACACACACACACATACATCAGTATCACTTCAGGAATCAAGGCTTGGATCCAAACCACAGTGACGATACTTACACAATCCCTGAAGGAGAAAAGCCCCCGGGGGGCCGATGCCCAGAAAGAGGCAACAAAAAAAAAAGAAAGCTGAGAAAGAATGACGTGCTCTTTAAACTCTTCCGTCCAGTTATTTGATCGGGCTAAAGTATTTCCTCTTAGATCCTCTAAAACCTTTTGATTAAAAGCTAGATAAGGAATATAAACAGCCTATCTCTCTCTCTCTCTCTCTCTCGCCCTCTCTCTCTCTCTCTCTCTCGCCATCCCTGCCATTCTCTCTCTCCCTCCCTCTCTCTCTGCTTCTTACTTTGTCTTCGTAGCCACGGGCGATGACTGAATAATTCTGTTTGAGATTTTTAAAAGTGAGAGAGAGAGAGAGAGAGAGAGAGAGAGAGAGAGAGAGAGAGCGAGAAAAGACATCCTGTCGGTTATAGAAATATCTCGTCTGCCAGAGCCGTTGAGCAACAGAAGAGTCGCGGCGGCCGAGATTCGAGACGTTTGTTCTTTTAGAATAATTTGAAGGAGAGGAAAAAGAGAGAGGGGACTGTGCCGTCTGCTCTGGGAGGTTTGAGGCCCGCCAGAATAAAGCGGGACACCAAACGAAGATGTGTTGAGTGTCGATGAAATTAACGTTTGAGAAACATCCCAGTGTTATGCCCAATTAAAGAAATCTGCATCCTGAATGTAAGAAAATTAAACTTCAGCAGACTAAGAACTATACTATTTAAAGAAAGTATCCTAAAACCGAAATGCATGAAGACGTGAAGTGAACTGAGTTTTCTTTGTTCTGGAACGTCGTACAACCCGGCTGAGTTGATTTCTACCTTCAAAGACATGAAGGAGCAGGAAGCAGCCATACGTGATGAAGAGGAGAAGAGGAGTTACATCCGATGGACGTTTCTTCTTCACGAGCATCAACACATCCTTGCAATCAATAAACGAGGCCTGGGAAGAATGTTCACGGTGTATCGCTTATTCCGGATTAAATGTAAGTTAAAGTTAAAGTTATAGTTATTATATGTATACCTTGTATAGTGATGGTCTTTATGAATGGCAGGTCGGAGATTCAAAAAGGGACGTGAAGGAACTCGTGGTTTGCAAAGAGACTCACCGGGATGTGGTCGTCACAAGAAAGTCCGGCTCTGAATACGTGGAAGAACATTTACATCATGGAGAAGATAACGGCATCACAACAGTTTTGGGTATATTGGGAAAAATGGGGGACAAACATAAAACCTCATAGAGCTGATTTTATTTTTATGAATCAATGAATGTACAATAGAGAATAGATCAGTCATTCGTTATGCGTTGTTTTTTGTTGTTTATCCTATGTTTTACACTTATTGTTCTAAATATGTAAATAACAAAAAAATCGGCACATGCGATGTCAAATGTCTGATCGATGCCTACTTTCAATTAAAAAATTTAAAGAATTCATTACATTTTTTTTAAATAAAAGATGAACATTTACTTACACATTACTATCTACAAGTTATATAGTACTTCTCTTTATTATTGGCAGATCAGAGATTCAAAAAGGGATTTAAAGGAACAAAATGCTAATCCAACATTTCCTGCCGCTACCATAATAAAAGTTTTCATGTGGCCAAACAAACGGGTGACTTTTATTGTGAAGGAAGCATTTCGTATTTGTTGATTCTGCCACTTCCTCCAACCTCCCCATTATATCTGCGGAAGCTACAAATGAAGACGGAAACACAGCGATGAGCAGGTGACGAGGATCTGACAATATTTGGCTTCGTAACCATAATCAAAATGTCAGGCGTTGCTCAAGAGGCACTTTGAGTCCTAAACATCAGGTGTAAACTACAGCGTGGGAACATTTGGTATTTGTACATATTTTTGTGCAAAGAAATTTCACATTCCCAATTCTTAAGTGCTATAATGTAAATTTGTGTCCACTTGTTTTTAATGGAAGCAAATGATGTTTTGTTATGTGGGTCGGCGACATCGACGAGATGCAGGAGGAGAATGCGTGGCGCACCGGGGGACCGGGGCCGGTAACTAAACCTTTTAAAAATGGAAACATTAGAAACTCAGCTGGGAACAAGTGTGGAACACGAGAGAGAATTATGATAACAAATGTTCTGAATGTTCTGATGCACGTTGGAGAACATCAATAATGTTTAATAGTTTATTTTCCTGTCGGCCCGACAGACGTGAACATTAGAGACTCGTGTGGAGACGACTCAGAGGCTCAGTGGACAAGCATATGACACACAGACAGGTAGAGGCACAGACAGACGGGTGGAGAGGCAGACAGACAGGTGGAGAGATAGACAGTTAGTCGGACTGTGAAATGAACATTTACTGTTTTTAAATGATAATAAATGTGATATTTACAGGTTATACACGTCTTCATGCGCTCTGTGCTTCTGTGTTTCTGTGTTTTTTTCAAATGTTTCTGTAAGATGAAACACTTCTCACACGGAAAGAGAGTCGTTAAATCGTTTGTTCTGTCCCGACCCGCCGTCCACGCCGTCCACGCCGTCCACAGAGCGGCGGGAACACGGTCCTGTAATCTGATTGGTGGATTTAAAATCACTTGTTTTCTGTCCCCCGGCCTGCGAGCTGCTTCCTGGAGACCGGACCGGGCCGGTGTGTGAAGAAGAGCTGGATGCAGCTCGGTGTCACAGCCGACACACATACACACACACACACACACACACAGACACACTCACACACTCACACACACACACACACACACGGCTCTCCATCATCACGGCTCCACAGGGACTCGGAGGAAGAAGAGAGAAAGAGAGAGAGAGGCAGACACTGTTTGTGCCTGCATGTGTGTGTATTTGTGTGTGTGTGTGTGCGTGTGTGTGTGTGTGTGTGTGAACATCACAGCTAGAATGAACGTGTGTGTGTCTATATGTGTATACACGTTGCTGCCTCTGTATCAGAGACAGCTATAATGAACATGTGTGTGTGTATGTATGAAGGTTGCTACAATTAACATGTGTGTTTCTGTGTGTGTGTGTGTGTGTGTGTGTGTGTGTGTGTGTGTGTGTGTGTGTGTGTGTGTGTGAACAGACCCTCTGCACTCTCCTCCTCTCCAGCCCTCGTCCCTCTCTCTTTCTGTCCGAGCTGAAAGCTCCGCATGTTTTTCCTCTGGGAGAGAAAAGAAACAAACGATTACACTTCTTCTCTTATCTTCACACAGATGTTCCGCTCCTCCTCCTCCTCCTCCTCCTCCTCCTCCTCCTCCTCCTCCTCGCTTCGCTTTCCTGGAGGTCTTTGCCTGTGAGGCTTTTTGCCTTTTAAAAATCATCTTCATCCTTGTGCATCCCTCTCAGTATCCCTCTCCTCCTCCTCCTCTGTCATCCGATGCTGTCGACTTTTCTCTCCCTCCTTCTGCTCCCTTTTTCTCCTTCTCTTCGTTCCTCATCTTCGTTTCTCTCCTTTTAATTCATTTCGAGGCAACTGAAGAAAAAACACACACAAATATCTCGGCGCTCTGTAACCATTTATATCGATGCCGGGCTTTGAGGGGCCTTCAGGGCCGCCCGCTGCAGGAATCCCCCGACGGGCCCTGAAGGCGTCGTCTCGCCGTCGGTCTGGACGCGGATATGAACTCAGAGGCCGTCTCAGTTTTGTGGAATCAGCAGTTTCGGCTCCTCTTCTTGTTTACCGCGTCGTGTCTCTCGTGTCGTGAAGCCGCGCGGATCCCCCGCCGATACCGACGCTACATAATTTAGCAAGTTTTCAATAACACATCATGCGTATGTGTATGCAGCATCATATGTATTCAGTCAATAGAGAGAGTACGGATGTCGTATACAGGGTAAGAAATTTACATATTTTTTAGGGGGAAATGTTTGCCCTACCGACTGAAATTCAGGGTCATTTACAAAGAAATTACGGGAAACTTTTTAAAACTTGTGAAATAACATTTAACCGTAGTTCAAAAATATTAAATATACTTATTTAGGTTTACAGTATATGAGAAATTGTCATTAAAATGGCAATAATAATACTATTAAGCAGTAGTCCACAGATTCATATTTCAAAAAATAAAAATAAACAATCTTAAAATTATATTACATTTTATTGTTATTTTGTTGTGGTTATTTCTTGTTATTACATTTTTTAAACAACTATTAACAATTATAACTTATTTTTCTTTTGTTTTTAACAATTATAATAATAATACAATTTTTTTTGAGTACCTACTTAGTACAGGCAATACAGATACGCTAACAAGACGCTATAAAATTATGTTAATTATAGGGGCATTTTTTTGTGAAATCAGGGGCAAAATGACATTTCTTGGTGACAGTTTTGCCCTTTGCCCCGGTGTATTTCCGACGCTGATCGTGTATGCACTCATCGCCTCCTCCGTCTGTCTCATGGAGGTCTGGATCGTGGTCCATGCCTCCTGATAATCATTCATACATGTCTGTCATATTCATTGAATGAATTTATGTAAATCTGTAATACTTCCTTCTGGTAACATGACATCGATTGCTTCTCTCCATCCTGGAGAGGGATCCTCCTCTGTTGCTCTCCTGAAGGGTTCTTCCCTTTTTTCCCCTGAAAGGGTTTTTAATGTATATTTTCCGGAAGTTTTTGCTGATCCGATGTGAGGTCAAAAGTCAGGGATGTCGCATTTGTACATATTTTAAAGCCCTCTGAGGCAAATTCATAATATTGGGCTATATGAAATAAACTGACTTGAAGCTCACCATCAGTCAAGCTCACATTTCAACCCTGAGACGAGGAAGTTTATTCATAAAGCATCAGCACGATTCAAATTGATACACACACACACACACACACACACACACACACACACACACACACACCTTTAACCTGGTCATTGTTATTCCACTCATAGTAGTGGCCCGCTGCGTGTTTACATTTGTCTCTGATCATTCTGATTATGAATAAACAACACAGCCAATCACGACGCATTCATTTACACCAGAGTTTAATGCCACACACACACACACACACATACACACACACACACACACACACACACACACACACACACACACAAAGTCCCGCCCCCACCCCCTCCCTTCCTCTTGGACCGCACATGAATACCAACGCGTTCACGTACTGTTGGACCGGTTTCTGATTCAAGTGTCACGACTGATTGGAGCGAGTCTATCAGTCTGGTGATGGAGGACGGGAAGAAAAAGAAGTGATATTAGCATCCAATCGTCAAGCTGACATGAATATTACTCTTCAGTTGCTTTTTTGGCCGCGATAAATACAACAATACGGGAGTTCATTTCAGAGGTATCCGAGATCCTCCTCACCAGCTTGTAAACAAACAGATCAATGAACACAAATCAAGCTTTAAAGTCTCGTTCTCCAGTAAATTAATTATAGTCTTGGAACTCAGAACTTTCTCTCCAGTTTTGTTTGTGGGCAGCAGAAGGTTTGAAATGAATGTCCGGTGATTGAGGACTATAATCTTGAGGCCTTTCACCATTTTAAACCTGCTTTTTTAAAACCTGAATGAGGACTGTTGACATCTCTGTGGCTTCAAACTCTGATTAACTCTCTCAGGAATGCAGAAGAAATAAAAAAATCTCTCTCTACTTATACCTGTTTTGGTGCAACTCAGAGATTTGCAGAGTTTCCTTGCAGAGCAACTGATTACCTGTTGCTCGGTATATTTACTCGGCGGTTCAATTCTTGCTTCATCTCACAAAACTAAAACATCTTGAATGTTGGTGGATAGAAGTTACGGAGTATCTGGTGCTTTATTTGGTGTTTTTTAAAGTTGTTAATCTTTCATGTTTCATGGCGCAAACTCTATCCACGTTTTCAAATTAAAAGCGTAAACTACAGGTCAGTGAGGTGCTTTGTGGTAAAAAGAGTTTTTCACCAAATTCAAAATGGCCGAAAATCTAAGTAGGCGGAGCTTAAGGGTCTAGGAGGCTTTTTTGTCGAGCAAGTCCAAGTGGACGTGTGCGACAAATTTCTAGTCAATTGAACATACTGGGTGAGGGGCGTCGCCGGTCAAACTTTGAGGCGGCGCTAGAGAGCTCCTTTTTTAAAACAGAATTTTGAGGTCAAGGTCCGACGTCTAGTTTCACCAAGCCTGAAAAACGGGCCAAATTTGGTGAGTTTTGGGATATGATACGTACCCCAAAGTAGAAAAATAAAAAGCGAAATAATAACAATCCTAACAATTTCAATAAATATATTGTGGCAGCATCTCTGCACTCCAGACACAGCATCAGAGAAACGCCTCCGACCTCTAAAGCGGAAACAACCAGCGGGCCGTCGAGCGGTGTGTGGCTTGATTTATTTATAATAATAATATTATAATAATTTTGATTTGTATAGCGCTTTTCTAAGTACCCAAAGACGGTTTATATAAACCACGACAGAGAATATTGTCAATGCTTTCCTTCTCAGTAACCCCGTGAACTGGACGTCTCCTTCATAAGCTCACCGCTCTGAATGATAAGTCGGACGAAAATAAAAGCACGATGACGAGGAAACGGCTCTGGATCGGTTCCACGGACAGTTAATGGAGGCCGGCGGTGTAAAGTCCCCTGGCAGAGATGATGTACCTGGGAATTCACACCACAAAACGAGCCCCACAAAAAAAAATAATGTAAGGACTCTTTTTTGTTTTGGATGAGTGACAGATGTTTTTTCTCGCCGTCCGGGGGTTTCGGCGGCGGCGTCAGACTGTTTGGGCAACATCATTGAGGTCGTATCATACCCGAGGAGAAAAAACACACCAAGCGCCCGTCTGGGGAAATCATGTAAATAAATGGAGGATGTAATCCGTTTATATATGCGGATGTCCGACGTAGGAAAACGTGGCGGTCGCCATGCGAGGGCTGCAAAGACAATCTGGGCCTCTCAGGTGCGACGCCTTCCCACTTCTCGTCTCCTCGCTTCCTCTTCACATCTCTCGCTTCCCTTCTTCTTTTTTTGTGTGTAAATGCAGTATTCTCACCCCGTGTCAAGTGGAAGGTAGAGGGAGGATGGTGTAAATTGCTCGGCTTGATATGGCTAAAGAAAAAAGCAGAAAGCAATCTCCACACCTTTTCCTTTTTTTCTCGGTCGGGTCCATCGCCACCCATCGCCGAGCCATGTGGGGGCCTGCAGACGAGGAGAGAAAAAAGAAAAAGACCCCCCCACACACACACACACACACACACACACACTTAACCGCCAGCCAGTCAGTGAGAAGGAGATTAGGAGAGAAGGGAGCAGCGAGAGGGAACGAGAGAGACGTTATCGCGACTCACACTCGACTGGTCCGATTACCGTTATTGGCCACAGATTTGAACGCCGGCGTCCAAACGGCCGACAGCGGCCTGGACCGCGCTCCGGCTGCAGGGTCCACGTCGTATTCACGGCTCAAGGCTTCATTTGTGCCTAAAAAAACAACAGTCCAGACCCGGTAGACATCTCAAGAGACAACGGTTTAGAAATAATACGATAATAAGCAAGAGAAAATACAAGATGTAAAAAAGTACACTATAAAGTAGGTGTATATGTGCAAAAACAGGAAAGGTGCTGGGTTGTAGAGTTTGGGAAGCAGTTTTAAATGACAGAGAGTCATAATATGTCACATATTGCACATGATAAGTGTTGTGACGTAGTGTTGGGTTATTACACATATTTCAATCGTTATGAACCTCAACAGAAAGTAACTGTCTCCACCCAGTCCAAACAATGTGTCTGTGGCATAACAGGTGACACACACACACACACACACACGGTTGTGCAATACCTCGCCAACGAATAGCAGAGTGTGACAGTAGAAGTTTAGTATCGTGCCTAGAAGCAGAATGTCATCAGAAAATTAAAATATACATGTCTTCTCAAAAAGGAATATTTAGATAATCTTTACTATAATTCTACAATGTGTTATTGATCTAGTAAACCTATCTTCAGCTATAACAACACTTTTGAAAAAGACATTTTCAAGTTATCATCTCTGCACGGCAGCTAAAGTGTGGTTGACGTGAGAGCGTCCTGGTTGAGCGTGAACTACCACGTTGTCGTGTGTCGTCGGTTGTGTTAAGTTTTAAGTTTTAGTCCTGTTTTCCATGTCCGCTTTTATTTTGTAGTAACTGTCCCCTCTTGTTTCAGAAACTTGATTTCCTGCCCCGGTGTTTCCTCGTTATTGTGATTGTCTGCTCCACCCCTGATGGTGTCCACCTGTTCCCCGTGTCCTTGTGTATTTAAGCCTGTCTACCTGAGTCTTGTGTCAGATCGTCTCGTCTCTTGTTTCGTCCTGATCATTCTCGATAGTCTTTTGTCTTGGTTTGCTTTTCCAACATAGTTGTGATTTTGTTTTGTACAAAGTTCAAGTCTTTTCCAGCATAGCTGTGATTTTCTGTTTTTAATAAACCCTTCTGATTGACCTAAACTTTGGAGTCGTGCTTTTGGGTCCTGTCTTTTGGGTCCTGTCTTTTGGGTCCTGTCTTTTGAGTCGTGACACACGTCTCTGGTTCACGTCCCGCTGGGGCCTTTTATTCTGTTATTGTATAAATGTCATTTAATTCCCCCAAACATAATTGAAAAAAATGCTAATCGCTTTCTGTGAATTTATGCAAACTTTCAACATTTTAATTGCCCAGTTTGTGTATGGACTTAATTATTACAAATACAGATTTATGCTATTTATTTTTGCACCGATACCATTTCAAGTCCGTCTTAAATTATTCAACTACTTCTTTTTTTTTTACAGTTGTTTACTGTACAAAAGAAATGTTTTTTTTATGTTCGGGCAACTCAAAGACAGGTTGAAGAAAGATTAAAATATTGTCTGTATACTGAGAATCAAAACACAAATTGAGAGGCTTCGACATCACCGCATCGTGAGAGTGAAGCAAATGAAGCGACTACGTTTGGCAAAACAAAATAAAACTAACTTTGACGTAAAACAGAGTCGCCCGGTGTGTATTCTACTTGAAACATGTCAGCTGTGTGTGGAGGCTTTGTATTTTATTAGAGGACAACCCGGCACTCACAATAGATGGTGGTTCTCAAGAGTAATTTGGGGTCCTGGTTTAACCTTCCCGCTGCCCACCTTTTTATTTTGATGTAATCTCAGAGAAATACTGTTTTGACAGCAAAGAAACAGTTACACTACATCACACTGAAGGCTTTTAAATAAGGACAACCGGACGGAAAGAGACACCGTGTTGTTTAAAATTTATGGTATGAACCTTCTCGCTGAACTGCTCCGTGGTTTCCACAGACTAATAACTTCTCGCGGTGACTGAGCTAGTCCATTAGGCTCCCGCACCTATTTAAAAACATCCAGGCAGCCGGTCCACGGCTATAATTCAGCAGCAGCCAAGCTGATCTATTAAGATGTATTACACCCACCAGAGACCCACGGAAGAGATGGCGAGGTCAGGGAAAAGTGAAGGCCTCACCTCAAGCTGCTGCCCGACATCCAAATCAGCATTTCAAAAATCACTCAGCGAGATTAAAAAGGCAGGGAATGGAAAGCGTGAGTGGGGTGGAGAGGTAGGCCGCCACGGTCTTTACAAGGAGAAGCAATCTAGGAGCTCCTTCTTGACTGTTGACTGTTGCCGTGATTAGATACATCTTGTTCCATTATGCAGTTTCCATTTTCTATTGCATTTTCTCCGAGGAGATTTGAAACATTTCTAATAGACTTGCTGTCTGGATCACTTACTGTAAGGGACTGAGACCGCAGTGCATGAAGAGGAATGTGTTCTCCGTCTCCTCTTTGTCTTTTGATTGATTGATTTCTTTTTTTTTTACTCCTCAGTCCTCACCATCCTATTTTTTTATTTTTTATTATTATTTTTTTAACCTTTTCTCTCTCACGTTAATTAATAATCCCCATGTAGTGGACTGTTCGTCATGTGACCAAGGTATGCCGTTATTACAGTTTTTAAAAGAACATAAGCCTGAGTAATTGAAGAAGGAAACATGGATATGATTATGTGACCCCAGTTGCTCAGAGTAAAGTGAAACTCTCTGTGCAGCTTACATTATCTGTTCTTCCAAACGCTTGCAGGTGGTATTACATGTGGAAAGATGTTGTAATCTAAAGAATGAAGGGCAAGAATAAGATACGAGAACAATTAATAGTCTATATTATCATATAAACATTTATTTAACAGGTTTTTTTTTAGGTGAGAAGTGTTATTTAAGTGTCAAGATGATGTAATCTAAAGAATGAAGTGTATGAGTAACATAAGAGAACAATTAGTGTTATATATAAATATATTAACATGTATTTAACATTTTTTTTATTGAGGTGAGAAGTGTTATTTAAGTGTCAAGATGGTGTAATCTAAAGACTGAAGTGTATGAGTAACATAAGAGAACAATAAGTATTATTTAACTGGTTTTAACAATGATTACTATATAGTATAAATAGTAATAATAATAATAATAATAATAATAATAATAATAATACACATTTAATTTGTTTGTGCTTATATTGTGGACTGTTACTTGGAGGCACTTCTAAGCATTTATTGCATATTTACAGTATTTTATTTGATATATGTTATCAAGGTGAGAATCACAATCCCAGACAATAAACCAAACTAATAATAACACAAACTGATTTATTTATCAGAATACTGGAGAGTATAAACAGATTTCTGATATCCGATAGAGGCATAACATCTGGACGAACCAGCGATAACTAACAGAAACTGAGGCGGGTGGAAGATGTGTCGTACGTTGAACTGATGGTAGCACAGATTCTCCTCTGCAGAGGCAGCTGACCCCTGAGAAGGGCGAAGATGAGCACAAAAAAGCAGTGTGGTTAAACAAACCTCGGATTTCTTGAACAGATGAAACCAAACAAGGAATATTGCTGAAGTGTGGATCCATTAATCCCCTGCAGAATGTTATCTGGAGTAATGGTGCATGCTGCAGTGAGGGTGCAATTATGCATGCAAACATTAGCTTTTGGTTAGACTGTGAATACATTGGCGTTGTCAAAATTGCTCATATAATTAAACCTAAAATATCTTTGTGGTCTTGTATCTTGTATAGAATGCTAAGTATTGTGATGTTCGTGGTGAAAGATTGATGTCATGATTTTTTTAAAGCAGAGGTTAGCTAATATGTGTAGCCACACTAGCTGTGGGCCACACAATATTTATTATTTATGACCAAATACCTACAAAACTAATGGCATTCCCCTCAGGCTGCGCTCACTGTGGGTTTACTGCCAATTAGAAAAAGGTAAGCATGCCAACATGATAAATCTAAATACTTCATAGCATAACAAAGTAGCCGCTCAGCACATTAGCATTGTCATTGTGATCCTGTTAGCGTGCTAAAGTTAGCATTGAGCTGAACGCAGCGCTGTTCTTGTTGTCTTACGGAGTCGCTGGTGTGACTGATGTCTTCAAACATCTCTCAAAAGTTGAATTAAACCAAAGATGAGTTCACAGAGATTGAATTGGACCGGGGACACGTCTTCAAGGAATGCTAATGTAGCTCAGTGTCGGCCGTACATGTAAATAGGACCCTGTGTGCCAATAACAACTTCATCAATAATGTCAGTGTTGCTCTTTTTCTAAGTGGCTAAAATAGAATGCATGTTGAATATAATTCTGTCCTGTAAAGTAGTGTTATATGATTTGAACAGGTGCTTTACAGAAATGTATGATATTATCTGAAGATAGTAGAAGTGAACATATGACCTTTCACCCCAAGTCATCAAGAACCTCGAGCCATCCATCAACCAGGATCACACACACACACACACACACACACACACACACATACACACACACACACACACACACACCCACACAAAATGAACTATCCATTTTTACATGTGCATATATGGACATAAGGATGGGCATGAACACACGACTAATGTTTAAAAAATGGTAAATTGCACAGACACAATATGAACTATCCATTTTTACATGTGCATATATCGACATGAACACACACGACTAATGTTTAAACAAATTGTCAAATGCGAGTACACACACACACAATATGAACTATCCATTTTTACATGTGCCTATTTGGACATAAGTATGGCCATGAACACACACGACTAATATTTTTTTTAAATGGTCAAATGCGCGTGCACACACACACACACACACACACACACACACAATATGAACTATCCATTTTTACATGTGCATATATGGACATGAACACACATGACACTTTTTTTTTTTTAAATGGTCAAATGCGCGTGCACACACACACACACACACACAATATGAACTATCCATTTTTACATGTGCCTATTTGGACATAAGGATGGCCATGAACACACACGACCAATGTTTTAAGAAATGGTCAAATGCACTTACACACTTGTACAAATTCAAAAAGGCAGCAACATGCCAGAGAGGAGCTGACATAACACAAGTCTCGCCCCGCCGTGATGGATGAGTCCGGGCATCCCAAAGCGAGTCCCGGCGTTCCACCACGATGACAGAGAGACAGAGACGGGGAGGGGGAGAGGGGGAGATGGAGAGAAAGAGAAGAATGATTCTTTTGGTGTGTGCGTGCGAATAAGAGAAAATAGCGTGCTCATACTGAGCGTGTATGTAAGTGTGTGTGTGTGTGTGTGTGTGTGTGTGTGTGTGTGTGTATGTGTGTTGATGGCTGCTGTCCAGCCAACTAGAGCAGAGGATGACAGTGATGGAAAGGTTCAAGGGGAGGAGGGGAGGAGGGGAGATGGAGATGAGTGGTGAGGAGGACAACTTGGGTGCATACGGTGGTTGATGACTTGAGGAAGAAAAAAAAAGAAAGAAGAGAGACATCATCAGGCAACAGGAGAGAGCGGGAGTGGGGTCGCGACTGGCAAGAGAGGGAGAAAGATTGCATTACTGTAGAAAAGGTGTCGGTTGTCCTTGAGGAACGAGCTTCGGAGTGGAAGTGGAGTCACAAGCTCAACGCCGGGAAAATTTGAGCCTAACTTTAAAATAAATTAGATTTTTTTTTAAAAGAGAGAATACAATCCCGATGTGTCTACAGACGTGGACGACATGTGCAGACGGGACGGAAAGGCTATTCTGATCAAATATTGTCACTTATTTGATCAAATAGTGTCATCGCGGACATCTACGCCCTTCTCCCAGCTCGCCGGAAAAAAGAGAAATTGAATTTTAGATTTACTCTTGCTAAAACTTGACTAAAAAAAAAAATCATCTTCTGGCTCGGTCAATAATAATGGAAATGATCTTGGAATAGAGGATGAAGGAAAATTATTAAATAAGTGTTTTTTTATGCATGTTGTGAGAAGATGTGACAGGATTCAGTCCTATAGTTCTTGAAAAGTCCAAAATATGTTGAGATGTTGGGAACATTGACGTGGGAGGGTTTCATAATGCCTTAAATCTTTGTTTTTGTAACAGTTCAGCTCCACACCTTCCTTTTTACCTTCACATTGAAAATGCAGAAGGTAATGTTTTCGCCGGCGTGTATTTATTTATTTGTGAATATGTCCGTTTGTCCGTCAGTTATTCGTCTAACTCAGACAAAACTGAGCCGATTCTTATGAAACTTGGTGGGATGATTGGTCATGACCCAAGGAGCAATCGATTAGTTTTTGGGAGTGATTGGGTCAAAGGTCAAGGTCAAGGTCCCGAAAAGGTTAAAACGTAAATTGCGAAGGTATGCGCTCTACCGAGTGCCCATTCTAGTTTATAGTTGTTTTCATCCTGTCTCACTATCATGTCATTCCAGATCCTGCTTCCCATCTCGTCAGTCCAACTCCCTTCACCTGCCTCTGATCACCTCGTTAGTCCCTCATTCCCTTCACCTGGTCCTCACGCCCTTCTCACCTGCAGCCCATCCCCTCATTAGTCCCTCACTATATTCAGCTCCCTCACTTCCACTTGTCCTCTTCCACATTGTCTTGTGTTCTTCTTGAAGCTCTCCAGAGTTTCCCAGTGTGTTCATCTGTCCCTGTCTGTTTTGTTCCTGCTGGAACTTTGAGTAAAGTAAATTATTTTCCAGTTCTGTCTCCTGCGTCGTGTATTTGGGTCCACCCTTATACTCCCGTGACAGTTTTGAAATATTTCTAGTCAATGTTTTTTTTGTTATTATTGTTTTTAAATTCATCAACAATGTGCTGAGCGTTTCACTCCTTTACTTAAACTGAGAGCGTTTGCTGTTCTGACTGAAGGATGAATAAGAAGAGAATATTTATGGTTCCATATGCAGCTCAGAGGGCGTTTAGTCTTCACATCACTAACCTGAAGTTGGCAAAAAAAGTGACTGAAAAATGTAAAAAATAAACAATAAGCCAAGCAAAGACTCTGGCTATACCGAGGCGTTGGTTTCCTCAGGATAAATCTTTCTAACGCGCTCGTGTCAGCCTCTGTTTTTGTTGTTTTCCCCTTTAATCCCCCACGTGACCCTCATACGCGTTCTTATGTAGGAATAAATGTTTATTCATTTTATATCCGGTTAAACGAGCAACAAGCTCTACCAGGAAGCGGTCCAAACCATTTCCCTTTCTGTGAACCAACACCGGCCGTCACTAATTATTCACCTGATTGCTGAAGGTGCGTTTAGGCCTCCAGAACCGCGACAGCCAGTCTATATATAGAGGACACACATGTATTCATCACAATTGGCTCTTCAGTCTCCATTCAGTTGATAATTCCAGGTACTTATCTCTCTTATTCACTCTAAAGAGTGAACGCAAAGACTTGAATCTGAAAAGCATCAAAGCCGTTTCCACTTTGTTTATTTCGCTCTGATTTTCAAATGACTCATTTTAACCACATCATGTTTTGAAGAGAGTAAAGTTTCGTTACTGAGATTGAAACACAGACGTCCGACCACACGAGACTTTAATGTAACGTCTGTATCTGTGATTGGATCTATTTTTTCCGACACAATATTCCAAATAATCCTTTGAGGGCAGAGAGCCCTCGTAACCCTGATTATTTTTCAGTTTGCCTGCAGCCGGCGTACATTAGAGAACATAAACATGAGCTTTATTTGGCTTATTTTGGTTCTTTATCTAGAGATAAATGTATGGATGTATTTCCTCTGCAGCAGTGTGTCCCAGTTCTGGGGGATCCTGAAACATTCAACGTCTCCGTGAAGTGTAAAGCGGACAGGGTATTAAACGTTTACATCACAGGTGTCAAACACAAGGCCCGCGGGCCGAATGCGGCCCACCATGTCATTTTATGCGGCCCCTGACAGCTTGAAAGACACATAATCACCTTTATATCTGCTTTTTATTTGGAACATTTCAAATGAAATGCATTTGTGTTATAATATCAGAGAAATGACCTTGCGTACAACTTCTACTCTTGAAAAAACAATCATCAAATTCAAAGAGAACAATATGTTCGGGAGTAGTTTATCCAGCGCTTTAAGAGGCGGCCATGACACTGATGTGGCCCACGGTGAAGATGAGTTTAACAGTTATTGTCTAACACTATCCAGGTTGTGGACAATTTTAGATCCACATGTTTTTTTTTCCAATCATATCTCACCTGCAGCTAAATTCCCACCTCTAAGATTTCCCGGCGTCAGGTAAAATCTCCATTCATATTCAATGGGGCGGGTGTTCTGTCATTTCATGCTACTTGTCAAGAACCTTGTGGTATTGCGCATGCGCCGAGTCGATTTTCCGAGTTTTTTTTGACACGCCCATAATGTTTTGCCCCCCTGTCGATGCACGTCTGATAACGGGGAGTGACATCCTCAAAATCACGATTATTTCCCTAGTTAAAAGTACATTCAGCATGTATATTGTACAGGTAGTAATAATATGTAGTAATGACATGTAGATTAATGAGTGATAAGCAGTGAGTGATGAGTTTGTTCACATTATCATAATAAAGCACTGGTTTATTATTAGGGTATTTAGTGTTGAAGTGAAACATTGAACTTTGAAAGAAAAGCATATTTTGATAGTACAATAACATCCTATCAGATAGGGTAGCATGAATCGATACACACCTATCGGTTTATGCAGCGGTAGCAACAAAAAATGACAGAACACCGGTTCAACATCGACAGCGGCGGCCTCAAAAAGGACGCCAGTAAACAGCTCACTGACACCTTCCTGCAGGGTGGATCGCGACAGACTGTGCAGGTATAACTGATAACTCAGTATACATGTTATTACACAACCGACTCCCGTCCCTGACAGTCCGCAGAAGCTCTTTGTTATCAGCCGACAGAGTGCGTTCTCCCCCGATGTCAAAACTTCGCCGTAATCCAGAATGATGAACACTCAGCAGCATCCCTCAGCTTCCCTAAGTTGAGCAATTAACAGTGCATTATATGCGTTAGGGTTTTTATTTATGACTAACGAGCAGTTAACACATCATGACGTCCTCCGTGACTGAGTGTAATGTCGGGTCTCGGTGGAAATTCGTCTGAGTTACAGCAACTTGACAGCTGTGTTTCATAACGACCCGGCCAACGCCAGGCACAACAACGCTGATTTAAGTGTCCATCTGAAAACCAGCCAACGCACACACACACTTCATCATCCTCCGTATCCATCCGCCATCACAAAACAAGCTGCCGAATAAGCACAATGCGAGTTAAGTGGTGCTAAAGTTAAAGAGATGTTGATTTGTTGCCCCGTTTGGCAGTTGGCGTCGAGGGATGTGATAACGAGTGAAAACAATAGAATGAGAAGAGTAGGGGGAAGATGAGGATGATTAATGAATAAAGTTTGGGTTGTTTTAAAGTACAGTGGAGCACAAAGACAACATAATGAAGAAAATGTCAAAAGAATAGAGAGGGAAAAAAAAGACAAACCGGCAGAGAAGTCAAAGAGGCAAGCAGCGAATGCAAATGAGGAGAGAGAGTGTCACGGAAATGATTGCCGCTATTATAATTATCATTAGCATGTGTTGTTGGCAATGAGTTGTCTCATTATGGTGGATCCCGTCATCACGCTAATTGTGGAGGATGTCGTGTTTTAGCGTGCGGGAGGCGGAGGGTTCACTGTAAGAACACTTATGTGGAGCTCGACTACACGGCAGGTTACAGTTACACGTCATGTGTTAAAAATAATCTAGAGACCCGGAGGTCTGGAGGTCTCCTGCCAGCCAAACTTCTTGTCCAACTGTGACACAGCTTTGGAGACACACTACCCAGACTTGTGTTCGACTTCAAATATCTGAAAAGTGGCGACACGACATTCGCCGCATGACTTGGTGACCAGCCAACTGTGTGGAGGTGAGAAAGTAATCCTGGCTGACATCTCATGTACTTCCACATTAATGCCGATTCACTTGACGTCCTCTAAAGCAGCGGTTCTCAAATAAGGAGATTTCTTTTGAATATATTTAAAATGAGCATCAATTAAAAACTCCTTTGGACAGTTATTTCATCAATATTCAAGAAAATATAAGTGTATGTTCATAAACTGAATTGTATACATTCTATAATAAACCAGACAATGACGACCCAGCGCAGTGTATTACATTACATGTTATATTATTTTATTATGTTATTTATTTTATTTTATTTATTTATTTCATTCATTCATTTTATTTATTTCATTTATTTTTATTGTATTTATTGTATTTATTTTATTTGTTTATTTGTTAGAAAAAAAATAGATACAAATAAATGTTATTTATTATTTTTTTCTTTCAGGGGGTACTTGGCTATAAAAAATGTCACAGGGGGTACATCACTGTAAAAAGGTTGATAACCCCTCCTCTAGAGCATGTACAAGTTGTTTGGAAACTTTCTAATTTCCGCATTCTCGTTTGAGGACTGAAAGTCCAGAAAGTAATTTCCCTCTCACCATCTCCCCGAGGAAGTAGTCGAGCGTATACCTTCCATGCTGAATCTTCAGGCCGAAGACACAGTAAAGGCTAAAGCGGCGCTCACCAAAGGGACCTCTGGGTTTCACATCTCCATGAGTCTTTCGCTCTTTAGCCTCTGGCTGAAAGTTCTTCACGTTCATTAATATTAATTGGACAAATAAACCAAAGAAATAACACACGCAATATTTCCTAAATGTAGGGGGTATCGAGTTTAAAATTACTGCAGCTTAGTGATGGAATTTATCGTGTACTTTTTTACTTTTTGCAGTAAGAGAAAAGCTGTTAGTTCTCGTGATGTAACCTCGTCTGAATAGACGACCCGACCGCCCGAACCTCCTTACACAGGTCCGATCTTTACCGTCAATCGTCTTTTGTTCTAGATCTCCACGGCTCCGTTCACTCGTGATCCTAATCATATATTCTGATGTCAAATCTATTCCGTGGAGCATTTGATGAAACATTCAAATTAATTAAAAAGTTGAAGAAAAAAACACTTTGAATCGCAAATAAATTCAGAGTGAACATCGGAGCTGGCAATAAATCGTCACTTTGGCTTGCGTGAGCATATTCAGCGTCATTCTAAGTGTCACTCAAATCTCAGTCACTCACAATGGACTTGAAGTTGGTAGCAACGCCCGAGCATCGTGGAGACAACGCCGTCAGGACGGCAACGGAGCCACGCAGCCTTGTTTCCCCTCCTTCACCGGGCCCATCCATCTACACCGGCCTGTCTGATGACAGCGATCAATCAAGCTAACGACGCTTTGAATCGTAGTTCAAGAAGGGATGGCAGGATTCTCTACAACCAGGCCAGAAACTCCCTGACGAGGGAGATCAAGTTAGCTAAGAAGAGCTATACTGATAAGCTGGAAAAGAAGTTTTCAGCCATGACCCCTCGTCAGTCTGGAGGGGAAGTACTACTCACCAACTATAAGAGATCCCCCCCCACTGTGGACAATCACCGCTCTGGCCGACGACCTGAATGTGTTCTACTGCAGGTTCAACAACCCCACTCCGCCACGCCCAAACCCCATCCCAAAACAAACATCTCCCTCCTCCTCTCCCCCCCCCCCCCCCCCCCAACACCCCCGACCGAAGTGAGAGTGATGAGAGAGAGAGAGAGGAGACAGAAGAGAAGGATCAGGAAGGCTGGGCCCCAGGGTGTGTGTCCCCTGCCTGGCCCTGCCTGGAAAGCCTGTGCTGCCCCCCCCCCATCTTCACGGAGATCTTCAACCGATCACTGTGTGAAGTCCCTTCCCTTCCTCCCTCAAAGCAGAAATCCTCCATCACAGGATTAAAATCCTACAGACCCGGAATGAATGACAATACAGACCTGCCGTCTGTGGTCATGAAGTCAAAGACTTGTGTTGACCCACCTGGACCCCACTCTGTTGACCCCCCTGCCCCTGCCCTGCGTGCAGCCAGGTCGGTGGATGATGTCACAGGTCGGTGGATGATGATGGTGCATGCACCTGCTCTAATTACTCTCACACTCACGATACCCAGGGGTTCCACCCGTTCTTCATCATCGACTTCAGCATCATCACGGAGCATCATCCGATCATCCTTCTCATCATTCCAGCCAAACTCTGCTCACCGTGCAGCCCCCCACCTGTCGGTGGATCAGGAACTTCCTGACAGCACAGACAGCAGCAGCAGCACTCGGACCATCAGTACCGTGCATCCCCACCACCATGCCGGTGCTCTCGCTCCCTCCTGTGCTCCACTCCACTGCTCTTCTCTCCTCACCAACGACAGAACTCAGGAGTGCACCTCAGGGAACTCGTGAAGGAAACTCCTGAAGTCATCGGCCCCATCAGGCTCATCAGACGTCATGACGAGACAGACGGGAGGACGGTGAGAGGTTGAACAGCTGGTCCTCTGGAGACTGGGAGGGAGCTGAACAATGACAAGAGACTGGAGAAGACAGTGGAGGAGAGGACCCCACACACAACACCCCCCCCCCTCACCATCACACAATAGCACAAGCAGAAGAGGAGGGAGGAGACCTTCAGACATCAACATCCCACAATCTCCCCAGCCAGTGCTCAACATCAACACCATCCCAAAAAAGCCAGCAGGCTGGAGGCTGTGGCGCCTGCTCCAGCTCAGCTGCTGATGCTGCCCTGCGCTCCTCCTCTCCTCCTCTCCTCTGCTCCTCATCCACTGGTCTGTCCCTCCATCCTCCATCACTGTGTGATGCTCAGGTCGGCAGACTAGGACAGACAGGCAGACCTAGCCGGATCGTCCAGTCAGGCTCTCTCCACAGGAAGGACTTGCCTGCTCCATCCTGGACTTGTACACCACTGGAAGAAGGAAGCCCGCTGGAAATCACACCACAGACACAACACCACCTGTGGCTGTTCCACTCCTACTGAGCGCAGAGCTCAGCTCTTCCCTCTGTCAAAAAATACAAAGACACAGAAGGCCTCTTCTTCCCTCTGGCTGTCACCCTGATGAACACTTGATCCTCTTTTAATCTACTTTTTTTCTTTTCTTTTTTTTTTACTTTTTTTTTTTTTTGAATTTTTTTATATTTATCTATTTATCTGTATATTGTATGTGTATGAGAGAGCAAAGAGAGAGAAAAATTACGATTCATGTTCTGAGGTGTCGAAGCGGTTCAGGAAGAGTTGGAGACTTCCAGTTAAAATCCCCGCTATTTTTTTTTTAAGTACTATTTCGACATCTGCAATTGATGTCGTGCTATACACACAACCGGCAATCCTTTCCGTCGTCCCGTTAGATACAAAGAGAGCTCGTATGTCGTTGCTTCATGACACATCAAAGGACTGGAGTCAAACGTGTCTCGCGACTCCACGAGAGATTTCCCATTGGGGTTTTGTGAAACGGCTGGTTTAGGTATGCAGAGACGAAAGATATGCGGTAGAAGTGTCTTAGTTATACTGAAAGCTTCACACTCCTGACTTATTGAGACTTCCCGTTGTGTTGAGAAGCCAATGTATGCCATCAAGTGTCGTTTTCCTTTCACAGTAAAATGTCTTCGGCAAAGACTGTTACCGTGTGCCACATGTTATTGTGCCATATATATATGTGGCACAACATATGAACACAATAACATATATTATAATGTTATGAACACAATAACACACATTTAGATGTTCCGCTCTTGTACCGCTGTAAGCGGAAGTCTTTCAGACGTAACAGTTAAATTTATCGGTGAAAGTGACCGAGCTGTGTGAGCCTACAGGTGATGTTATATACATGTATGTATGTATGTATGTATGTATGTATGTATGTATGTATGTATGTATGTGTATATATATATATATATATATATATATATATATATATATATATATATATATATATGATATGAACCCAAACACAAGGGCGTTAAATGTTCAGACGAATGTGGGATGTCCTCCACAAACATGAAGCAGAACTAGTGGTTAGTTCTTCTGTGGCGGATGAAGGAAATAATAATGTTTTTTTACGGAGGCAATTAAGCCACCGAGATAAGCCCCGCCCCTCGCGGAGCATCGCAACATATGGCGTGAACACGGCAAATGGTCGAGCAAGTAAACGCACGAGTTTTGGGCGAAAAATCGCATCGCTTTTGGTGTGAACGTACCTCAACGGAGGGTTAGAAAACCCTTGAGAACACTATAGAACTGGCCATCCTTTGAACTTGAAGTACACAATCATCATTTCAAATAAAAATCATTATTTCTAACCTTGTCAATGTCTTGACTATGTTCTATTCAATTGATAAATTGTGAAGAAAAAATAATAAAAAAAAAAATATATATATATATATAATGCCATCTCTGTACAAGTCCATAATGCGGGTTCACATGTTAACAGTTTTGAAAAAAGTTTGGATTAAGTGTTAGAAATGTACAGAAATGTGGGCAGGTGCTACAGTACAAAGATACAGGACGTGCACACATGCTGTATGCCTACATTTATATGTATAATTAGTGTGCGAGTGGGCAGTTGATATGCCTCCGCCTTTTCGTGGAAACAGAAATGAACAGAAACTCAGTCGCAAGTCTCAAAGCCCCCCCCATTACACAAGAGTCCTGTAGCGCAATTATACCTCTGATTGCAATCGCCACGGCCGCGATGATGAGAGAAACCGCTTCTGTGACGTCTGACGCGTTCATAACTTCACACAGATGCGCCGCGTGCATCGACGCATGTCAAAAATGATACACACTTCACAGAGAACACTGGAGGCCTGGAACAGAGGGTACATCTTCATCTACAGTGTGGTGACAGTATTGTGTGTGTGTGTGAGTGTATGCATGCATGTCCGTGTGTATCTGGTTGTGAATATGCATGTACACTTGTGTGTGACACCACATTCCAGGGGCCCGGGGGTGATGCGGATGCTACTGAGATACGCCCTGGCACCACAACGCTGGCCTAATGAAAGCCCGACAGTAATGGCGGCTCTGCACAGCCCTTCCTCCCATCTCTCATTTTCTTCTCCAATCTAACCGCAATCAAGCAAATCTCAGGCGGCAGTGGACGGGGCGGGCGAGTGTAAATATGGCACCCCTTCTAATTAAGTCTTCAGGTTCCCCGACTTTATTTGAGCCGCTTGGACCGCAGAGTGCCGGCAGTAGTAATTAAAGGCGAGTCCTCTTCTATGGATGTGCTTCATTCCCTCGTTTAATTACCTTTTATTAATCAGAAGAAAGATGCAGGGGGTGAAAAAATCTTAAAAAAGGAGATTCAACTTTTTTTTTTTATCTCATAGCTCCAGGGATATTGCGTTGTGCTTTTGGTAGGATGTGATGATGATTATGAATAATGAGATGTTTACAACAGATAAAACATTACACCGGCACTTATTCAGAGTTGGGGGACCTTGTACATTACAGAGCAGAAGGAAATAGACAATTAGCCTCTGGCAATGGGAAGCTGGTGCTGGTGGTGCTGGTGGTGCATGGCGAGCCACTTCTCGGTGGCCTTTTACCATCAATTACTTTAATTCCCTTTGAGGAAGAAAAAAACACAACAATGGCAACAAACAAGGCAAGGATACCTGCAGAAGAACAGATAAGCCTTGTGGGTGGCAGCGGACTACGGTGCATAAAAAGAAGCAGAGCGGCATGCTGGGACGCGGAGGGGGGAGCGTGGGTTTGTGTTTTGAAGCAGCCTCGCAGCTTTTTTGAATTTCTTCTTTGCCTTTCTCCTTGTAGAGAAACACACGGAACCACACAGCTCACATCCAAGCGAGTATCATCTCTTTTAGGACGTCGGACCCTTCGTGGGTCATCTTTGTTATGCTGCTCCAATTCCCAGACAATTTCAAAAGTACAGCGACAAGACGGAGAGGAAAGACAAGAGGCGACACAAGTGGGACCCCTCGCACTCGCCCTGTCAGTCAAAGCATTGGGAGCAAAACGCTTGGAGGACGCCGCCTGTCAAATCCGGTTAATTATTCCCCACATCTCTGCTTCTCTTCTCCTTCTGGCAGGCGGACGGTACGGGCCAAGCCGGGAGGAGAAATGTGTTGTGAAATACAAGAAGGAAGATCGCAGTCTGTCGATATCAAAGTCACTCTAAAAACGAAAACGTCTTCTTCCGCATCGCTATAAAACACATGTAAATGTGTACAACGCTGAATTGAATGGTGCCCTGTAACGGGAATAGGAATTATAGACATGAATCGTCTCCACAGCTCTCACCAAATACAACTGTGGACTCTAATTGTATACATTGCCAAAGATGGGAGGTGAAGTAAAAAAACTGATTAAATAAATGTGTACTTCCAAGATGCCTAAAAAGACAACAAGTAAACGCCAACATGTTGGACATTACACCTCTGTTAAAAAGTTTGAGGTCACCCAAAAATGTTGTGTTTTCCATAGAAGACACTTTTATTTATCAAATGAAACTATAGTCAAGACATTGATAAGGTAAGATTTGCTATATTAATTTTGTTCTTCAAACTCAAAGGAAGGACAGTTTTATATGCAAACATTAAAGGGTTTTCTACCCCTCCGTTAGTCTTCTAAGGGGATGAGCAAACACAATGTACCATTAGAGCACTGGAGATCGGCCTCTATACACTTATGTAGAGATTTCATTAAAAACTAGACGTTTCCACCTCAAATAGTCATTAACAATGTATAGTGTATTTCTGATTAATGTAATGTTATCTTAATTTTAAAAAACAGTGCTTTTCTTTATAAAATAAGGACATTTCCAAGTGACCCCAAACTTTTGAACAGTAGTGTATATGTGAAACACAGAACTAACAACATTAATAAAAATAAACATTTTCTTTCAAGAGTTAGACGAGATTACTTATGTGTAAGAGTTATGTGAAACTGGAATATCCATGGGTAAATACATCTTGGGACCATCCGGCCAACCAGCTCCTCTAGTTCTCCAGTTGACACATTATATCTTGTTTGTTTAATATGAACAAATGTTTTTTTAGCAATTGGGGCTGTTTTTCATTTATTAATCTGGCATTACCGGCTCTGTGGCGTAATGGCCAACCTTAAATGGAACCACTTCATCATTAAAAGACGTGCTTTTTTTCCAACTATGTTCTACAAAAGGTTGGCCACGGAACAATACGTTCGGCTAATGAGCGGGAAATTAGCAATCAGCAACTAGTAATTAGCTATTAGCATATGCGGCCACACGTAACAGTTAGGCCGTAATGGCTCTTAGTGCTACAAGAATAAAGCAACATAAAGAATCTGGCAAAAAGCATGCATACATCTGGGGCCCCGATCATGAAGCTCAGAACAAGGAGTTGCCCTATAGTGACACATTTCTGAGAATTGAGACAGGTAAGATCCTTGTAAAGATACAAGTGATTCAAAAAGCCTCTTAGCCCTCAAGAGAGCTCCTAAGAGGAAGAACTGGTAGGAGGGGAACTGTTTAGGGCCTGAAGAGGAGAAAATGGGAGAAAGAGAAAACAGGTCAGCGGAAAAAATCTAAATGCTGAATGACAGCGAGTTAATGGATCGCTACAGATTAGATCATGCAGGGATAATGCTTGTGGACAATCACATTAGAGATGCGCTCACGTCGCCCACCCAACGCTACAACGGAAGAAATGAAAGTGATCACAACTCAAAGATGTCTGAAAAAAATAAAAAATAAAAAAAAGTTTCACATGCCGACTCACATACCCGTTGTTCCTATTAATATCAAACAAACAACGGAACAACTTAATTTTCAAGTGTTGTAAATAAACCTCACCACCTGAATACGCCACTGCACCAGTAGGGCGGTGTGTTGTGGGATACTTTTAAAGTATGGCTTTCACGTTCATTACATAACATTGTATTCATATCTGAATGGAAACTAAATTTAATTGTTCAGTTTATTGATTTCACTGTCCATTCTCATGCCTTTTAATAGTGCATTTCTCTTCTTACACTCCTCTCCCCCAAATTCACCAATAACTAAAGAATGTGTCATGACAACGGGGTCAATCTTATGTCATGTATCATGTATTTTACACTGCAGTCATTAGTCTTATATTTGTGTATGCATGTATGTTGTGTGTATATATATATATATATATATATATATATATATATATATATATATATATATATATATATATATATATATATATATATTATTTTTTTATATTTATTATTTCTTATTATTTTTTATATTTTACTTTGTATACTTTGCACAGTCATTGTATTATATATATATTATTATATATATATATGCTTCACTTTGTATTTTATATTTTACTTGTATACATCTATATCTTTCATCCCTGTTTTTTATATTTTATTCTTGTGTGTTTAGTTTATTGGTGCTGCTACTGTGACGACAAATTTCCCCTTGGGGATTAATAAAGTATATATCTATCTATCTCTATCTATGTCTCCTTGCTCAGAGCTGCTCTGACAAGACTCCTAAATAACACCAAAAAGTCGAAGTTGGGAGCACCGTCAGTATTCTCCGACATTTTGTGAATACGGCCCCTGCCCTCGTTAACTGACTAATTAGTAAATGAGCTGCAGCTGTGCAGCCAAGTGACTGATAACAAGCACATCATCAGAGATGTGTCTTGCTCTCACTGTGGACCATTGACCCCCTAAATGAGTTAGGGACCCCCCCCTGCCCCCCCTTGTCCCCTTTCATTCTTGGATTTCTAGCTTTCTCCAGTAGAAGAAAGTCAGGACTGCGTTTACAGTACTGTGGTTCTGGGATGTATAAATAGCCTCAACATTTACTGCCACTTAATCACATATTGGATTTGCTATCCATATGAACTCTCAACTGCCATTTGAGCACTTTTTCCCTACGTGGGTGGTATTGATGTCCCGGACTATTTTTCTACACGCTTTACAACATGCAACAGAGGACTCCTGAGGAGGGCGCAGCGGGTGGTGTCAAATGATTTGACGATGAATAAACTCATAGAGAGCAGTCCAAAGGCAAGCAGGCATGCTGAGGTAAATCCCCAAACCGGGAACAATAACACTGCTTACTACCAAATAAGATGCCAAACTGGGGGAACGCGCAGACTGCATACGCAAGAGGAGCTCTGATTACACACAGGTGGAACAAATCAGCACGGAGCAGACGATTATGAAAAGGCAAGGAAGGGAAAAACAGATGTCACGCAAAGGGTAGTGAACTAAAATAAGACTGAACCGTGACAGGTGTACAGAAGAAGGAAGCAGTACACTGAAACTAAGGGAAAGTGATACAGGGATACAGTTCATAGTGGGTGCAATGATGCCAAAGATAACAACACTGAGTATTGTGCTTAAGACCCCGTCTACAAGATGGGAAAACGCATATATTTTCATGCGTTTTGGTCTTTTATTTACACAAAAACTGAGGTTTTATCACGGAAAACGATCATTTCTAAAAACTCCGGCCAAAGTTGGAGATTTCTGAAAACTCTGTTTTTGTGTTTGTGTGTGAACTAGGTCAAACAGAGTTTTAGGTTATCAAACGTCAAAGTATGCGACTAGAAATGCTTCACGTCACGTGAGCGTCCTATGGGACGTATGCGGACGGCGTATTTATGCGGGTTCATATAAACAGAAACTTTTTTGAGGGGCAGAAATATTTGTAAATGTGGCCTTTGTATTAAATTGAATTAGGAATATTTTAGCCAAGATGTGTGGTCACAACAGGAGCAGCTTTAAAGAAAATACAAAATGGGCCATCTGACTGATAACTGTAAACTGAATAATAATTGTACTTGTTTCATGCATGTACCCACAAAGGTATACAATCAAAACCTATGGGGATGAAACAAGAGCACAAAGGAAGTATTTGCTTATGCCAGTACCTCTTCATTATGGTGCCCCCAGGGACTGAAAGAGTATACACCTTTCCCCATGAGAGATGAGCGACAGACTCGGCATGAAATGCATCATGTAAGACATGAGCAAACATGCAAGAGAAGCCAGCAAAAACTGTTTTTTTTTTATATCCCGTTTCTGTGCACACACCCAGTGAATGTGTACGTTTGCATGAGCATAAATGTGCACACGAAGCATGCCTTCACATCTGTGTCAGTGTGTTTGAATGTGTGTATATGCAGCATTAACATGTGTGAATTTGTGAACCGTTTGAAAACCACTGAATTCCCTCGTCAAATCTGCAGATAGACCAGAATCATCCAAACCCAAGATGAGCTGATGGCTTATTAATGCCCGGGGACCTAGTGTGTACCCGACACATTCAGATTGTGCATTTAGCTTTTTGCCCCATTACAGGCGATATTAAGCTGAAGGGTGCATGGCCCGTTTCCAAAGAGCCGGCCTGTAATGAGAGATCAGAGGCAAGGTTTTATCATAGGCAATAAAACATGAGAACTGTGTCTGTTAATAAGACCCCGAGAGGATTTGAGAGGGGGGTGAAAGGCGTTGGCTCTTAAGGATCAAAGAAAAGTCTGCCTGGAGAGGAGAGGAGAGGAGAGGAGGGGTTGAGGTTTAAAGAGTCCTTTATTTCACTATTGCGAGAACAGAAAAAACACTCCAAAACATCATTTGAAAAACATAAATAGTCCGACAAACAACCACAGTGTACCAGCAGCTCTCCACCAGCACCCACTGAGCATAAAATGCTCTCGCTTGTCCATCTGTCTCTGAAAGCCTGGATATTGTCCACAGCCTGGTAATAGAATGATGCTTTCAGCAGTCTCTTAACCTGATCCTCACTGCCGGCACCCCTGGCCCGATTCTTCCGTGTCATCCAGATGGCCGAACCAGACAAAAAGTTCACCAGTGTACGGACAACCTTTTTTTTTTTCATGCTATCATTTGGCCCGGAAATAACAAATGAAAAAAGACTTCTAAGACCCTTCAACTGTTCATAGAGGGCTGAGAGTCGAGGACACTGAACAAATAGGTATTCCAGGGTCTCCGCCTGACAGCAGAAAAAACACTGCTCTCCAATGTCTGGATCCAGGTTTGCCCGGTATCCGTTTGTGGCTATAGCGCCATACACTATACCCCCGACTGGAGGTCTGCTGTCCGCTTCTCAATGAGCAGCTTGTACAAGCACCTCCAGCTGCCTTTTGGGGAAGAACCTGGGCCAAAGTACTCGGTCCACCTCGACTCCTTCAACCCCGCCTGAGAGAGCAAGTTCACAATCTTTACGCACATTTCAAAAGATGTCTGTCGCCCAGACGAGGGGTTGCGCACGGCGGCAGCATATGTCCTACCCCTGTCCAGCATGGACCGCAGCCGTAGAGCAGCTTCTGTGCAGGCGATGAGCCTGTGTCAAAGAGTCCAGGCAACCAAGTTATTAGCAACCGGAACTCTTTCACTATACGACAGCAGTAACCATCTCCACCTGGAGAACCTAGCACACACCTTCTCCTTAACTCCCACCCAGTTCTTTTTCTGATAATCCTCAGAGTCTGAAAACCCACCCAACACCTTTAATCCTGCTTTCCCCAACTGAAGCCCTGCAGGCTGGTAAGGCACCATCTGTCTCCACTGTCCCACCAACAAGGCTTCAGAGGTTTCCCAGTTGAAGTCTTCTTATAAAGAACCAAAGTATCCCTCAGACAAAGAACATCTCCCTGGTCTGTGATGAAGATGTTTACATCATAAGCAGACACAGCCAGGGGACGATAAAGACTAGAGGACCCCGACAGTGTTAGCCACCGAGCCGACTTCTCAGCCTGCACAACAGAGGCTCTAAAGAGGCCCTAAGATAGGACAACCCTGCCTTACCCCCCGCCGTACAGGGATCGGTCGACTCAGCCCAGCTCCCATCTTCACCATACTGTACATGCAGCACCATTGTACAACAAACCCACTATCAGAGTAACTGATACTGGGCACTTCACAGATTATGGAAATCAGGCTTCGGATGTGTTTGAATTAAGTTTGACAATATTTAATGGAAAGGAGTGTAAACAAACAATCAAGGCTCACAGTCGTGGGTTTCGTGGTGATACGGGCTCAATAGGAACAAGCTCGAAGCACCCGGGTCAAGACAAAAGAACGATCTTTCCCCAGTACAGAGTATTAGTCCCAAAATCAGCCAATCACCTACGCTTTAAAGGTAGTTCAGCGTCTAACACCTTCCTGTTGCCTCAAAGTCCCGCTATCAAAATGGAGGGGTCAAATGTCACAAACCGTGGGTCAAAACGTCACTTCCGGTCAAGTACCTAAACAAGTATTTTCACAATAATCGTTGTGACGCTGGACATGAAGCTTTTTGGGCCGATCTCGGGATATTCTGCCCTGAATTTGATCCAGAACGTTCCTCTGTTCACTAATACCCACAATTCCAGACTTTAATCGGCCACCTTGAAAACCGTTGTCATTTCTCCTGAAATGACAGATTGAGTTCATTGAGCAGGTTTAATATGTTTTAAGACTCATTGTCACTGAAATGTGCCGCCAGTGGAACGCAGTGCGGGGTCGGCGTGTGAGACTTGCCTGCAGCGACAAACCTGTACTTTAATTAAGTATGACTCCTGATAATGCAGCTTTCTTTTTAGCCTTTTCTTCTTATTCTGTCTCTTTATTGAGCCTTTTCCCCTTGCCAAAGAAGCTCTCAAGACTTGTTTTTTCCAGTCATTTTCGCTGTAGGTTTGCTATATTTCGTGACCTCCTGAGAGGCTCAGAGGCTCAGACGGGTGTATCCACCAGCGATGATGCAACTTACCTGATTATGTGCGTAGACAGAAGAATCCACTCAAACTCCGCGCCGCGCTCGCCACGTTCACTCACACAGAACCAAGAGAAGAGAGGAGAGGAGGAATGACCATAAATGCACAAAAGGCGGTAGAATGAATGAAGTTGGATACAAAGAGAAACATCATAAATAGAAATGTGTTTTATTTTTTCTACCGGATTCTCGTTTCTGTTATGGCAGCGTAGCGGTCTTTCTTAAGCTTAATAACCGCGCGGCCTCTTTTTCCATTATTGTCTGTTCTTATTGAGCATACTCCATGTCTGTAAAATGTTATTATATTCGCATCCGTCATTAAAACATATGTATCTGCATTAAAAATGTAATTTGTCCATTGTCAAAGCAAAAGCCCTCATGTCTTTCAAACTGACCATAAACCCTCATTTGTTGCAACATATTAAAAAAAAACTATTTTACGATGCAATTCAGTACAACTACCAAATTTCACACATCTAATGCCTTTAAAGTATCAAAGGAGAATATACTTGTTATGCAGAAAGGGGGCTCTTGTCAGTGTTTATATATTAAGAACAAACATGCAGTAAATGCATTTTATGTTGGAATTTGTTTTGGGAGAGTCAATTACGTTGTACTGTTGAGTAAACCATTAAATTAGATTAATAGCAATGCATTATATTTTATAAACGTGTATATAAAAACATCTGTAATAACGAGGAACTATGGCTGTTGCATAAATGGAGTAAAACAGTTCCCTTCTATAAATGTAATGAGTATAACAAACTATCGAATGGAAATACTCTAGTAAAGTACCTTTTTTAGAATGTTACACTTACAGTAAATGTACTTACCGGTAGTCACTTCCCTCTTCACGTAGTAAATAAGTAACTGACTGACAGAATATATGAAATAATAATAATTTCATGCTGAATATTGTGTTTATTTCAACAGACCATGATGCATTTGTATCAAACATACTCCTGACTATATTTTCAAATATTGCATTGACATATAAATCCCCAAAAATGATGGAGTGCCATCGCCAACAACCACAAGCAGAAACTATAAATGGATGTACAAGTATTGCGTACAAGGTTTGAGCCACTGTGTTATTCTAGGGGCCAACTCTCATATCTTTATTTTAAGCTGATGATTTGACGTTAATTATCACATTTTTACAACAAGGCTTCTGAGTTGAATTCAGTTTGAAATTTAAACATTTAAAAATCCCGAGGTACTTGATTTACTTGCATCGTTTTAACCCTCCTGTGACCTTTGGGGTCAATTTGACCCCATTCAATAATTAACGTCTTTTTTTTTGCTTCATATTTCATAACTTTTCCTAATTTATTGGGGACAACTGGGAAAACATAACATTCACATGATGATATGTTTTCACTGTCCTGAACACAACTTGCAAAACGTCAACTTTATTATTTATTTAAAGGGATATTTAGGTAGTCAACAAACAAACATAAAGTACCTCACACTTAAACTTGGGAAACAATATTAATTCTAATCATTTTCTGGAGGTTTTAATTAATCAAATTGGCCCCAAGGGTAAAAGATATTAGAACATCTGAAGGTAACAGGAGGGTTAAAATACTGCATGAAGGAATCTCAACAGCCACCAGATAAATCAAGTGAAGACTTACCAGAGTATCAATTAATACTTTTCTCAACAGCTGATGGATTTTTGGTGATACCTTTATTGAATATCTTCCAAAATTCTTCAACAGAAGCTAATTCCGGCTAACGTGAACTCATGGTTCAGACCTCATCACGAACCTCGTTCTCATCCACCCTTTCTGCGTGTATCGCCGCTGCACCAACTGCCTCGTCGGCATGAACCGTAAAACGGACTCAGTGAAAACTGTGGTTTCCATGACAACCCTAATCACCTTTTTACGTTTTAATATATCTCCCTGATTTATGATACGAGTCTCTGATCAAATAGGCTACCGTAGATATAGAGCAGACATTAGAGGTGGATATAGTTGGAAACAAGGTGTTCACTTCCGAATAGGAAGTAAAAAAAAATCATTCATTAATCATCAGAGAGGAATGAAGGTCCAGGGGGGTGATTAGAGGAACTACACGTTTACGGTAAGACGAGATGAATCCATATCTCCAGATGATCTTTTCATTTAAATGGACCACATAAGGGGTTTCTCTTGAATAATCAGAATGAAATGAAGCAATGGTCTCCGTATATAAGATATACACAAATGAATCCTTCGTGCCAATACATGCATCACAATAATCAGATTCCCAGGGGGTTATTCTGTAACGAAGCACTAACTCAACCACAGACTTCTTTTGTCACGAGCAATGTCGACTGACAAAACTGGATTAGACGAATGCATCTGTGTTTCCGCTCAGGAGGACCTGCACGATTAAACATTGTGATGGCACAATGCATCCATAATGAATTCGCTCTGCTTTTTCAAAATGTGTTATTTTCTCGGAAAAAGTTGTATCCGCTCTGCAAGGGTCAAAAGGTCACCAATAGTCTCCACTGGGTGAGGATTGTTCCCACAAAGATAATGTGGATGATCAGTTCATCTCATATGTAGAACTATAATTTGAACAAATGAAGTAAAACAGCTGAGAATCAGTTCTCTTTTCTTTTCTTTTTTTTCATGATTGTTTTCTACACACACACACACGCACCTCCACCAGTCTGCGGGAATTTTAAAATTAATTTCCAGGGCTGACGGCTCTGCCCACGTGGAGCTGGAAGGCTAACTGTTCTTCTTGCTCCCCATCGCGTTTGTCCTTAATGAAGCAGGATTGATAACCCGCCAGCAAGGAAACGCGGCTCACCTCATCAGCGACCAGCCGAGGGAGGGACGCCCTCCAATAAATAGTGCAGTAAACACACAATTAAGGGCCCGCGTGTCACCGCTCCGTTATTACATCCTACCAATTAAGCATCGGGGGTACACCTCCTCATTTGTACCGCTTTGCGCCTGTAATCAGTAATTTAGTGATGATGTGCTGAGTCTCAGCTGCAGACGCCATAACCAGAGAGAAGGGTGAACGTGGGTGGTGCTGATGGTGGTGGAGCGTCATGTTTTCTGGCTTTTTTTTCAATAAAGACAAACAAGTTGGAAGTATGTGGAAACGCAATATATAAGATGAACTAAAACTTCTCCATGAGTTAACAGTACTTCTTTTAAATCACTTCTTAAAACCGATTTTTATAGATTTTTTTAAGTGATGTTATTTTATGCCGATCTTTGATTCCCCTAATTTAGTTTGTCTGTTTTATTTGTATCTTACCATTCGATTTGTTTTGCGTTGATTCTCTGTCAAGCACTTTGTAGACTCTGTTTTTAAAGGTGCTGAATGAATAAAGTTATTATGATTATCATTAAACAGATGGTCTGCTATATAGGCCAACTAAATCAAGCGGAGCTAGCGTGCTAATCTACTGTAATATTGATCATGTTTAGAGCTCCAGGCCTTTATTTCATCAGGCTAAACTCCAGAGCCCTTGGGCTGAAAAATGAATGCAAAGAGTCGGCCAGAGGGCGTTAGCGTGCATTTATGATCCCTTTCCCGCATCATGTCTCGAAAACAAAGAAATGTGCATATTCTCTAAAGACGAGCCGCAACAATCTCCTGAGGTTCCCATCGATGGACGTGGACGTGTTGGAGTTGGTTTGTATGTCGCTTCTGAATGTTTATGTTTGACTGCCATCTAGTGTGAAGGATTAGCAAGGGCATGACTGACGCTTATCCTTCTGATTTTGACTTTAGAAGCCTTTTGGGGGCATTTAATAAGCACATTGGCATTATGGTACTTTTGAAGGATCTCTCGTTTTTGTATTTTTATGTTACTAAAGAAGCAAATAGGCAGATGGACTCCATCCACCCAGCTCTAATTTAGTGTGTGTGTGTGTGTGTGTGTGTGTGTGTGTGTGTGTGAGTGTGTGTGTGTGTGTGTTTATATAGCTCTTATTATGGTACTTTTGTAGTTTGACTATGTTGAGGAAATGTTACTTTCTGTATTCTTGTTGTTCTTAGTTTGTACTCTAGGTTGATGCACTTATTGTAAGTCGCTTTGGATAAAAGCGTCTGCTAAATGACATGTGATGTAATGTAATGTATAAGGGACCTGTCAGAACTGGACCCTTGGATAAACTGCTCCACCCATAAGAATCCCTTTTTCTTGGGTCAAATACTGACACCTTATCTTTTCTGTCTTGATCCATTCGTGGTCATTAAGGACGTGTTGGGACGCATCAGAAAGCTAATGCTGTGAGTAGAATAACATTTATTTAAAAGTATATGTTGGTAGTCCGACTACTGCAACCCCCCCTGATCCCAATCCTATTAAGTATACCTCTGGGATGAACTCTACTGCAATACCCAAAGCAACACCCATCCGTTCACCCTTTAAGCAATTGCATTGATAACTGCACGATCCGCTTTAACACCGGGGCACGAAAGTTTTCCCAAGTAAGTAAAGTTTCTTTTCACTAACGCTGATGGCATTTAATAGCTGAAGAAGTACCCCGCCCCCAAAAAAATGGTGAAAAAAGGCTTTTATTATTCTCAAGGGATTACATTTTTTTTGATATCATGGCCCATCAATGTGATTTATGGAAAATAATGCCACTCCAGGCCCCGCTGGGCGCCGTGTGCGACGCCGTCCTCTATCTTACTCTCACCAAATTGCTGTAATGCTTCCGCTGCCTCCACCGGCTCCATTCATCACGTACAGTACCGCTGTCAGAGCCTTATTGACTGTAAACGCGTGATTCAGGAGATCTACCTTTGGAAGATATGGGCAAAATAGGAAGGTTCTATTGTTCATCCTGTTCGTATTAAAGTATTAAACACGTATATGTTGTTCATTTGAATGCTTCTGCAAAAATAACCGACTTTTGATTGACTTTTATGTAATGTAATTGTGGTTTTATTTAGTTGTTTACCCTTCCTTGAAGAAAAATTGTAAAATATGAACTGGAAAAAATCTTCAAATGAGATTAATATTCAGTATTCTTTCCCATATTTTAACTACCTACCTACATTTGAATAACAGTAACTTCTACACTGGATGTTAGTAGTTAAAATATGTATAATTTGTATATAATTGATCAAGCATATAGGTTTTCAAAAGCAGTGACCTCTACATTAGTGACCATCTGTGTCTCCATGAGTTAGGATCTCCCTTTTTGTGCAAGATTCTGGGTTTATGTTCACAATAAACCATCTGGAAAGAATTTTTGCTGCAAAAATAAATGAATTAATAAACTAATATTTTCTCTACACTTGGGCTCACGGGAATACAACCACACATTTAACTGTCATCGGGGACATGAATGAATTATCAGACAAGCATGGAAAGATATGTAAAAAATATATATACAATATATTGTATATCTCAGTTAAGTGGCAGAATCCCAGTTAAAAATAGCTAAGCAGATGAAAACCACTGAGATGTTTCTGAATTCATAAATAATAATGCATCAGGGACATTTATTGCTAATTACAAGTCGTTGATGGAAGAAAAGCTGCCAGGTAAAACATCATAAGTGTGTTGCTTTGGGGAGCGCTTCATGGGCAGCCAGCTGCATTGTGCCACTTAATTAATTGTTAGCTATACACTGTATGTATTATGTTTTTCTTTGCTGTTCTCCTCTATAAGTCTGTTTCCTCCCGAGGGGCATTGGATGCAGCAGAACGGCATTCTGGGGGATCGCAACGTGATGCATGTGACCCTGCAGCTGGCGGACTGACTGGTGGACTGAATAAGTTACGAGTAAGTGTTAGTCTAACACTAACGTGTCGGGTTAAGTTAGTTGCGTCATTTTATAGACTTTGCATACAATTAAATGTATTTTACACATTAATAAACCATAAATAACACTTTAAACCACGCGAAAACGGATTTAAAAAAAACATTATTGCCACGATACATCAGCCGACGAATAAAAACCTATAAACCCCACGAGACTATAATTTATTCGTTCATGGGTTTCCATAATAATTTGGTCCATCTGCACCAGAGATAAGTCGAAGTGAGGCTAACCCTTAAGTGGAGGAGATGGAGCTGACCGACACTTAGAAAGGATAAAAGCACATTAAAGTACCTGAATCGGTCAAAAGATGACATTCATGACACCTGCAATATATTCTAACTTCTTTTTTATAATAGAATTATGTATTTATATACCCAACGTCCCCTCAAGTGAAAGTGTACTAACTAATTCTGTTAGCCATTGGGCTAAATAGATTACAATTTAATCCATTTTGCATTTAATCATTAAATGCATTAAATGCTAAATAGATTAAACACATTTAAAGCTCGAACCATCATCGTAAGTTTGTGCAATAAAAAAAAAATACAAATGATTTATGACGTCCGTCTTTGAAGTGGAGTGGGTGTTGTGTCGTCATGGATACTAACCTTGTGTATGAGAAGGTTTTCTTGTTTGTGACGTCTAATCTGTGCAAAAAGAATTATTCCAGATTAAAGACTCATCTGATATGGTAGTAAAACATTATTGCAGAAGCAACTTTAATGTGCTTTAAAATAATAATAACTTTAAAATAAACTATAGTAATGTGCTCTTTCCCTTTCTGAGTGCGAGTCACGATCTCCTCCACTTAAGGGTTAGTCTCACGTCGACTTATCTCTGCTGCAGATGGACCAAATTATTATGGAAACCTATAAAGGAATAAGTTTAAGTATCGTGGGGTTTTAGGTTTTTATTCTTTGTTTGATATATTGTGGCAATAATAGATTTTTGAAATCCCTTTTTGTGGTTTAGAATGTTATTTATGGATTATTAATGTAAAAAGACAATTGAATCGTATGCAAAGTCTATTAAATGATCCGACTGATTACCTTAAATTAAGCACTTTAAACATTAACGGCAATCAATTTACTTTTAGAAAAATGAATGTAATTAAAATGTAATTATAATCTTCTTTTTTTCCTCAAGGATCAAGCAAGAGACCAAAAGGCAATAAATAATAAAGTTGCAGATTGCCTATACTTGTTTCTATTGTCAACTAATCTCATGAGCAAGACCGCAAGCTAAACAATGAATTGTCCTAACAAGTGTTATCTGTGCAGCCGAAGCACCGACGCGTTGTATTGTTCTTCTGGAGCTCTATTGTTGTCTAAACACGATCAAAAAGATATCGCGGAGATTCACCTGCAGCTGAAAATAGTCAGACAAATTAGGATTTATTTTATTTTATCTACAGTATCCTCATCATTCAAGTCCAGTTGTGGGACTTTGTGGCATCTCATTCCTCACTGAATATACAAAACACTGCATGACAGTGGAAACAAACAAAGGGTTTGCATGATTAATTATGAACAGGGCTTATGACTGAGCTGCAGACTAACTAGTCTTCTCCTTTAAGGGTTAGGTAGGTAACTTTTTAAAAAGTAAATCTGAATTTACAGCGGAGATTAACGATTCAAATAAATGTCCTTTCAGCGATGGAATCCCTTCTTTAACTGAGATTAGAGCCATTGTTGTGAAATAAGAAGAAAATATAAAGCCTTTGTGGTTCCCTCTGTGTGTGTGTGTGTGTGTGTGTGTGTGTGTGTGTGTGTGTGCGTGTATGTATATATAAAAATAAGATAATTAAAAACACAAAGCGCTGATGACTGCAGAATATTATGAAACACTTTACCCCAAAAATATCAGAAGTTACTCAGACACACAAACATATACACACTCATAGAAACACACACACACACACATACATGCAAACCTTCACCAAAAGTTGTGCTGTGAGATTACATCTCCCTCTGATCCGTGAAGAATGAGCCGTCCCCTCCCACGGGCCACACGGTAAACAACAACCACAAAATGCTACACTGTCACACAACAACAAACAGACGACACACACATTATAATCTAATAATTATTCAGGCACTCTGTTGTAGATCGGGATGTTTCTTATCTGATTGTTAAGCAGGGAGGGATAATTGACAGGGTTGAGAGCAGAAAAATGAAAGATTTATGGAAGCAGAGAGGCTGAATTATCTTAAAAACTTGCAAGCTTTACGCATTTAATGATACTGGATTGACAAAAATGATGTAAGTATTTTTTCAGTCAATGGATATTCTCCTCAAAGTGTAAGCATTTCTATTTCTACACAAAATGAGTCAGAGTGGACACAATAACACAATTGACTTTAACACCTAGTTGACTTATAATACAATAGTATCTCCTATATTGTGTATATATAATACATGATATATATTATATCTAATACTGTTATATTATATCTTATATTATAATACTATATTACTATATCTTATAATTATAATTATATATATATATATATATATATATATATATATATATATATATATATATATATATATATATAGTGAGAAGCGTCTGTACAGTTGGCTCGACTATACTAGCAACCTTTGAATGTTAACATTAACGCAATATCATTTATATTAATCAATGACCAACCAACCCAGCTAATTTTTAGAGTTATCATCCTAAGAAAGCATCGAGAGACTAAACAAAATTAATTTAAGGAAATTAAAAGAGGTTATACTGCTACAATCTTAACAGACTTTTTTCAAAGATAGCTTTATCATAAATGATATTTTGTTTTTTGTTTACAATTTGTGTTTTGTTCAGCCACTATCAGCCCACTCAGTGGTATCACGTCCAAACCGCCGTGAGAGGTCTTTAAACCCGTTGGCCATCAGTCGACCTGCACTGTTTACGACAAGCTGTAGGTGCCACTGTGCCGAGAGGCAAGTGTTGCCGTTGCTCGCGTCATATGAATAAATAATTTTATTATCAAGTAAGAATAAGTTTTAATATATTGTAGGTGTCATGAATGTCATTATTGGAACGTGTCGAGACTTGATTTATGACTCGGGTACTTTAATGTGCTTTAAAATAATAATAACTTTAAAATAAACTATAGTAATGTGCTCTTTCCCTTTCTGAGTGCGAGTCACGATCTCCTCCACTTAAGGGTTAGTCTCACGTCGACTTATCTCTGCTGCAGATGGACCAAATTATTATGGAAACCTATAAATGAATAAGTTTAAGTATCGTGGGGGTTTTAGGTTTTTATTCTTTGTTTGATATATTGTGGCAATAATAGATTTTTGAAATCCCTTTTTGTGGTTTAGAATGTTATTTATGGATTATTAATGTAAAAAGACAATTGAATCGTATGCAAAGTCTATTAAATGATCCGACTGATTACCTTAAATTAAGCACTTTAAACATTAACGGCAATCAATTTACTTTTAGAAAAATGAATGTAATTAAAATGTAATTATAATCTTCTTTTTTTCCTCAAGGATCAAGCAAGAGACCAAAAGGCAATAAATAATAAAGTTGCAGATTGCCTATACTTGTTTCTATTGTCAACTAATCTCATGAGCAAGACCGCAAGCTAAACAATGAATTGTCCTAACAAGTGTTATCTGTGCAGCCGAAGCACCGACGCGTTGTATTGTTCTTCTGGAGCTCTATTGTTGTCTAAACACGATCAAAAAGATATCGGAGATTCACCTGCAGCTGAAAATAGTCAGACAAATTAGGATTTATTTTATTTTATCTACAGTATCCTCATCATTCAAGTCCAGTTGTGGGACTTTGTGGCATCTCATTCCTCACTGAATATACAAAACACTGCATGACAGTGGAAACAAACAAAGGGTTTGCATGATTAATTATGAACAGGGCTTATGACTGAGCTGCAGACTAACTAGTCTTCTCCTTTAAGGGTTAGGTAGGTAACTTTTAAAAAGTAAATCTGAATTTACAGCGGAGATTAACGATTCAAATAAATGTCCTTTCAGCGATGGAATCCCTTCTTTAACTGAGATTAGAGCCATTGTTGTGAAATAAGAAGAAAATATAAAGCCTTTGTGGTTCCCTCTGTGTGTGTGTGTGTGTGTGTGTGCGTGTATGTATATATAAAAATAAGATAATTAAAAACACAAAGCGCTGATGACTGCAGAATATTATGAAACACTTTACCCCATTGTAATAATATAATATATTATATATATATATATATTATATATATATAAATGTATAATTACAATAAAAATACATGAAGTGCTAATGACTGCAGAATATTATGAAGCACTTTATGCAATTATAATAATATTATAATGTGCATATATATGTGTATATGTGGAGTATACATCAAACACACACAGACAACATGTTTAGTTTACTCTCTCCCGCTGATCCCCTTCACAACATGTTGCCAAAGTAATCTGGTTTTGTAGCTAATTTCTAGTTTGACCTGAAACAACCGAATATCAAAGAGCTGTTTTCAGCAGCACAATGAATATTTGAGAAGGAGAAAATAAAGTTGAGGGGAGATAGATGTGCATAGATCTTAAGTGTTACACATTGAAGTGCATGTCATTGACATTCTTGAATGCTTAGCGTGTGATGGAGGAGCAGGAGATATCTCTGCCCCCCCCCCCCCCCCCCCCCCCGGCAGGCACTGATACGAAATGCTGACCAGTAGTGCTGCAAAGATATCAGAAGTTACTCAGACACACAAACATATACACACTCATAGAAACACACATACATGCAAACCTTCACCAAAAGTTGTGCTGTGAGATTACATCTCCCTCTGATCCGTGAAGAATGAGCCGTCCCCTCCCACGGGCCACACGGTAAACAACAACCACAAAATGCTACACTGTCACACAACAACAAACAGACGACACACATAATAATCTAATAATTATTCAGGCACTCTGTTGTAGATCGGGATGTTTCTTATCTGATTGTTAAGCAGGGAGGGATAATTGACAGGGTTGAGAGCAGAAAAATGAAAGATTTATGGAAGCAGAGAGGCTGAATTATCTTAAAAACTTGCAAGCTTTACGCATTTAATGATATTGGATTGACAAAAATGATGTAAGTATTTTTTCAGTCAATGGATATTCTCCTCAAAGTGTAAGCATTTCTATTTCTACACAAAATGAGTCAGAGTGGACACAATAACACAATTGACTTTAACACCTAGTTGACTTATAATACAATAGTATCTCCTATATTGTGTATATATAATACATGATATATATTATATCTAATACTGTTATATTATATCTTATATTATAATACTTTATTACTATATCTTATAATTAGTATATATATATATATAAAGATAGCTTTATCATAAATGATAATTTGTTTTTTGTTTACAATTTGTGTTTTGTTCAGCCACTATCAGCCCACTCAGTGGTATCACGTCCAAACCGCCGTGAGAGGTCTTTAAACCCGTTGGCCATCAGTCGACCTGCACTGTTTACGACAAGCTGTAGGTGCCACTGTGCCGAGAGGCAAGTGTTGCCGTTGCTCGCGTCCTACAGTCGAGCCATGCAGGTAGGGCTCCGGCTCCTATGCCGTCGCCTAGGCCCTGGATACCTCCCACGGTGTGAGAACGGCTCCCGCCGAGCAGAGATCTAGCTCCACCTCAAACATTAAAGCAATATTTAGCCCTTCTTACATGTCGGCACCAACCTTTACAGTCCCGGTGCAAATATATTTTGTCTATGTTTTCATGTATGGGATATATTCTAGAGCTTACGTTACTTCATAAAGACCATTCGCACATTTCAAAATGTTTTAGTTTTAAAGTTATTGGCTTTTTTATGTGGCTGAGGGGGCTGCCCCGGAGCATGCTGGGTAATGGTAAGGACCACTGCCTGGTACTTTTGCAGCATAGCTGACGGCTTTAGTTCCATTCGAACGTTCACTTCAGAGAGTTTAAAGCTGGCGGCTGTTGTGACACCACAATGTTCGATTCAAATAGTTTACCGCTGACGTCTTTAGTGACATCACGCTGCTGACAAGGATGAAGCCAATCAGCTCTTGAGTTGCTCTGCGCGTCATCGCTGTCCCGCCCCTGTTGAATCAGAACATGGACAATAATGTTATGAACAAAATAGCATCTATTATATATTATAATGTTATGAACACAATAACATATATTGTATGTAATATTAGGAATAGAATAATATCTATTTTATATTATCATTTTATGAACACAATAACAGAGCACTGCGGATATGGAGGGGCGTCACCACGCGCATGCGCACACAGCCAAGAAGAGGAGGTTCCTCAGTGCGCAGTAGAAACTAATAAAGCGAACCAAACTTGCTGTTTTTTATAAATATCATAACATTTGGAGTTTGTTAAATGACATGAGTTTTATTGGTTTCATAAAAAAAATATGATAGAATTATAATGTGTTCAAATAAAGGGTTTACCAAAGTAAAACTACATAAACAAACATCACGTGCGCCAGTAGTTTTCAACTAAATTAAGCCTTATTTTTTTAAATGTTATAAACCCCTTGGTTAACAAAGATCGCACACATGTTGCTTTCGCTTCCTCCTTCCTGCGAGGAGCCCGTTGGCCCGCGCGGTCACGTGACGCATCTGTCAGGAGACAGCATGGCGGACATGCATGTGGAGCCTCAAAACAAATTGCACCGACTGTCCAGCTAACCCCGCCCGCGAGAAGCATCCGACACCCCGCGCGTGCAGCCGGGCCCCCGCGGTGCCCCGAACCGACAGCAGCATGGACGAGAACAAACTTCAGTTCCCGTCTCTGCCCGCGACCAAGGAGGACCTTCTGGTGAGCGTGGGGGCTAACCGCAGCACTGCGAGCTAGTTTAGCATGTACATATAGGCTGGCTAGTTCTACGGTGGCGGGTTTATCGAGAGACGGGAAGGTGCGACACGTGAACGTGTATCGGTGAAACGCACCCGGGGCTTTTTCGGTCACGTCGACATGTCTTCTTCTTAGCTAACGCGCCCCGTGCAACGCTCGTGCGTTAGCCGCGTAACCGACGTCACGTTGTACACAAAGTGAACTGGTCCTCGTGACCCACTTTGCCGGCAACGTTCACGTCACCAACGCAACTCCCTCCCGTGTCTAACGTGTCTAACTTGTTTTTGTGTTATTATTACAGGACTGGGCTTATCCGATGAGACGGGAGATGCAGGTATGTGAGCTGTGGGGCTCCCTTGGCACCCCGACACGTTATATAGTTATCTCTAATTATCTATAATGTCTCTCTCTCTATCGACAGTGACGTCACTCAATTCCAGACACATGCATATAAGACAAGTCCGTGTAGACAAAACACGAGTTGTCTATTTGAGGGTGTGGCCATTTTTGTTTATCAACCTTCTCATGGCCAAGATTAATATTATTGCTGTGACGAGAATATATTTTACATTACATGTCATTTAGCAGACACTTTTATCCAAAAATCGACTTACAATAAGTGCATCAACCTAGAGTACAAACTAAGAACAACAACAATACAGAAAGTAACATTTCCTCAACATAGTCGAACTACAAAAGTACCACAATAAGAGATATTTAAGAGGCACTGAAGTGCTAATCCGTGTTTTAATCCAGATATAGTCGGAAAAGATATCTTGTTTAAAATGCTGTAGTCCAAAAGTAAAGAGTCACAAAATAAGTTACTGGAGATGGTGACTAAGTTTTGTCACGGTGGAGCACAGAAAGATGGATGCTTTAAACACACGTCATTGTTATACATATGCGTTAAATTATTTGTGAAATTTCCTTTAACATATTCTTCCTAACATTAATTTATTGTGAATTTCAAGTATCTCACAGAGCAATAATTGTGAGTACCAGTATTTAGAGGCTCACATTACACATGCTGCATGTCAGATTAATGCATCATCCGGCTCTCTTGATCCAGGTCCACTCAGGTTGTGGATGTTGAATGTAATGTTATAAGACACTCGCATATAGTGGTAGTAAGACGTCATGAAGCTTTGTGTTTATATGGAGTGAATAAACACATCGTAGGGTGGAGAGATGCTCGCTGCTTGTGTTGTTAGTGGCGTCCACAGGGTTCGTACGGTCATGGAAAACCTGGAAAAGTCATGGAATTTTTAAAAAGTAATTTTCAGGCCTGGAAAAGTCATGGAAAAAACTTAAATCATAAAAGTCATGGACATTTTCTTTTAAAGAAAGACGCTCAAAATATAAGCCGGGGTACGCTCTCAATTCGCACACTTTTCTAATTTGTAATTGTCATTTCAAAATGTGTAAGAACCCTGCGTCCATCTTTTTTTCTATTTTCAGGAGATTTTACCGGGACTGTTTTTAGGTCCCTACTCTGCTGCGATGAAAAGCAAGGTACGTTTTTAGAGCTCAACCTCGGGTACTTGGAGACAAGCGCGGAGAAACTAACACATTTCTTCTCCCACTGCATCTCTTCTCTTCTTTTTTTGTCCAGCTGCCAATCCTTGAGAGACAGGGCGTCACGCACGTTGTGTGTGTGCGCCAAGACATCGAAGCCAATTTTATCAAACCGAATTTTGCTCATACGTTTAGGTAAGTGGGAAATTGCACGATTCCTCTACTTGATGTGAACTTGCTCGTCAATAAACTAATGTTGTGTCTTTGCAGATATCTTGTGTTAGATATTGCTGACAATCCAGTGGAAAATATAATAAGATTTTTCCCTTCAGTGAGTAGAAATATGGGCTTTTTACTTCCTCCTCTTGTAAGTTGTTCCTCGACTGAAAGGTGCGGCGGTTTCGTGTTTGCCTGATCAACTGTCATTCATTGTCCTCCTAACAGACTAAAGAGTTTATTGATGGCTGCTTAGCAACAGGAGGTAAGGATGCATGCAGTTAGTCAAGTGGCGGGCGGTGGGGGAGGGGAAACGTCTTTTATCAACCATCTTTTGTCTTCATATAGGAAAAGTCCTGGTTCATGGTAATGCAGGGATATCAAGAAGGTGAGTTTTGTTTTTGTTATATAAATTCATTATACGATTTATCCAATTTCACATGCATTCCATCGTATTTTGCACATGTCCTCTGCATAAAACTATCCTTTGATGTTTCCTCAATTAAAAACTGTCTTTATTTATTCTTTCAGTGCTGCCTTAGTGATCGCATACCTTATGGAAACATTTGGGATGAAATATAGGTTAGTGTTTTGTTTGTTTTCTCACATTTAAAATGATGGCTTTTTATTTTATATCCTTAGAATACAAGTCTAAATTACTTCAAAGCATTTAGATGCACATTCCACTGTTTCTGTAGTAGCATGTGATAACAATGTACCCCTCACAAATACCTCAAGTTCAGTATGTGCCTTCTTTCGGCATTAAGAAAAATAAGCAGGTAAAATAAGCTGTCTAATAGTGTGCCGGTATAATAAAGCAACACAGTGAAGGCCGCACGGCAAATTAAAATATCATGTGCCAAATGCCGGGAACATATTTGAGAATTTTGTTGTAATTCCTAAATTGAAAATAGTCATAGATTAAGCAAAATGACATATTTCACATTTCTACCAACTTGGTGTACAATTCTAAAGTGTTCGACAGATTTCAGAGGAAGACAAAAATAACTGACGTGTAGAAATGTTCAGTGACCCTGAAGCAACATAACTGGTATAATAATTAAATAAAAACGGAAAATAGAAGCACAGCCATTTCCACATTTGCCTCCAACCGGGTGTTATTGCTGTGTTTTACGTTGTCGTCTTTAGTGGGATGCGGCGGTGGTTGTAACGTCGTTCTCCGTTTGCTCTGCAGAGACGCGTTCAGCCACGTCCAGGAGAGGAGGTTCTGCATCAACCCCAATGTGGGCTTTGTGCATCAGCTACAGGTACGTCTGTCTACTTTCAGACAACAGCTTCAAATTCACGATTAATCACCAAGTGATTGATTATAGGGCACTCCTTTATGACTATAAATAAATGCACTGCTGACTAGTTTCTAGCTTCTCCCCCTTTCTACATAGTTGGGAGTTCATCCGGCTTCTTGCAGGATGTTCTGAGTCATCTGCTCCTGGCGTTGCCATTATGCAAATATTTTAGAATTAGTTGTGTTTTTTTAAAGTCATGACCGGCATTTGTTTGTGCACACGGGACGGCTTTTTCTTCATATAGGTTGTGATTTTAAATATCAGTTTAAAAGTGTAAATGCTGCATCCATCATGTGCCAGATTATTCTTTTTATGAAAGATCAGAGGCAAAATATCACGACGGCTTCTGCCGCCTCTCGAGTGATGAACACACCTCACTCATTATTACAACAATACAAAGGACTTTACTCGTTGTTTGTTTTCTAGGAATATGAAGCGATCTACCTCGCCAAACTGACCATTAAAATGATGTCACCGATGCAGTTGGGCAGGTCGTTTTCCTTACAAGCTGGAATGCCAGGTATGTGTGCACCGCTTAGCCACGCCTCTCTGCTCGATGTCTTACGTGTCCCAGCCAGACTCGTTCCAGAGATGCTTTAGTGTAGCGATGGCGTGCATGGAGGAGCATTAGTTGTATAACTGGCACATTGTTAAGTGTGACTCACCAGATGGATGACATCATCATTGACCAGCGTGTAGTGACGGTGCTCTAAAGGCGTTGCACAGCACTATTTCACAAAAGAGCTCATTGAATTTATCGTGTTCATATTTTTTAATGCATTTTGTGGAGCATTGTTCACAGACGATGACGTTCAAACACTCGAAGGCCACTAGAACCGCCTCAAATTTATTAATTTTTAAAAACCTATTTTTTTGAAAGGTGGTGATTTCTCCGATCACAGAATATGAAGTATCGGGTATTCCAAAGTTTGATAAGTTCTATATTCCAGGGTGAGGTTTACAGTTGTTTAACCGGGTGTGTGCAGGGTTCGTACGCTCATGGAATTTTAAAAATGGTCATTTCCAGGGCTGGAAAAGTCATGGAAAAAACTTAAATCATAAAAGTTTTGGAAAAGTCATGGAAATGTGTTATCACTTGTTAATTTATGTTTTTTTTAAAGAAAGACGCTCAAAATATAAGCCGGCGTACGCCATCAATACGTAAAATGTACAAAATTGTTCATGTTTTACCGAGATTTCAATTCAGTCATGGAAATTTGATGAAAAGTCATGGAAGTCCATCGGTCAAAATGTGTAAGAACCCTGTGTGTGAATGTCTGCAGTACGTTCCGTTATTCTTTTTCATCTCCCCATTTCTATCGCAGGAAGCCGTAAACGCAGCCTGGAGGAGGATGACGACTTCGGGGCGATGCAGGTCACAGCGGCACAGAACGGATGAGCTTTATTTATACGGAGCTGTGTGGCCGCAGTGCACGCAATTATTTTTTTCCACATTTTTAATGGGATTAAAAATGTAAATATTTGAACTTTTTCTAAAGGGGAAGGGACTGGGGTGGGAGGGGAGGGGGACGACTCGTGTCTGAGACATGGAGTACTGAAGGGGATTGGGCCAATTTGATAACTCCTTCTTTTTTTTGTTCTTGAGCTGTATGCACTGATGGGAGATTTTTTGCAGTTTTATAGTATTTAAAGCATTTTGCATTTGCAGCGGGACAGTATTGCAATAATGCACTTTCGATACTTGAATTTGTGTAGATGACCAGAACGGGGCAGTCGGCAAAAGGGAAAGTAGCCGAGACGTGGCCCAGTGGAGGACATGAGAAGAGGAATAGCTAATGCCTTTATTTTGGGAGTAATAAGAGTATGGACTAATATCAGGCTTAATGTGGGATAGTAAGGAACGGGGGAGAATAACAACTCACTGCTTAATAAAATCAAGTCTGACTAAGTCCGGTTCTGCTGCTGTTTTTATTTTATTCGTTTTTTTTAAGTGATGCTTTTCTCCGTCACTTTTCAAGTTGTACTTTTTATTATTTCAGTAAACAGTTCTCGAGAGGGGGGTGGAGGGTTCGCCACAGGACAGACAGGTAGTCTCCATCCTGAGCTGCACGTCTTTAGAAGGTGGGAGGAAGCCGGAGAACCCGAAGGGACCCCAAACGTCTCACAGGACCGCCCGGTACCGGGACTCGAACCCGCTGTGAGGTGACGGAGTTAGCCGCTCCACCAGTGCTGGCCCCTCCTTGTGACGTAGCTTCAGCTTTATAAGACTCATTTAATTGATTTTTTTTTTTTTTTTTTAACAAATAAAAAGGAAGCAAATAAACCAATAGAATATTTTATTTATCTTACATAGTTGGAAATAAATTACATTAAATGTATTCATGTTCTCCAGAACAATTATAAAGCTTAAATGGTTCATATACAAAATAATGTTGATTCATTTACCCCCCCCCCTCCCTTCAAAAAGTTTCACTAACTTCTAATACCTTCCCAATACAAAACTTAAGTAACTAATTGTTCACATACACTTTATTGTTCGTTATAAATATTATAACAGTCGTGATAGTAATTCTTAATTCTTCAAACCTTCATTATTGTGAATCAGCAACGCTGTCAAAGAGAAGTAAAGCACTTTGTACCAACTGATAGAAATATGAAACCCCAGTAAAACCCAAAGTAATGACTCATCACATTTAAAGAAATACATTTCTTTGGTGATAACGACACAGCTCTACAATGATGAGGTAGCCGACGTAACCACGGTTCATTTTGGACTGCGCTTAAGACTTCAACGCCCATTCAGGTGCGTTCAAATTCAGGATGAGCATTCAGGAACTACTCACAACCTCATCCTTGGGCAGCACTCACACATTTCTTAAGAAAATGTGTCCCTGCCAGCTTTGATGTCATAGTGTATAAAAGGTGTGTGTGTGTGTGTGTGTGTGTGTGAAGTTTAACGCTGATGTTGTTCTCAGGTGGAGAATCGACACTGCATGTAAGTCTCGTGCGAGGAGACGTATCCAAACTTCTGGTAGAAAGCCACATTGTCGGGGGCGCATTCCAGTGTGATTTTGTAGCAATTGAGTTTTTTGCTGAGGAGAGTGAGCGCCGACACCAACCTGCGGGGACATAAAGAGAGAAAAAGAAAAGAAAAAAAATCAGCAAGAATCACAAGATAACTCCTAAATAAATCTCTTGCGTGAAAACTTTTCGGACAGGAAGTATTGGACCAATACAAAATGCCAGGATCACGCGGGTCCACTCACAGTTTGCCCAGCTGTTTCCCTCTGCACACGTCACTAACTACCACCTCCTCCACCCGGCCTCTCTGCAAACAAAACAGATTCAAATAGAGGATCTCCATTTCAGTCATACAGTTTCAATCATTTGGAAGATCTGTAAAAATGTATGTTCAGTATGCAAATGTATCTATGCAAAGACGTTATAGAAACGGACAAATAATGTGGTTTACGGTAGTGAATAATTGACAATTCTAATGACCACTACGTTAATAAGTAACTTCTTCAGGGCATTGGACTGGATGAATCCTAATCAAATACAGTTGAAGAATGAATTACTCAAGCAGGTGATCAATGTTCAAGTATTGGTCAGGTGGAGCGGGTTGTTCTCGTTTCCTGGAAATAAGCCTTTACGCTAATTCATAGACAACTATCAGACTACTCAATTAAAGACGATGTAATCTTATGAAAATCGGAATGAATGTTTGATAACATTATAACAAACACTTTCCTAAACCCAATTAGAGGTCCACATGTGATGATCATAGCATACTGCAAATGTGGGGATGAACACAGTTTGTTTATGATGAATATAATGTTTCAGAGAAATGTGCTGGTACCACTGGCATCAGCTAATGGGGATCATTTTAAATAATTAAAAACAATCTGAGAGTAGATGTTATCTACCTGCGCACAGGAGTGGATGAATTTGTGTTCCGTGATCAACGTTGCCGTGGCAACAATCTGTCGCAGGTTTGTGTCCTCCACCACAACTACGTAGTAGTCTCCCGTCTTCTTCATGTGCTCAAACTTCTCTGAAAGTCAACAGATAACATGTTTTAGTTTTAACCCTCCTGTTACCTTTGGGGTCAATTTGACCCCATTCAATGTTTAACGTCTCTAAATAAATGATTGACATCATTATTTTTGCTTCATATTTCATGACTTTTCCTAATTTATTGGGGACAACTGGGAAAATGTCAAATTCACATGATATGTTTTTAATGTCCTGCACACAACCTTGACCCCAGGCTGTTTTTCACTGTAAAACATATAAGAAATATCAACATTTTTATTTATTTAAAGGGCTATTTAGGTAGTCAACAAACAAAGTACCTGACACTTAAACTTGAGAAACAATATGAATCATTTTCTGTAGATTTTAATTGCTGGGGTCAAATTGGCCCCAAGTGTAAAAGATGTTAGTACATTTGAAGTTAACAGGAGGGATAATACACAGGTTTGTACATCAAGTTTATTTTCTAGGATGAGTTATTTTTCCTTCTCAAATGGGATGTATATAAAAGACGATCGTTTAAAAATGTGGGAACACTTTGGGATTTAAAACTAATATAGTGTTGTCTTTTATTTGACTTACTCGTGAACTGCTCTGGTGTGACATCGCCCGTCTGAGTGAGTTGTGATAAAACCTTGAAGAATCCTGAAACGAAACAAAAAAAACATCTATATTGACACCAACAAACACGCTTTTCACATCATCTTTCACGTTCTTTTGAAAAGATGAGTATTGGACTACATCGTGCCTCCAGCCTCGCCGTCTCACCCCTGTTGAAGTCTGCGGTACAAAGCGGCCGGAGCACCAGGCCTTCCCCGGGACTGGCCGGGGAGATGGGGGGAGAGAAGGAGAGAGGGTTGCTGCTCCAGTCGAGCTCCAGAAGCAGCGAGGGCTCGAACAGGGGAGTCTCGTTCAGCAGCATTTCACAATCTGGGTAGAAGAAAAAACACACACACACACATACACACACACATACAAACCGGTAAGTCCACATACACACACAATGTATGTGAATGCAATGTACAGAAACCATGACACACTAATCAGACACGCGTTTCGTAATCCATCCATATGACTGCATCAGCGCAATTGAGTTGACGGAGGTGTGCCGTCAGCCTGGATTGTAAATATATTTGTTCTCAGTCATAAAACTTTGACCTGACATGACAAATAGTTTCACTATTGCTATAGTGTTTCATAATCAAAGTTGGGCTTTAAGAAGTTGAACAATCCTTAAAAATGTGCCCCACACGTCCTCTCGGGGGGGGAGGGGGGGGGGGGGGTAGCTCGTCTTCGCCTAGAAATGTACGCGTCACAACTCTCGTTTCCATGGCAACAACACACGTCTTTCTTCGCGCGTGTCACCATGCCCTGACCACTAAACAACAGCACATGTGTGCCAAAGTAATAGCAAACAGTCTCGTGTCGTGGCTAGCTAACGTTAGCATCACATTACGTGTCTAATTACTGTAGTTTCTACAGTAAAGCCTCAGATACATATAGTTACACACCACCGCAATATTAGCGTCGTACTACTATGGTGTGTCCCGTCTAAAGACTAAACGAGGCCACCGGCACACACGCGAATGAACACATCAAGAGGACGTTAGCGTCCGAGCTGTAACTTCAACTTTAACACCAGCGTCCAACACCACCGCAGCTAACGAGCTGTTAATAACTCCTTACCGGTAAGACACAGTCCGCGGGAGTCCTGGAGCCGAGTGGCGAGCAGTGGCGAGCAGTGGCGAGCAGGCGGCTCTACGGGTTGTGCAAGCGACGTGATTAACTCCTTAACTCACTCTCTACATCCTTGAAGGGACCAGCGTGAGTGTGTTCAGCCCTTTCGTATGACGTGGCACAGATGTCGGAAGTAAAGGGCGCCACCCAATGACGTCAGAAAAGTAAAGAGAAGAGTGACGTATGGCTCGATACAGAATGTTGTCAGTGCAATAGCAGCAGCTGAATACACACATACATTATATTAATACACACATATATACACATTTATATGTGTGTTTATATATACACACACATACATGTATATATGTGTATACTTACACACATATATACTGTATAAATATTAATATATATACATGTATACATACATATATATGTATACAATATACTTATAATATATATATATCAGGGTTCTTACACATTTTGACCAGTGAATTTCCATGACTTTTCACCAAATTTCCATGACCAAACTGAATTCTCGGTATAAGAATGAACAATTTTGAAAACGTTGCGTACACCGGCTTATATTTTGAACGTCTTTCTTTAAAAAAACCATTATTTCAAACTCTGCATCAATGAACATGTGATTAAAACACATTTCCATGACTTTTCCAAAACTTTTATGATTTTAGTTTTTTTCCATGACTTTTCCAGGCCTGGGAATTACCATTTTAAAATTCCATGACTTTTCCATGTTTTCCATGACCGTAAGAACCCTGATATATATATATATATATATATATATATATATATATATATATATATATATATATATATATATATACACACACACACACACACACACACACATATATACATGCACTTATAATATAATGTAAATATAATACAATATATACAATCTTACAAATATGTAAAATATATATATATATATATATATAATATGTATTGTATATTAATGGCTCAGTCCATTAGGCTAATAAGCTCAACGGTCCGCTCCCCATGAGGACGGCCTCCCTTTGTTGTTGCTTGACAAAGTCCTCTTCACATGAGCAGGCCTGCAGCAGCCGTCTGTGGAGGCGAAGGTGGTTTACAAAGCATCAAGAAGAAAAATCACATCACTCCATATATCTTGTTAAAAAGCTGAAGAAGCTCCATTTATTGAGTCTTTTGTATTAACATACTTTACAAAAACTAGATTTACATACATTATCCATAACCGATCCATTCCTGATTTAGTCACATAAATACAGGAACGCATTTCAGTTTGATTAAATAAAGTACTGGTTATGAAACCCAAGAATAGGAAAATGTATTATGATATTAAAAGCTGTTAAATAAGTGACTCTAAAAATTAAAACAAGAAACTGTCCAATGAGTCTTTAACATTTTGTCTAAACGTTAAAATCTGAAATTCTAATCCTATATTTGCGTCTTCTTACACCAACGGCAAAAGAGAGTTTGATCAATTAAATCAATTTAAGATTACACCACTTCAGCCTTCAGTGGAAGTGTGTGGGCTGCTCTTTGGGATAAAGTGAAAGAAACAAAAAGCACTTTGTCTAGATCCATGCACATCCCCCCTCAAAATGCCCTGTCACTGCAATAACAACTCAAACAATTATAATACAGTCTCCATCTTTTCATCGCCGATGTGTCTCAAGCAGCGAGAGACTCAGTGAAATTTGAAAACACCCAAAACGTTTCGACGGGCCCAGTCCACGTTATACACATTAGTGAAATATAGATCTTTAAGCAGCGGATGATTACGCTCCTTGCTGCTCTGAATTGTGAAATAAGTACTGCTCAATGTGAGTTTGCACAAATAAAAACACCCTGCACATTTATGCTCAACTATTCAGGTCATTGAATATATATTTGTCGTCAAGTCTTAAGAACATTTCGCTGCGGCTCATTTCTCCTGCCAAGGCCTCTTGAAAGCGTTACAAAAATGGTCTTTAAGAGACAGCCCAGCAAGTACAGTTGTAACAGACTTAACACTTTCTACATAGCACACAACATTGTAAAGGATGGAGTCAGGTGACTAAGGGCCCCAGTGATATTATATATTCAGTGGAAAATAACAATGCTAACTGCTTATCATCAGAGGGTAGTTTTAGAAAGACAGAGAGGATGACACCATTTGTACTCGTACAAAAAAGTAATACATCCCCAAAGCATCTCACGGGAATATTATTAGAAAAACTAAGCTTTACATGCCCACTCCCCCCCGTGTTAAATAACAAAACCAATGGGTGATATTACACACTAAATACAGAACAACCCATGTGGGTCCAAAAACACTTTGTTTGCAGCATTATGTTGACAGGAACATTCATATTTGACGGAAAGGCTGAACAATACTAAAGTGACATTCTCTTACTCCGAGGTAAGAAGTAAAAAATGTTATTTTTCCGACACTTAATTCACAGCTGAAACTCGTAGCGTCACGCAAATACATCAGATGAGTTCCCGAGGATTCAGAATACGTAGCTCTTCCGCCATTTGCTAAAAACAAGTGAAAAGAAAGTCTGATGAAAGAAAAACTAAAAGACCCCAAACAGCTTTTCTATTAACGACACCGTCACGCCCCTCTCATAAAAAGACTCTTCTGAATGCAAAGCATGCTCATTTCTGACAGCCGGTCCCAATCATGGTAGAAACCGACCGCCTACTAAAGCGATGCGATGTGTGGCACGTGAATAAAGGGCGATGCAACCGTACATTTCTGCACTTGCACCCAGCAATTTATACAATATTCCAAACACTCTGGAATCAGTGATGCAGAAGCCATTCACAACAGTCCCACCTTTTGTTTTGTTTTGGCAGGCCAATCCAGCCCAAAGGCTAATGTTTGCAATACTTTTTAATTATCGTTTGAATAAGTGACGACCACTGACTGTGAACCGAAATGGGGCCGGGTTGACGTAGCTCTCGCCCGCTGCGCCTCTCGGGAAGGCGACGTGGCGCTCTTCTGCCGACGCCAATCGGCGTCTCAAGGCGCGGGGTCTTGTTGGGTTTGCATGCGCCTCTCGGCGGCGGCCGCCATGGTTCTACGCCGCAGCGCAGTCAAGCTCAGGTCGGGAACAAGGTCGTCCTCCAGCCCGGGCAGGTCCTCATCCGGGTCCTCTGGGCTATTGTTCAGAAATCTCCTACAAAAAGGAAGAACACACGGTGTGATCACGGGAACAGGAAACGCAAGATCATGTGGGGAAAAGGGCAAATATGAAAAGTTCACTAGTGAACAAAGTTTTATTTGTTAGTTCTTTGCTACGAGGCCAATAATATATTCTGGTCTCCAAATAAAGGCCGTTTATTGTATTTCTTCACAGACCGAGACTAACCCATCTCGCAACGCTCTATTTTTTGAGAAGCACAATTTATACAGTTGAGCTATGATGAATGTGCCTATTTTTACAAAAACAAGAACTTTTTCTTATTTTAAAACGGGGTTCTTACACATTTTGACCAATGGATTTCCAGGACTTTAAACCAAATTTCCACGACCAAAATGAAATCTCAGTACAAACATGAACAATTTACAAAATGTGTGTTTTTGAGCGTCTTTCTTTAAGAAAAAACATCAATTATTTCAAACTCGGCCTAAATGAACATGCGAATATAACAACATTTCCATGACTTTTCCAAACTTTTATGATTTGAGTTTTTATCCATGACTTTTCCAGGCCTGAAAATGACTATTTTATAATGTCATGATTTTTCCAGGTTTTCCATGACCGTACGAACCCTGTTTGAATTGAGGCTATTTTGAATATAAAAACATAGCGCAGCACTACGTTCTGTGAGGTAGAATCCCCGGCGTGTCCAGACCTGCGTGCCTGCAGGATCATCTCTTCTTTCCGCTGCTTGAGCATATTCTGCCTCTCCTCGGCCGACTTGGAGAAGCGACCTCCTCTGACCTCCACGCTGTCCGCCTCGCCGAGGCCCTGCTCGGCTTCCCCGCTGGACCCTTGTTGGTCACCTGGCGCGGTGCTCGCCTGCGTAGGGGCCCGCTCTATGGCCTGAGGGATGAACACGGACAAAATATATGTGACGGATTGCCGCATCCCGCCTGGCGAGTTCACCCGACGACTGCAACGCTTTTAACATTCAACCCGAGGTTGACGGACCTGCGTCGGGAAAGGCACCTGGATGCGACCCTCCAGGATGTTGTCAGTGGTGACCTCTACGGAGCGGGTCAACTGCAGATCCTGCATCACCAGGTATGAGGGCACCTGGGGGAACATCTCCTGGATCTGATGGGCCTGATGACATCAAAAGACAAGATGGCAATAGAGAAAGGATTTAGAGAAGAATAGTCTTAAACACACAGTATCAGTGATTTACAAATGATTAAAAATAACATTCAAAATATATGAACTCACCATAGCCATGAGCTGAGAGTTGTTGGCCTGAGCAATGCCCAAGATATTGGTGGTGTGCATTACTTCCACTGAGAAACTGGGCAGCCAGCTGGCAATGCGAGATCCTGGAAGAGAACGTACGTATGGATTGTATTGTTCATCATCATCATCATCATCATACACACAGCGGATGTGAGGGGACTCAAGGTACCCCCTCAGCTTACCATCAAAGTGGAAGAAGTGATTGTGTTGGTTGATGTGTGGTATGGCATCAGGAGCAGCCCCTGCTGGGCCTACGTTCTCCTCCAAGCCCGCCCCGGCCTGCTGCTGGCCTCTCGGCTGGCCTCCGTCCGCGTTGATGTTCAGGGACGTCCGACACGTCGGACACGAGGTGTCCTGCTCAAGCCACGAGCGCAAACATGAGCTAGAAACACACACACACACACACACACACAAATGTTACGATGACATTTCTCTGCATAAAACTTGACTAATCATTGTAGGTCTCGGGGCAGCATCAGAATCAGGGCAGAGCATCTCACCTGAGCCTTCAAACTGCTCAAAACTTTTCTTAAAGGGTGGTAAATATCCACAAAAAAAAGACATATTACTAAAGTTAATAACAGTTCTGCAGGAAGGTCTGCTACAAAAATATATATTAACTTATGCAACATGTTGGACACTATAAAAAAAAAAAAAAAAAGTTATCTGGTCGCCTGCTATTTCTACAGCCTCACCTCCAACCACCTGTATGTAACCTTTTCTAGGCTATGTATTGAGCCAAGGGTCAGTGGAACCAGTAAAATAACAGTTTTTTAAAACATGATTATGTAGTCAAACACTTTACTTGTGGAAGAGATGGCCACAGGGTAGTTTGCGTGCCGTCAACATGGCGTCCCAGCAGATGGCGCAGTCGTCATCGTTGGCTGTCAGCTCCTCCGCAGTAGCGACTGCAAATCTGCAAAACGTCAAAGTTCAGAGTGGATTTTAAATAACGATGAAACAAGTAATGAGCAAACGAAGAACCACAAAAGCATGAGGCAAAAAAAGGGGGAGATCAATTCAATCGAAATGTATTTCTTCACCTGGCCTCCATGTTGTTGATGACGCGGAGGTAGTTCTTGTGTCGGCGGACCCGGCGCTGAACCTCGTGGAAGAGATACCGCAGCTGCATGAAGATAACCAGGCTGGCCATGGACAGCCAGATGTTCCCAAAGAGCTAATGAGGCACAAATGGACACAAAGATTAAAGAGTTGGAAAAAATACTTCATTTTCATCCTACCACATACAGACAGCTGTTCGTGGCTATGTTATTAATTTTGCTACCTTCTTCAATCTGTCCAAATTAAATGTCTTGCACATCTGGGGGACGGAGGATGTTGTTTTCTATACAGATTGTAATGCCCTGTGAGGCCAAATTCAGATTTGTGATGTGAAACTATACAAAGTGCATGTGTGTGTGAGCCGTTCCCTATGTCTTACCAGCATGTGGATATGATGCATGAGGTCCAGGAAGAGCATCGCCAGCTCCATGACGAAGTCGGTGTAATAGACGTATGTTCCCTTACTCTCCCAGGTCCCTGGATGGTTCAGGTCCCAGAGATGAATGGCATATCTGGAGGGGACATGTAGAACTATCAAGCCATGAAACATCGGGGATATTTAGACAGTATGTTGGATGATGTTGCATTTTAAATTGAATGAGGATTGGAAATAAAAAAATGATACAAAAGATGGTGTAAAAGTATCGTGGTATAATTAAACGGGAAGCATTGCCATGACAGAGAGAGCACCAGCGTAGTGACAGAGAATCAAAGTTCACAAGTTTACTATTGTGTCCCAAATGTTTAACAGCTTTAAAGTCAATATGCTTGGGGTTAGAAAACAGGAATGGACACTGATAAACTCTTAATCTAGTAGCAGGACATGTTAAACCCAAGTTAAGAACTTTAAATCAATCCATGATCCATATATAGGAGAGTTTGGTCTAAGTGGAATTGTTTATACTGCGTCTATAATCCAAATCTCTCTCTTTGGGATGAAGAAGCTCATCCCAGTGGTGTAATGGAACCGGAGGAAAAACAAAACGCTGTTGCTAACGTTAACCCTCGATTATAAATCCGCTCTGTCATCGGCAGTGCAGCAATGTGCACACATTTGTAAAGGAGGCGTTGAAAGAAACCTACCGCATGATGACATGCCCAGTGCGCACAGTCACCAGCAGACACTGAGGAGAGAAAAGGAAAAAACGTCAACGCAATTTAATTTTCATTAACATAAAAAAATATATATAAAATGTTCTAATATATATATATATATATATATATATATATATATATATATATATATATATATATATATATATATATATATATATATAAAAGATATAAATATTATTTAATTTTGAATATATATATATATAAATAAATGGTGAAAAGTTTTGTTCAGTTTGTATTAGTTTAAACATCCATTAAAATATCCTCTTATGGTAATGTATGTAGTTTCTGTATCAATCAAGTATATTTCCCCCCCAGTAGTCATTCAGCATAAACACTATTGTAACTGAAAACATCAGGGAGGATGACAGAGCCCCAGTAAGTTGTTATTTATTACAGCGGGACTTTAATGATCAAGTGTCTGCCATGAAATAAATTAGCAATGTTTACAATATGCCACATGAAACACATTTACCCAAACAATAGAGAAAAGTTAGAACAAACTCATTGGGACCCCGGTTCTTACCTCTGCTGCCATAAAGGAGAAAGTGTGCATGCCATGGGACGCTCCGAGCAGCCCACCGCAGCCCACACCCAGCCCACAGCAATCCAGCAGCAAAGAGACCAGTAGACAAAGCACTCGCACATGGCTGTTCATAGGCGTGGAGGGTGAGAAGGACAGCTGTAGGGGAGAAAATAAGTGGAAAATGAGTGGAAAATAAGTGGATTATTGCTCTCTCAAAGTTGTTTTCCCTTTCGTTATTATGTCCTAAGGTTTCTGGGTAGGTTTGGATGGTTATGGGAGTTTTTGCGGATTACACAAAGTGGTACACGGGCAAAATAACGATGGAACGTAACTGATTGGAAATTCATAAAAAGGTTTCAACTAAATATTTTGTGTTTTAATGTCCACAAAATAATAGCACAGATAATTTCAGAATTTAAGTAAATTATTTCTGAAACAATGCCAAATCCGCATTCGTTTACGAAATAATCCTAAATCAATAGAATTAATTCAGCCACCAAGTACAAGGTTTTTTTGTTAGCGTGCTCAACTTAACGTACAACATATTGTATTATCAGGCTTAGAACCAAAGAGCATTTCTATTGTACTATGAACTGAGAGGAATCATTTCCTTTCAACCTTTCCCTCACAAACACAACCGTAAGACAAATAAGGCTCAAGTCTGTCATTTAGGACTTCATTACAAACGGGGTTCTTACACATGTTGACCAGTGAATTTTTATGACTTTTCCATGACTTTAAACCAGATGTCCATGACCAAACTGAAATCTCAGTAAAAACATGAACAATTTAGAACATTTTGTGTATTGAGAGTGTACGCCGGCTTATATTTTGAGCATCTTTCTTTAAAAAATATTAATTATTTCAAACTCGGTGTGATCATGACAAATTTCCATGACTTTTCCAAAACTTTTATGATTTTTTTTTTTCCAGGCCTGGAAAGACCTTTTTAAAATTCCATGACTTTTCCAGGTTTTCCATGACCGTAAGAACCCTGTACAAACATTAACAAATCGGATGAAAAAGGTTCTATCACTTCTGTAGAGCTTCAACAGCATTATTAGTTGGACCTAATATTTAGGCTAAAGCTAATAAAGGCAGCTGGGCTAAGACAACTGACAGACTTCAACCTTTAAAGAACCTGCATTAATGTGTATCTAAAGCTGAGAGACATAAACAAAGACAAACTGGTACACTGGAACAGCATGGCAGGCAGAAACAACCCTCTGGTACACAATGCCAGTCAGAATGACATCACAGACCACAAACACACTTAATGCCCCTTTTAAATGTCATTGCCCTGAAGAGATAAGGGGGTTGGATTCAATGAGATGTTTCGTTTACCCAAACATGCAGACTAACATATGATACAGCAGCCTCACATGCCAGTTCAAGTACTATTAATAGATGCTGAGCTCAGAAGAGTACGGTTACTCAGACTTTTGGGGCACACTGCCCACAACTTAAAAAAAGCACAATATAGAGTTGAAAGTTAATCGGCTGATCTAAACTCGGAACAAATCAGAGCACTGTAGCTCCCGAGTACGACGGAGTCCTTTCCCATGACATATCTTTAGAGACGGTTGTTTTTAAAGCAGAACTTAAAGACTTTAAAACAATCCTTTAACTGATTATAAAACATCACAAAATTAAAAAAATCTTTTGTGGCCCATTCAAAAACATCCGAGGTGTCTTGTTGCTGATATGTTTGTCTTGATAACACCGCTTTGTAATGTAAACTGACTTTGTTGTCTGAACATCTCGTCTAATATCATAAAGTTGAAGCTATTCTCAGTTGAATTGTATTTTTTTTAAACTGTATAATTGGAACAATTAGAGATTCAGAAGGTAAATAAAAATAGATTACACAAGGCAGTCACAAACCATAGATAGCCATACTAGAAAGAAAAGTGTGCAGCTCATAATACTTACGTATTCAAATCTGTCTTTGCAGAGCTGCACCATGAGGTGGAGAAAGACCAAGGCAGAGAACCACAAACACCACATCACCACCTCCTCCACCGTCTGCACGTTCAGGACCCCGAAGATGAAAATAAACTTGTAGAAGATGAAATTCCAGAATTTATCTTTCAGGTGCTGCGGAATAAACACACGGCAAATCAGATGAGTAGAGCAGCGTAATACTCCGGGCGTGGAAGCAGTTGAATGCATTGTTCTAGACACAGACTCACCTGCTTCTCACTAACTCTGAGGGGGCCAAACACGACATACTGAATCATTTTAGCAATTAACATCAACAAGCAGCAGAATGTGTTGACCAATACCTAGAAGACAAACAGAGAATAAAGAGATGATTAGTTTTCTTAAGAACATATTATTATAAAGCAATGCAAATGATGGCAAAGGAGAACACTCACCCAAACCAAGAGGCTGTCAGTGGCAATATACCACAAGACAGTGGTTGTCAATTCTGTGTTAATAATATCATTATTTAAATGTTCAAGATCCACTTCAGTTGAAGCTGGTGGTTCTTCAGATTCCAAGATCCCAAATCCTGGATCGGTCACAGTGTTGTAGGCACTGAAGATGCTGCCGGCGAGCAACGCCACGCTGAGCGCGGTGTACGTCTGCAGGCTGGGCCACGGAAACCGCTCCAAGAAAAGCAGAGGCATCGCAGAGATTCAGGTCCACTTCTCAACAGGTGGAGGTGGTGTTTATCCCAAAAGAGAAGACCTGTGAAGGCAGAAGTGAGATAGTTAACCTTCGCCCTTGTTACAATACAAAATCACAACCGTTATCCTATGAAGGATAAACAACTGTTAGCCTATGGTAAATGAAACATTAACAACTGTTAGCTTATGGTACATGAAACACACACACACACACACACAACTGAAACACACACAACTGTTAGCCTATGGTACATGAAACGCACACAACTGTTAGACGATGCTACATGAAACACACACAACTGTTAGCCTATGGTACATGAAACACACACAACTGAAACACGCACACAACTGTTAGTCTATGGTACATGAAACACACACACACACACACAACTGTAATACACACAACTGTTAGACTATGCTAAATGAAACACACAACTGTAATACACACAACTGTTAAGACGATGCTACATGAAACACACACAACTGTTAGACTATGCTACATGAAACACGCACAACTGTTAGCCTATGGTACATGAAACATACACAAGTGAAGGCCTATGATTGTGTTTAAATAGTATTCATGTGTTGTAAGGATTTAGTAATGATTATTTTAATGTCTTGGTAGTATTCGAGCTGCGAAGAATATCATGATCTGGATCTGAGCTCCGTGTATTAATTTAACAGTGAGCTCTAAGTAACGGTTATGTTATTGACGTGAGTTAACCTTACTCTGTCAGGGAAACGTTACTTTAAGGTTTGAGCCCCTGCGCGAGCTCTCACTGCTCGAGGAAGGCTAACTCGTTAGCTCAGGTAGTAAAGGTGCGAAGCGCTCGTGAACTGAACCGTCTTTAGTGAAATGTTAGAGGTTAAATCAGCCAAACGTGAACAACCGGTGGGCCGGGAGTCAACCTGGCTAACGTCAATATATACGGGAGGTAACGCGAACCGAGACGAGAGCACGCCCCTGACACTAGCCGTTTAACGACATTGCTAACGTTAACGCAGCGAGCAGCAGCTGATCCCCAAACACACAGCTTGTATTCCTGGAGCGTCACTTACAGTTTGTCACAAGCTTAGATTTACACAGTATCCAACGCCCCTCGGTGTCGCCGGTGTTGGACCTTTAGTGCAGCTGCACTGACACCACCGTAGTTGTCAACATCGTCATGTTTATTTGCATGGAGAAAGCAGTCGAGCTGGGTGAGGAGCCTCCTCCTTCTTCTTCTTCTTCGTCTTCTTCGTGGTGCGTTACGGCGGTTGGTTAACAACGTTATGACGCACTTCCGCCACTAACTGGTACGGGTGTGGTTTGTGATAACACTATTCACTCAGAGAACATATAATAATATTCAGTATAATCTGCTAGATAAATACCATATATATAAAACAAGTATATATTGTATAATATGAATCACATACACACACATATATATATATATATATATATATATATATATATATATATTGTGTTATTATTATTATTTTTACAAATATTACTGGGTATATTCCATGTCTCCAAAACATGAATATTGGACATTTGTATAATCTCTAAACATAATTAATATTATTATATTTTTTGTATTCATCATTTATTATTGGAAATGTGTATAATTTCTAAACATAATTCATATTTTTGTATTATTTATTATTTATCATTTATTTATTTGGGCTCAGGGTGGGTGGGGCCAGGCCCTGTGGCCCTTTATGGGCAGCGACCACTGTATATAACATGTTCTAAAGTTTCTTCCTGATAATAAACACATCTTCCTTCCTGTATTATGCATGTATTTTTATATTAATATTTATTTCTTTTAATTTGTTGTTGAATCCTGTAACCTCAACATTATTGTATTTCTCTCTATGATTGTCTTTGGGCTTCTGATCATAGCTACTTGACTTTTTGCAAAGCAATGGGATATGTGAGAGTCAGGAAGTAGATCCATAGTAGTTTTACTGTGAGTGGAACAATGTCTATAATGTTTATTACATTTGCATTTAAAATGCAGAAGGTAATGTTTTGATCGCCACGTATTTGTATGCGTGCGTGTTATTCGTGCGTGTTATTCGCATAAGTAAAAAAAAATGTAACCGAATCGCATGACATTTGGTGGGGTGATTGATTATTATCCGGGAACCATTTGATTAGATTTTGGGATCGATCGGGTCAAAGGTCAAGGTCAATGTCATGAAAAAGTCAACATCTTCTTGATCGCATGCAATTTGGTGGGATGATTGGTTATTATCCGAGGACCATTTGATTCGATTATGGGATCGATTGGGTCAAAAGTCAATGTCATGACAAGATCAACATCTTCTTCTTACCATAGCGCGGTCAATTTATATCCAATTGGCATGCAACTAATGCGTTCTACCGAGTGCCTGTTCCAGTTTACTTCTGTGACCAACAGCTCTATTTAGTGTTTGTAAAGACAACAATTAAATCTACTAAATAAAAATGGCAGAATTATGGCCTTAACTGGTCAATGTTTGTTTTTATTACCGTCACATTGAAAATGCGGAAGGTAATGTTTTGATCGCCGTGTATTTGTATGCGTACGTGCGTGTTATTCGCATAGGTCAAAAAGTATTAAACCGAATCGTATGAAATTTGGTGGGATGATTTGTTATTATCCGGGGACCATTTGATTTGATTTTGTGATTGATCGGGTCAAAGGTCAAGGTCAAGGTCATGAAAAGGTGAACATCTTCTTTTTACCATAGCACGGTCAATTTGTATCCAATTGGCATGCAACTAATGCCAACATGTTCAAAATGCAATGCTCAATCTTGTAATATGTGAAGGTATGCACTCTACCGAGTGCCCGTTCTAGTTTCAATCATGCATTTACATATTCTGATCCTAAAGCTATTGCCACAATTTAACAATATGCACGTTTATATTTGTTTGCATACCTCAACTCTTTGGCGGGGAACTCAAACAGCAGAACCCATATGACCTGTTATTGGATAATAATTAACTGTTCAAATGATTGCTATTCATGCCATATAGCAGAGAGTCCAAAGTGAGTGTGTGGTAGTGATGTTACAAATATGAGTCTACAAAAGGTTGTCGGGGGGGATGCACACTTTGGAGAAGGTGGCAGCAATGCACAGCATTCTGGATCCAAACCAACACACAACTTCACCAAGGCAAGAACAGATTCCTTCAGACGTAGTGAAGTTAGATTTAGATACTGATTGGAGGAAGGGACTGTAAAAGCTGTTGTTTGGTTTGCAATAAACGTAGGTAGCCAAGTTGTAGTCTACCGACTCGTCACAAGAACAGTCACAGAACAGAAACAGAAAGTTGAGATCCAACGCGCTGAATACTTTACTCGAATGGTTTCCTGTTCAATTCGTCCACAAAGGGAAGCGGAGACTTGCTCAGACTGCACTTTGTTTTTCCTTTTCATTTGGACGCCGCAGTCAGCACATACGCACTCTCAGCATGAACCTCTCCACCGAGCTGCCTTGGCCTTCTCCTTCGGAGGACGTGGCCCCCGAGGAGTTTGACGGCGGCACGGCGGTGGCTTGTGTGATCCTGGGCCTGTCCTTCCTGGTGGGCGCTCCGGGCAACCTGCTGGTGATCTGGACCATCCTGAGACACGTGAAGCGGCGTTCCCACACCGTGGTGCTCATCCTGCACCTGGCCGTCGCCGACCTGCTGGTCCTCATCACCCTGCCTCTCTGGATCTACTCCCTGGTCCACTTCTGGGTGTTTGGCGAAGCCTTCTGCAAAGCCATGGTGTTCATGATCAACGCCTGCATGTACAGCAGCGTGTTCCTCATCACGCTCATGAGCGTGGAGCGCTATTTAGCGATCTGTCATCCGTTTGCGATGCTGCGTTGGAGAACGGAGAGCGCCATGAACGGATGTCTGGTGCTTTTGTGGCCCTTGGCGTTGCTCCTCGGGGCGCCATCTTTACTGACCGCGCCTTCGGACGGAAGTGACGGAAGTGAGCAGTGTTTTGATTTCGAGTTCACCTCCGAGACACCAGCCATCACGATGTTATGCCTGGAGACCGTGTGCGGCTTCGTAGTTCCTTTCGTCATTCTCGGCGTCTGCTACTCGCTAGTGGCGGCGCAGCTCAGGAAAATGAGTTTCAAATCCAAACCGAAGTCCACGGTCCTGGTGCACGCCGTGGTGATAGCGTTCGCACTGTGCTGGTCGCCGTACCACGTCGTCAACGCCGCCCATCTGGTTTGCGTTCTGGGGTCAGGCGCGGAGCACGGATGAGTGCCGGAGAGCGCCGTCTTCATCTCCGGCGCCCTGGCGTTCATCAGCAGTTCTGTGAATCCGGTTTTGTACGCCCTCTTTGCGAGGAACCTGCAGGAGAGTCTGGAGCGGTCCCAGCTGGTCCGGCTGTTCCAGGAAATGCCGCGCACACCAACTCGCTCAGGGACGTGGTAGTGCAGCAGCAGACGGGACAGAGGGCAGCGGACTCACAGGCGGAGCTGATGTCTGAGAGGGAGAAGAAAGTAACCGTGACTACGGGGCCGTGTGACGGTCCTCCTCTGTAGTTGATGAAGGGATTATATTTTATTATGAAGATGTATATAGGATCTCAGGCTTTAAACGCAATGTAAATTAATGCTGTTAATGTTCATGTGTAGTGATTCAAATCATTAACACTCCGACACCTGATCGCAATCTTAGGTGTTTCTCAATTTTGACGATCATTTATTGCTATGTAGTTTAAAAAATGTGAAAACTTAAAAAACTGTGATACACTCTTGTGTTGTTTAATGTGTTTTATTGGTTACAATTAATGATGCATCTGTTTTCTGACTTGAACTAAATTAAGGGGAATACATTGGGATCAATGAATTTGGAAACTGCTACGATAATTTAATTTATTAAAAATCATTCTCTCTTATTTTGAGTTAACTTTAAAACAACTTGACTAGATTTCCTGCTTCTTTGGGGGGGAAATATGCCCTCATATTAAAGTATATAAAAACTATGCTAAACTAAAATGTATTTGTCTGTCCTTCAAAACAATTCAGTGATATTAATTGTAAATATTATTCCGTAACTAATCATCATGCAAAGGGTGGAAGAAAATATCCTCAGGCCAGATCTTTAAAGGGCTCCTTTACATATTCAGACACTCGATTATCTACAATAGGACACCGTTTTAAAAATGTCACAGCACATAGTAAAATTGTTGTGTCAATGTAACCCTCAAAGAGAACAGTGAGCATATGGTCCCTTATCTAGTGTTAAAGTAACACTGAACATAGTGTTAACATTTCAGAGTTATTAGTCTACACTGAGAAGTCTTACTGTTGATTAACACTAGTCCGAGAGTCAATTGTAATGTAATGTCATCACTATCTATGTTCAGTGTCACTTTACCTTACATGTGATTTTAGCTAATCTTAATGTCATTTTAGCTAACGTTACTGTCATTTTAGCTAATATTAATGTCATTTTAGCTAACGTCACTGTCATTTTAGCTAATATTAATGTCATTTTAGCTAATATTAATGTCATTTTAGCTAATTTTAACCAATGTTAATGTCATTTTAGATTATCTTAATGTCATTTTAGCTAACGTTACTGTCATTTTAGCTAATCTTAATGTCATTTTAGCTAACGTTACTGTCATACACAGTAGACACAATTCAGGGTTAAGTGTCTTGTTCAAAGACACTTGCCTCGGGCGGGGATTGAACCACCAACCCCCTGACAGTAGCCCTTTACCTCTCCGTAGATAGGGATCATGTTTACTGGCTTAGTGCTAATGTACTCTTTCATTTTACTGTGCAGCTTTTGACTTGGTCACGGTTAGCCATCTGCAACTCGGTATTTCAAGACACAAAAACATTTCGACTGTAAGTTGAACTCAGTATAGAGTTAAAGTTACTTCAGCTGAAATATCAACATTTGATATGAAAAAAGGGATTTAGAGAAATTCTTTCTAGAGTTAAAACGTGCGTGATAAAACACAATTTAGAGGAGAAGGAGGGGGCGGAGCTTTCCAGAGTAACAGTGAACATTGTCATCACTGGGTTTTTACTCTGGCTGTAGTTGTAATGACTCTGACAGCCAATTCACTTTAACACTGTATATTTTTAACACTGACACGGAATTAACTCGGAATTAACTTGCTATTGTTGTAATAACTGAAAGAGTTAATATACTTTGACACAGAATTTTTAACAATGGGGAATTTACTGTGTAACTGTATGACACGTTTTAGTTTCATTTATAATATTAAATTTTTTTTGTTTTATTTTCTATCTTAACTAAATATTTTATAGACCATATTAGTAAATTCAAATAAACACATTTATAAATAATTTAGCATCATCTCCAAAGATGATTTCAGTCGGTCTTTTCATGTCCCTTCACTTATTCGAAACTCTTTCACCTCACAGTTTTAATCCGTGATCAGATCAGAGGCCACAAATGGACAAAACGGATATATGACACATACATGAATCATCTTTCTGTGTCTCAAATAGTGAGAAAACCCTTTCCTGTCTATTAAAGGGAAGCAAAGACTTGCTCGAACAGCACTTTGTTCTTCCTTTCACGCAGACGCCGCAGTCAGCACATACGCACTCTCAGCATGAACCTCTCCACCGAGCTGCCTTCTCCTTCTTCTTCGGAGGAAATGGCCCCCGAGGAGTTTGACGGCGGCACGGCGGTGGCTTGTGTGATCCTGGGCCTGTCCTTCCTGGTGGGCGCTCCGGGCAACCTGCTGGTGATCTGGACCATCCTGAGACACGTGAAGCGGCGTTCCCACACCGTGGTGCTCATCCTGCACCTGGCCGTCGCCGACCTGCTGGTCCTCATCACCCTGCCTCTCTGGATCTACTCCCTGGTCCACTTCTGGGTGTTTGGCGAAGCCTTCTGCAAAGCCATGGTGTTCATGATCAACGCCTGCATGTACAGCAGCGTGTTCCTCATCACGCTCATGAGCGTGGAGCGCTTCGTGGCCGTGCGCTACCCCTTCGCCTCGGCCGGCTGGAAGAGGAAAAAAGCTTTGAATAAAGTTCTGCTGGCTCTGTGGACCGCGGCGTTCCTATTCAGCGTTCCCGTCATCCCCACTCAGGTCGTGGGGACGGATTCCGGCGAGGAGCACTGCCTGTACCGCCTGTACACTTCCATGACCCAGGAGCTGGTGTGCGTGCTGCTGGAGACGCTGGTGGGCTACATCTTGCCCTTCATCATCCTGGTGGTGTGCTACGGATGCCTGTGTAGCCGGATCACCCAGATGACCTTCAAGTCCAAGCGGAAGTCCACGGTGCTCATCGCCAGCGTGGTGGTCGTGTTCGCCGTCTGTTGGACGCCGCATCACATCGGCAACGTCCTGTCGCTGGTCATCCTGGCCACGGATGACGCCGACGCCCCGGAGGCGGCGGAGAACCTGGAGAGCGTCAGGAGCACCATGACCTTCATCGCCGGGGCCATGGTCTTCATCAGCAGCACGGCGAACCCCGTCCTGTACATGTTCGCCGCGCGCTCCTTCAGGAGCTCCCTGCGCGACACGGGCATCCAGAAGCTCTTCCGCCACATCTCCAGCACGTCGCCGGGCGAGGGCACCAAGGAGTTGTCCTTCGTGTCCAAGAGACAGAGCAACCAGACCGACAGCTCCCAGTGCGTGTCGGAGCCCAAACACCAGATGGACATATTGATAAAAATGTGCGAAAATAATCCATCCTGATATTTAATTCAAAGTGTCATGTCTGTGCCGTGTGTAGATATTCATGTGTATACTGTAAGTATATTTTTAAAGATTTTTTTGTATGAAATTACAACACAAAAAAAAGGAAGTCAGAGTTGTGTTGACCAACTTTGTGAACGACCTGAAAGTTATGTTGTTCCTTTTTTCTTTTTTAAATGGTGACCATATATTTATAAATATGACATATATTATGTACTTAAATAAATGCCATACTTTTACAAATACATAGTTTTATGACATGACTCAATGAAATTGAAAGGATTTTTTTTTGATTTTGTATAATTGTAATTCTGTGAAATATGTCTGAAATGCCTGTAAAAGTTTTCATATAATAAGTTTGTGTTATTTCAGCCACGTCTTACGTCGAAACTTAAAGAAATATTATATTTCAGCTGAGGCTGTCTCCGATACATTCTCGTTCTGAATAAAAACGTTGTTTGAATATACTCAATGTGATTTCTTGATCATAGAATCTACAGCTTATGCACGTATGAGGAAATTGAAAAACAAATACCGCTTGAAAGCGACAAGTCGTGCTTTCGACTTCCTCAAGACGGAAAGATTGCAAAATGAAAAAGACTGCATGTTCCTTTTGTCGAGCAGCAAAAGAAAGCGGAATCACGTCTTAAGTTTGTCACAAGCTTATAAAACTAAAATTAAAAACTAAAAAGTACTCGCATCATAGCATATTCGGCTCCTCCAGTAGATGGCAGCGGCTGTGTTTTTAATAATCAAGTTTTGACATCATTTCAGTGCTGCGTCATAATTCTAGTGATATTCTTAATTTCCTTATCCCATTGTATGTCTTGAATATATTTAGAGAAGATGAGGTTAGTTTTTTTATTTTTAGCTGCTTTGCACCTCCAAAGATGTTCAACCTGTGCATTGACTATAACAGTTACAGTGGAGGCTCTCTCTGTATTTGACATAATTGGTCAAATAGATGAAAACCAATACGAGTAGAATTCACTTTTACGCTTCGATTTTTACTTTTTGGGACACAAAACTATTTCGGGCAAATTGAAGCACAACTGTCACATTTTGGAGAAAAAATGTAGCCATTACTACATCTTTTCCCCCCCAGATGTGTCAGATTCTATGAGACGGCTCATTAGGATATAGATTTGAACTGAGGGTTGAACTGTGTTGGGCTTGCCGCCTCGCTGGAGCCTTTAAATATTACTGAGTCAAGATTATTTAGACTGTGACCGTGGAAAATGTGTTGGATATGAGATCACAGCCGTAGAAACATCGCTGACTCTGAGACGAGCTTGACTTTTTCTCACAGAATGAGGAAGCGGTTGGTGTGAGGCATCAGCAATGTGGTAAGGGCCTGATGCTGCATTTTATTATGAGTAGATAGATATAAGAAATGTGCATTTAGGCCAACTCGTCTTTTTAGTCAAATCCCCACTTTGATTTTTTTAACGTGAATGGCTTTTGGCTTTGTTAAATAATAAAATATTGAAGATAACAAATACAAAGATGTAAAATAATGTCTCCCCTTGATGATTAATATAATTCTCTGGGAATATTTTACTAAAGGACGTTGTATCTTGGAGCGAATGTTTTGGGTATCAGAGTTTAGGGACGGATTGATTAAACTTGATCAGCTGTTGTTTCCATGCATCAAACACATATTTTTATCTTTTTGTTCTATCAGATTGTGTATCAGCATAAATAACTATAGATAAATAAAAGTAATGAGATGATTTTATCTAAATGAAAGAGTGTTTCCATAAAAATCTACTTGAGTAAGAGTAACATTTGTCCGATTATTATTAATTAATTAGGAAGTTCCGATAATATTGCTTCAGTTGAAAAAATATGTATTAAACATTTAAACAATGGCAGAGCGAGAGACATAGAGAGAGAAAGAGAGAGAGAGACAGAGAGGTTTCCCAAAGATGAAAGCAGGATATGAGTGTTGGGTTGTTTGTAATTAAAAGTATTTTAAAAAGTTCGATGCTCATGCAGTTATACTCCTTAGTTTGTGTGTTTCTCGAGGTTATCAACACAAAACCAACAGTAACGGTTGATTTGAAACACTCCTTGTACCCTTGAATTTAAATAAGTCTTGATGAAAGTTGAAGATATTCATTCTTATCTCTTTTCAATGTTATTTATTAATACATTATTAAAACATTGCTCAATAGGGAATCCAGAGCAGCCTGTGCCTCCACATGGCTCTCAGTCAGCAGAGGCCAGACGGCGAGGCCCACCAGCTCACGTGCACGGACACGCGAGCGTGCACGGCTGCGTGCTGAAAGCACAGCGGAGTCCTGATGACTTTATTTTCAGTTCTGTTTTCCCAATTACTCACCACGCCTTCACTGTAAATAGTTGCTTGCTACTATATTAATGCTCTGAAGTTGCAAGTGAGCGTCTTTAATTCACTTGAATGGAAAGTATTTACTTACATGCCCAGAGTCTGCATTTGTGTTGGGAACGTGTTAGTGCTTTTTTTTATGTTTGGCCATTAAAAAATGTAAAAAAAAAAAAAAAAAAAATATATATATATATATATACATATATACACACACACACACACACACACACTACCGGTCAATAGTTTTAGAACACTTCCCCATTTTTTTGTTGAAATGTAAGTTCAGTGGATAACCTGAAACGGACAGAGGTCAAACAAAAAAGTTTAGGTTCCCAAAAACTGAAAAACAAGGTACATTTCAGAGTTATACAAAAAGGCCTTTCTCAAGGAACGAGTAATTAAGGGTCAACGACGTGCAGCTGGGAGAACTCTCTGAACAATATTAGATTTCCGTTGTACGAGTGTGTTCGGCTGTTAAGGTGGTATTTAGATTACATCTCATTAAACAAAACATTCCATTATTTATCTTGTTTATTTGTTCTATGCTTTAATTTCAGAGTACATTGAGATAATAAATTGGGTATATTTTAATAAAAATGGGAGAAATTGAGGTGTTTTAAAACTTTTGACCAGTAGAGACAGAGATAGATAGATAGCTCAATTTAATGCAGCAATATTGTTTTCATAGTGTTGCAGCAGCTGATCTTAATTGATAAAAATGTTCTTTATTCAACTAAAAACTAACCTTACGTCCTTTTACAGCTGACCAACCCTCACTTGTACGCCTTTTGAGTTTCTTTAAATTACGACCTATAGAGTCAATATTTCCGTTGTGCACTTTGTCAAAGTATCTCACCGACAGATTTTATTGGATGTTTAATACTCGTATTCTCCCTAAATGAGACTGGTGTCCCTTTGGGTCGAGGCTCTCGATTTATTCCTTTAAGAAAAGAAAATACACATTATGTTTGGGCAACATTTAGTGATTTAATGAATGCATCTCTTTAAATGAGACCACAAGAAACATGGACCATAGTCAACAGTCTTTATTTTTTGGTCTTATACACAGATCTAAAGTCATACAAGTGTCAAACTTGCAACAAAAGAAACATCTCCTCTGCCACCAGAGGTTAACCCAGCCTCATTTGGGCCAGTACTGCACTCTGGGTAATGTAGGCACAGCAAGGGGGGGCAACAAACTAAGACAGCTGTCAGTAGGCCCGTCACAGAAGGAAAAAAAAGAAACTCATGCAGCTTCTACACAGTATTCTGGTCATTAAATCAGCGATATAGACCGATTATAGTCTGGAAAACAAAACGGAAGACAGCTAGTAGCTGTGGTCGATCATTAGAAAAAGACTTCAAGATATGACTTTGTCCTTATATTTCACAACATCGCCAAAAACGTTGTACAGAAATGGGATTTAATAAAAATAGAATCAATTCGTCGTGCTACTCTTGTTAAAGGCGCTCCGTCACTTTACTCGGGAACAAAAGACATCTGTAGTGCTTGGAACGTATCTAAACGGGGATGTCACACATAAATGCTTTTTTTACAGAAAAAGAACAAACAAAATTACAAATTAGATGTTAGACTGGCACATCGGAGGTGTTGCTGCAGCGTAAAGTTAGTTCAAATGAATCCATGATGGTTGAAGTAGTCTCTCTCTCTCTCTCTCTCTCTCTCTCTCTCTCTCTCTCTCTCTCTCTCTCTCTCTCTCTCTCTCTCTCTCTCTCTCTCTCTCTCTCTCTCTCTCTCTCTCTCTCTCTCTCTCTCTCTCTCTCTCTCTCTCTCTCTCTCTCTCTCTCTCTCTCTCTCTCTCTCTCTCTCTCTCTCTCTCCCTCCTCTCTCTCTCTCTCTCTCTCTCTCTCTCTTCTCTCTCTCTCTCTCTCCTCTCTCTCTCTCTCTCTCTCTCTCTCTCTCTCTCTCTCTCTCTCTCTCTCTCTACACTACACTACACTACACTACACTACACTACACTACACTACACTCTGAGGCCATCAACTCATAGACAAACACTAAAGCATCATAAACTCTGAAAAGTCAAAACGTTGTCGTGGTTGAGAGTGACAAATTTAGAAATATACAGAAAAGATTGTGTGTGTGCAGAAGTGATTTTTTTTGTACAGCCTCAAGCATTTCAGGACGAACATCTGTACAGTCGCATCAGTGGACACGCGTAGATAAAGCATTTAAATATACACGCATGTTTGTCCAGCGGTTACAGACACGCGGTCATTGGGCTGCTGCCCCCGGTGGACGTCCAAACTCAAAAACAGTAGCTTCAGGAATGTCACGGCCAGCGGTGTCCATTTTCGTTTTAATAATCGTGGGAAAAGGGAAGAGGCTCGACAGATGTTTTTTAAGTGGCACTGGGTCCAACTGGGAAAGCAGTCGGAGGCACTTTGAGGAGAGTGCACTTCAACGTGAGCTTAAACCACGGGAGGAGGAAGAGGAGGAGGAGAGAGATGAAGGGCTAGGGGTCAGTTACAGAGGACCAAGTGGACCGGCTGGCCGTAGAAGGAGTGGTTGGAGCGCTCGGCTACGGCCCGCCTGGCATCTTCCTCACTGTGAAAGGTGACCAGGGCCTCGCCGCTGCACTGGCCGCTGAAGTTGTACAAGACGAGGACGCCGTCTGGCTGGAGCTGCAGGGGGGGGGGGGAGAATGAAAACAACGACACGGAAACACACACAAGACACAATAAGCGTCATTGTCGTTGGATGCAGCTGCACGGTGGAAACACCAGGGGGAGCCGGCGAAGCAGAGGACCAACAATGCAGCTTTTGAAAAAGATCATGAGCAAACTGGGCCAGCTTGAGTAAAAGAAGGAGAGAAAAGATGAATGAGTCGAGCTTAAAAGAGAAGGAGAGAAAAAAGCAGCACACATGCTGTTCCCAGAGGACCTGAAGCCCACACACACACACACACACACACACACACACACACACAGTAATCATCCGTTAGTTTGCGTGCATCCACTTCTTGCATCACAGTTTGATGCAGACATCCGTTTCCTTCAGACATGCAGGTATGAAACGAGTCACCGATCACGTTAGAATGGCGTCTAAAATCCCTTAAATCAAAAAAGGTAGAGGATGCAAGAGCAGGAGAGAGGGAGACGGGGTGAGCGGGGCGAGGCAGGGGGGGGCGGGGCCCGGGACCCGCGCTCAGAGACCGCCACACGGGGCGGTCCGGTGTCGGACGAGTGCTGAATCGAGACGGACCGACAGAGTGGATGATGTCATCGCAATCCTAAATTAATTATTCTGTTCTGCAAATGCAGAACCTTAAAGTATCACATCTTTACCTCTTCAGTTTAGTTTGGTAGGCGGTGTTTTAACTAAAAACTTTAGCTGACGATTAAATAAAAAGTGTAATTAATTTTTTAAATATATATATATATATATATATATATATATATATATATATATTTATTTATTTATTTATTTAAATTAATAAAAACATTTAATTTATATATATATATTTAATAAAAAATTAAAGAGAATCAAAAAGTGGTAACATACCACGTTATCACTATTAAGAAGCCCGATTGTTTGTGAAAGTCTCAATTCTCCAAAAGGAAGAAGGATACAAATAGTTTCAGGCTTAAAACATGAAACCAGAGTAATATTCTGGTTTAATTCCTCATCTGGGGCTCAAGCTATTGTTCACATACAATAATGTTCCCTTTGAATGGAAACCAACACTTTTAAGCATAAACTTCCTGCTTAGAATATCATCTTCTGCAGGAGGACGAGGCTGCCAGTCTAATGTCGTAAAACCGAACTGATAATCCACATTTCTGAGCAAGGCAGCAGACAGAAGTACTCACAACAATTAATCGTGGTGGTTAAATGTATGACTGAGGGATAACGGTGGTGTTTAACAAATAAGCAAACTAAATAAAACTACATAAGCACAATCTAATTTCCCCTGACTAATTCTTACGTTCTGTGTATCCACTAATTATTCTGAAGTGTCCTGACTCAGCACTACTGACCGACCGACAGGAGAGACGCCACACAAGAGGAGGAAGGTTTGGGAAGCAGGAGGCGACATGCCGGGTGCGGAGCTCAGAGCGGCATTGCTGTTAGTTTATAATGTGTGTGTATGTATGTGTGTATGTGTGTATGTATATATATATATATATATATGTCTATAATGTGTATGATGTGTATGATGTGCACAGCAAGAACTTTAATGAGAGATTCCATGGTCTCCTCAAAGTAGGAAGCTGGAATGTTTTCTGCTAAATGTTTTCTGCTCGTCGTTGTGTAGCATGTTTGTTGTGTAGCATGATTGTTGTGTAGCATGATGCCCGTCGTTGTGTAGCATGTCTGTTGTGTAGCATGATGCTCGTCGTTGTGTAGCATGATGCTCGTCGTTGTGTAGCATGATGCTCTTCGATGTGTAGCATGTTTGTTGTGTAGCATGATGCTCGTCGTTGTGTAGCATGATGCTCTTCGATGTGTAGCATGTTTGTTGTGTAGCATGATGCTCGTCGTTGTGTAGCATGATGCTCGTCCTTGTGTAGCATGATGCTCTTCGATGTGTAGCATGTTTGTTGTGTAGCATGATGCCCGTCGTTGTGTAGCATATTTGTTGTGTAGCATGATGCTCGTCGTTGTGTAGCATGTCTGTTGTGTAGCATGATGCCCGTCGTTGCGTGGCACGATGTTTGTCGTTGTGCAACATAACACTCGTCGTTGTGTAGCATGTCTGTTGTGTAGCATGATGCCCGTCGTTGCGTCATGATGCCCGTCGTTGCGTGGCACGATGTTTGTCGTTGTGCAGCATAACACTCGTCGTTGTGTAGCATGTCTGTTGTGTAGCATGATGCCCGTCGTTGCGTGGCACGATGTTTGTCGTTGTGCAGCATAACACTCGTCGTTGTGTAGCATGTCTGTTGTGTAGCATGATGCCCGTCGTTGCGTGGCACGATGTTTGTCGTTGTGCAGCATGACGCTCGTCATTGTGTAGCATGTTGATTGTGTAACATGACGCTCATGGTTGTTGCGTGTGCGCCTCAGCGTGTGGATGTGAAGTGCAGGCCACGCCCCCTCTGGCCACGCCCCCTCTGGCGCCCGAGGCTCCTCTTACCTTGCGCCGGTCCCTAGAGACAGAGCCACTCTTTGGGCTGAATCAGACTCCGGGCCTGTTCGCTCATCTGAAGCATGCCGCTGAACTCGTCGGGGGCGTACTACAGACGGCATAATGAACGTCAGGGGGGGGGGGCTCCACAGAGTCAGACACACACAAGATGCAGAGGTATAAACTCTTAAAGAAGAGGTCTTAAACACTTTGGAGGAAGACAAATCAACCAGAAACAGACATAATCCTGTGTTTAACCACAGGGTAAAGACACCAGGACTGGTGTGGGACTGTGTCCTCACCCAGGGCCAGAAACAAACACACACACACACACACACACTTACTCCCTCCAGTTACAGTTACAATAGTTCAGCCAACAGTCACACACACACACACACACAAAACAACAACCACACAGTGGATGCCTGGGGCGATTTTAAACTCTGGTGTCTTACTGATTACACTAAATATTCCATTAGGGAAAGATATTAGTGGATGAAGCTCAACATCCGAGGAGCGCTTACTTTGATATTTAATGTTCGGTGGCCGTGCGTCTGGCCTCTCCAGTTAAGCTTTGGCTGCGGGGCCACAGGGGTCCACCTGGGGCCGCCTTCCAGCTGCAGCCCCTCGATCTCATTCCGTCCTCCACATTGCTTCATGACAGAGTGACAGACTGCGTTAGCATTTTGAGGGTTTAGAAAATACAAGTTTCCAAACGGGCACCTTTGCTGTCACGTGATCAGCGATACCCGACTCCCACTACTCTGGGATGAGGATGATGAACTGAAGGTAGAGTTAGTCGTCTGACTAGGAATTGATCAGTATTTCATAAAGTATTTTACGATATTAACTAACTTGGTTTTATTTCTGTAAAACGAAAAAAAAGACAAGTAATGTAATAACGCCAACTTAGGTGGTAAGCCTAACGTACTAAAACACACACAATGGTTTTCAGCATGTAAAGTTCCACCAAGTGCAAAAAGAAGTTCACACACACACACACACACAGGTTTTCAGCATCTAAAGTTCCATCAAAGTAAAAGATAAAAGAAGTTCTTATTGTGTGTGAACTGTAAGGCTCAAACACACACACACACACACACACACACACACACACACACACACACACACAAAGTATAGGGGTTTACACACTTAAACAGGACATAAGCCGTAAAGACCAACCGCAGCCCCAGGCTCTTTGAAAAAACAGGTCAACCTCACCCCCACACACACACACACCTCCTCCTCCTCTTCCTCCCCCTCCCCCTCCCCGATGTGCCAAACCACCTGAAGCCACACCCCTTCAGGGTTCATACCTGCTTCACATGACGCCACGCAACTTTGACTGCCAGCGGGAAAAAAATAATAAAATACGGGCAGCACAGAGAAGGGAGGAGAGCACAAGTGCACACACGTCTCTTAATTGAACGTTGCAATAAAATGCAGCGATGGTAACGGGTTCTGGCTGCAGGGTTGACAGCTCAGGCCCAACAGCTCGAGACATTAACCACTGGGGGAAGAGTTCGGGACCAACAAGGGGAGGCTAAACACGCTGCCTGTTGCTACTTTAGCATATAAAATGACCGTACTGCAATAACTCAGTACCCCGTTTCACCACTAGGGCTAGTATCCCTCACACAGCTGAATACAAACGCCACTATGCGGCCTTACAGCCCTACGAGCGGAGCCGTCGGAGCTTTTCATTCCGACGTGTGTGTGTGTACCTGGTAACCCTGGAAGAAGCTGAGGATGTCCTTGACCCCGGTGTTGTAGGGCAGGCCCTGCATCCGGACCAGCGCTCCGTGTTGCGGCAGCACGGAAGAGCGCGGCGCGGGTGGGGTTGGGCCGCCGCCAACGAGCCCGGGGGGGCTGCGAAGTAGCCGACCGTGGAGGGAGAAACCGGGGGGCTGGAGAGAGAGAGAGATTCAGGAGATTCTATGCACAGTCACCTTTTCTTTCTTTCTTTCCTATATTTATATTTTATTCTCGTGTGTTTAGTTTATCGGTGCTACTGTGTCCACAAATTTCCCCTTGGGGATTAATAAAGTATGTTTCTATTCTATTCTTCTAGATTTGAGAAAAAGAGAAGTTAGAAAAGAGCAGAAGGCCCACGTGACGGAGCCGTTGGCCGGAGCGCTGACCTGGGGTAGTACGCCGTGTAGTTCATGTTCATGTTCATGTACATGTGCGGCTGGGGGGGGTAGTAGGCCAGAGTGTGAGCCGGGCTGTGCGTGAGGGTCTGGTGCGGTCTGGGAGCAGCCAGTAGGGGGGGCTGGTAGAGGGCCTCGGAGAGCATGGACGGCGGGGTGGGGAAGGCGGCGTAGGCCGTGGGGGGGGAGAGACCTGCAGGAAACAGACAGACACTCAGAGGGACTCCTTTACACATCGAGCTCGGAGCAGGCAGAGGCCTGCCGGTCGTAAAGGTGAGGACGAGGAAGTAAATGATTAGTTGCAGGGGGGGATTTCAACAGGCTACACACAAGCCAAGGGCCTCGTGTTACACCACAAATAAATACACACACACACACACACACGTGTGTCCTTCAGGATGTCAGACCTACAATGTAAACACTCAAATGCCAGTGTGGATGTGTTGACATACAAACAGACAGAAGGAGCGTGAGGCTGTGGTCGGCCTCGGTGTGCGTGCACACACACACACACACACACACACACACACACACACACACACACACACACACACACACACACACACACACACACACACACACACACACACACACACACACACACACACACACACACACACCCTTGTCAAGCGTTTACAGGTTGAAACTATATGCAAAAATAACATTCTAGTAAGTTAAAGGCTCCTTTCCCAGGAAACTATTAAACAGAGGAAAAGGTAAAGTTTTGTTTAACAATGACCCAATAAAAAGAAACATGACTGGCAATCCTAATCTAATCTCAAGCGCCAACGACCGATACGAGCCATAAACAGAACAAAGTACACACAGTTACATTCGGTCCGGACTCAACTGGCACCGGTGTTCATGTTCAAAGGACGGCGTCGTGACTAAAGATATCGAGGATATGAAAGAGGAGAAGTTTAACCGCTCAGTGACTGGAGGTCAGGGGCAGGACTCGGGTCTGAAATACGTCGGCTCTGGCTCAGCGTCCCAATAAAACATCCAAACACGTCACAGATAACCCGACACGACCTCGCTACACTCATCACGGCAATATGGGCTTATTATCAATATCTGTATTTAATACTGTATCCAAAACTGAACATATTAGCACCTTTCTTGGTCTCGTACCACCTTCTGTATATAGTGTGTTCTTGTATATATACTACCGTTCAAAAGTTTGGGGAAAGAAATGTCTTTATTTTTCAAAGAAAAGCATATTTTTTTAATGAAAATAACATTAAATTATTAAGAAATGCACTCTATACATTATTAACGTGGTAAATGACTATTCTAGGTTGAAACACCTAAAAATAAATAAATATCTACACGGTTGTATAGAGGCTCATCTCCAGTGTTCTAACAGCACATTGTGTTATCGCCTTAGAAGACTAGCGGAGGGGTAGAATATAAAAAAAAAAATTATGTGAGCACAGCTGAAAACAGTTATGCTGGTCAGAGAAGCTTTTCAACTGGCCTTCCTTTTGAGCTTGAAGTCTGAAGAACACAATTCATATTTAAAATAAAAATCATTATTTCTAACCTTGTCAATGTATTTCCTATATTTTCTATTCATTTTGCAATTCATATAAATAAAAGTGAGTTTTCATGGAAAACACTAAATTGTCTTGTTGGGTGACCCCAAACTTTTGAACGGTAGTGTATATATTGTATTTTACTTTGTCATTATAGTGTTATTTCTAAACTGGTGACTCAGAGCCCTGCACTACATCCCCAACGGGTCTGGACTGTTGGTCTCGGCACAAATGGCAAATAAAAACTCTAGTTAAATCTTGAAAATATTGCTTCAAAAAAGGAGCGCAGTGTTAATTTTGTGAGTAGTTCACTCACAGGGAAGCTTGCACGGCGGCGGAGAGAGGCCGCTGCGGTTCAGGGTTCCTCCCATCAGCACGATGCTCATCTCCTCCGTGGAGCACTGGAACACCTCCACGTAGCGGTCCTTCATCGTCTTCTTATGGCACTTCTGGGCCACCATGAACGACTTGTCGGGGGACCTCATTTGGATGAAAGCGTCGCCAGAAGGCCGACCCTGCAGAGACCACGAGGACAAGAAGACGGCAACAATATAACAATTCAAATTACATTTTTACTGCCCAACAATGCATTTGGCTGAAGGTTGGTGTAGTTTAGGGCGAAGCTAACAAGTTAAATTCTATATAAATCGGTCACAGCTTGAGATCTTAAATACCCTATGCTACACGACTCAATTGTTTTAGACTATAATGCTGTATTTATGTTGGGAAAGCAAATCATTCTAAAACAGTAAAGTAGGCTACTTTACTTTACACATACACATGTTGACAAATGGATTTGCAGGACTTTAAACCAAATTTCCATGACCAAATGTTTTGTGAAATCTCGGTGTATACGTGAAAAAATTAGAAAATGTAGTATTTAAACAAACAATGAGAATTCGAAAGCATACAGTATATAACCGTAAATGACACAAATGAATGAGACAATAGTTTAGATTACATTTTTTTAAATGCATGTCTTTTCCATTCCTTGAACTTCATGGCTTGGTTTATGCTCTGATATGTCAACTGTGATACCTTATATAGACAGGTGTGTGCCTTTCTCAATCATGTCATCAACTGAATTTAGCACAGGTGGACTCAAACATCTTAAGGATGATCAGTGGAAACAGGACGCACCTGAGCCAAGTGTCATGGCAAAGGCTGCGAAAACTTATGTCCATGTTATGTTTTCATTCTTTATTTTTAACAGATTTGCAAAAACAATTGCAAAAGAGAGTTTTCACTTTGTCATTATGAGTTGTTTTGTGTAGAATGTTGAGGAAAATAATGAATTCAATCCATTTTGGAATAAGGCTGTAACATAACAAAATGTGGAAAAAGTGAAGCGCTGCGAATACTTTCTGGATGCACTGTATATAACATAATATATATATATATATATATATATATATATATATATATATATATATATATATATATATAAATAATTTGAATATAACAAATTTCCATGAGTTTTCCAAAACTTTTGAGATTTTTCTTCCCCCATGGACCCATTTTCCAGGCCTGGAAATAACTAAATAATTATTGAAAAATTCCATGATTTTTCAAGGTCTTCCATGACCGGACGAACCCTGCAAGTTTTTCTTTCGTATCCATCACCTGTTGCTCTACTTATACGTCTGTCTCGTTATTTCAGATGAGGCGTTGACGGTTTTAGGCCTTGAGGGTGCCCCCCAGTCTGACCTGTTGGTTGAGGACCATGTGGACCCCGTGGGGTTTGATGTCCACGGTGTGCTCCCCCATGAACTCCAGGATGTCCTCGATGCCGGCGGTGTAGGGCAGGCCGCGCAGCCGGACGCAGTCGCGGGTGCTGCTCGCCGACGGAAGGTAGGGCGGCGTGGTGAGGACGGGGACGGGCATCATGGGCGAAGGGGGCAGCGTGGAGATCAGGGGGGCGGACATGTAGCGGTTCAGGACCTGGAAGAGGAGGTCGAAGAATCAAAAGTTATCACAGCCGCCGGGTCAACAGAAAACTTCACTGACAAGTTCTGCACGTGTAAAATAGACCCGACATTTAAAAAATCCAAAATGTACACAAATAATAAAAATAATCTGATATGAAAGACTTGTTATTTTCAACAATCTGACTTATTGGATTGACCGTTTCATTAAAACAATGTTTTCCCACTGTTTATGTTGTGATGATTCCATGTCGACTGGTATAACAAATACAAAAGGGAGTCTTTTATTTTTATTGATGACAAAAAAAAGTCCCCAAGATAGTAAAATATGTGCCAAATAAAAAACACATTCGACTGAAATAGAAAACAAAAGCCAAAAGATCTCATCTTCTTATTTTCAGTCTCAATGCTAATATATTAAAATAAATTACACAACAAACCTAAGTGTCAAAAGCAGCTAGAAACCACCTCCCATTACAGAAACGCCACTAAAAGGTATTCCTTAAATTATTTATTCCAGCGTATTTTCCCGGCGGAAGTCTTACGAGGGACATGTTTTTGGGGTTTTCCCCATTCTCATCATGTACCTGCTGCACTTCGGCCGCAGTACTCCGAAACAGCTCGATGTAACGCTTCCCCAGGATCTGCTTGTGCCTCTTCAGGGCGTTCTGCGCATACTCTTCGCAGGAGAAGAGGACGAAGGCGTCGCCGGTGGGCCGCCCGTCGGGGTACTTGACGAAGAGGAGGCCCTCGCTCCCGTCGGTCACCGGGCTCTCGGAGCCGAGGAAGGTCAGCACCTCCTGGGGCGCGGCGGTGAACGGCAACCCCCGCATCCGGATGATCACCTGGTTCTCCTTGGACAGGAACTGGGACACCTCATTAGACGTACCTGGGGGGGTCCGGAGGAGAGCGGCGGTCAAAACACCTGGCCGTCTTCAGGCCATCGCAGCTCATTGAAGCGTTCAATATTCCACGTCACTCACTAGAAGTGGCCGATATGGCTAAAATCATCCATCTGGCAGGGTTCGTACACATGTGGGCCGATGGATTCCCAGGACTTTTCCATGACTTTAAACCAAATGTCCATGACCAAACTGAAATCTCGGAATAAACATGAAAAATGTAGAACGTTGTGTGTATCGAGAGCGTACGCCGGCTTATATTTTGAGCGTCCATCTTTAAAAAAAACGTATTAATCATTTCAAACTCGGTGTAAATGATGTGATTATAAACACATTTCCATGACTTTTCCAGCACTTTTATGATTTAAGTTTTTTCCATGACTTTTCCAGGCCTGGAAATGACCATTTTAAAATTCCATGACTTTTCCAGGTTTTCCCTGACCGTAAGAACCCTGATCTGGGCGCATCTTATTTTATACTGCGATACACGCCATGATTGGATAAGTACATTCGAATTGAAACGAGACAGAATCTAAAAAGCAAAATGCTGACGTCAGCATGCATCAATTTCAACGGTCAGTCCATCCATTAGTTGTTGAGATCTTCGTTTGAAACTAAGAGATTGATTCACAAACCAGCGAAATCAAAAGCTGCAGCGAGATTATGCGCAAAATGGCCGATTTGCTACCAAACAGAGTCTAAACGGCGTGTTCAATGTTGTGAAACTTGCAAAACATGAAGAGGATACGTTCACTTCTATGAACAAGCAAACAGGGATAAAGAAAGAAGAGGAGAAGAAGTCTGCGTTTTGTCATGTGTTAAACCAACTGGACTCGGGTCACACAAATGTAAACGGACATTATGTTTGCCCAAACTTTCCGTCAAGTGTTGCTTCATGTTCAAAAAAACGCTTCTTAACAATTAAAATACACAGTAGATGAAACAACTTAAACTCCATGTTAAGACATTAAGAGTCATTTGATGAGCAACCGAATTATTGATTTATCATCCAGTGATTAGGCTAAAAAACGTTTTTGGATATATAGTTGAGGGCTCATGGTTTGTTTATTACTGCATTAATACAGAGGAATAACTGGTAAACTGAACAGCTAGAATATACATCTAGATTTTAAAAATTATTATTAAAGATTATTTTCTCCAGCCCCTATTTATTGTATTTCATTGTAAACGGTTGAATTAAAACGGCTACAATAACTAAACGCAGTCATCCAAAGCGGCGCCGGTGTTGCCCGACACACTGCATGTTTTGGATTACATTCCCACGTACAAGTTTACTGCCTCATTGTCTTTGGATCAATGCAGCCGTCTCGTCTGCTTAAAGTCCAAAGTGCGGTCGATCTATACCGAGTCCACGGGCGCACTGGAAGTTATCTGCTCTCCTCGGTGACCGAGTCTTTGTCCGCTATCTACCGGCGGCGGCCGCTCCGTGCTCCACGGACCCCGGGCCCGGCCTTTGTCTCTTCACACCCCCTTTGTGTCGACACCGAGCACCGAGCGGCAGCCGTCTCACCCTCAGGGAGGGGGGTGGGGGGGGGTGGGGGGGGCTGAACAGGTGAGCCGCTGTTCGCCCCGACAGTGAAACGTCTCTCTCCCACAGGCCTACCTAAAAGCTGGGCAGGGGATGAGGAAGTGAGGAAGGGATGAGGGGCAGTGGGGGGGGGGGGGGGGGGGCTCCTCACAAAGACTCTTTCATTAGTCCGACATAAGCTGCTGTAGAGTCACTGGGATGAGTCAATGACTCAGAAGGTAGAGAGAGGTAGAGATAGGAAGAGAGAAAGAGAGGTAGAGAAAGATAGAGAGAGGTAGAGAAAGATAGAGAGAGAGAAAGATAGAGAGAGAGGTAGAGAAAGATAGAGAGAGAGGTAGAGAAAGATAGAGAGAGAGAGAGAGAGAGAGAGAGAGAGAGAGGTAGAGGGGAAGAGAGGGCGAGAGAGGTAGAGGGGGAGAGAGAGGGAGAGAGAGAGAGCTCCTGTTTTAGTCAGCTGCTCTTTTACGGATGTTTTACTTTTTTCCTCAAAGAAGCGGGAAAGCCATGAAATAAAAAAAGTGAACGTCGCTCCAACAGAGAGCCGATCACCACGAGTCCTCGTGAGAGAGAAAAGAGAGAGAAGAAAGGAAAAAAAAAGATCTGAAATCTGACCTCCAGCTATCTTGAGGAATTCCTCTCCGGTGGCCTTGTAGACCTATAAAGACAAGAGGAGCGTGATGTAATCGTCATTGAGTTTAGAAGACATTCTACAGACTCGCATCAACTACCTCAGAGCCTCAAAAGACGAGTCTAGGCACATACATTTTTTTTTAAACACCCAAAAACGTTTAACGCCACGGAGGTTAACGGCGGCGCTCACCTCGATGTAGCGGCTGCCCATGTGGTGCTTGTGGCGCTCCAGGGCCAGGTCCCGGTGCTCGACGCTGACGAACCGGACCAGGGCCTCGCCGTTCCTCCGGCCTTGAGCGTTAAGACAGAGCGCCACGCCACCCCTGACACACAGACACACACATACGCTCACGATTAGGGACGTGGTTAATGATGGAACCTCAGACTAGAGCTCCCTGAAGCTTTTATTTTGTAGGACTCTAACAAACGGGTATATAATACATAAACTGAATACATACAATTTCTATAGCGCTTTTCATAGTACTCAAAGACGCTTATGATGTATATACGACGTATATTATTCAATTAATTTGATCTAGAATTCAAGTATATTTTATTTCATATTTGATTTAGTGTCATATTTTAGCTAATAAAAAGGTTAAAGCAGCTCTAATCATGTAAATCATGTTCTAATATATCCCACATTGAGGTGTTATGATAGCCAAAAATGATAAGAGCATTTAAACTAATGACATCAGCGTTTACATATCATCTTGGAGGGTCTCATTTGACTTTTAAAACAGTACTTTATAAGGAGCTGAAAACAATTTGCCAAATCTGCCCCCCGACCGAACAGGTTGAAAGCTCCAAAAATCACGTGGAAATGTTTTGCTGCGGCAGAAGTCTGAATAAACGTTATAATTAATATAATAAAATAATATTCACCAAAACCTCCAGGCACAAAAACAGTTTCTTCCCCCTCGCCGTCTCACTACTAAACAATAACTCCCTGTAGCATATATACATATATATTTATATATTCATCACTGCACTTCCTGCACTCCTGCTTAACAGCTACTGTACATAGCCACTCCACATTGTATATACTTTAAGTCACTTTCTAAAAAAAGAAAACCTCTTAAACCGTTGGAACTGTTTGTTTTGTACTGCACTGTTTTTGTTGTTGTGCGGTTGTGGGTTGTGTCTTGTTTTTGTCTTGTAATGTACAATTTGTGTATGAGTCACTTTACCAAGAAAAAAATCCTTGTTTGTGCAAACCTACTTGGCAAATAAAACCGATTCTGATGATAAAGTGTAACGGGGCTGAGGTTGAACGTACTTGGCGATACTGAGGCCTTTGAAGAAGCGAGCGATGTCCTGGTCAGAGGACTGCCACGGGAGCCCTCGCGCCCGGATCACCGTCTCACTGTCCACCGGCTCCGTCTTGCTGCTGACGGACAGAAACACAACATTAACGACCACACTGAGCATAGAGGAGGAGGAGGAGGAGGAGGAGGAGGAGGAGGAGGAGAGGAAGCCAAAGAAGAAGAAGAAGAAGAAGAAGAAGCTGTATGAGAAGAAGAAGAAGAAGAAGAAGAAGAAGAAGAAGAAGAAGAAGAAGAAGAAGAAGAAGTAGTATGAGAAGAAGAAGTTGTATGAGAAGAAGAAGAAGTTGTATGAGAAGAAGAAGAAGTTGTATGAGAAGAAGTATGAGAAGAAGAAGTTGTATGAGAAGAAGAAGAAGTTGTATGAGAAGAAGAAGAAGTTGTATGAGAAGAAGTTGTATGAGAAGAAGAAGAAGTTGTATGAGAAGAAGAAGTTGTATGAGAAGAAGAAGAAGATGAAAAAGAAGAAGGAGAGGAAGCCAAAGAAGCAGAAGTTGTATGAGAAAAAGTATGAGAAGAAGAAGAAATCTGTTGAAAGCTGGTCAGCGCTGTACTCAAAATGATGGTTGTATTACATACTTTTAATAGTATACATTACTTACTTTTAATGTTTTTTATTACTTACTTTTAAAGTTTTTTATTACTTACTTTAAATAGTTTGTATAACTTACTTTTAAAGTTTTTTATTACTTACTTTAAATAGTTTGTATAACTTACTTTTAAAGTTTTTTATTACTTTTAATGTGCTGTACTGTAGCTTCACATTGTGTGTATGTTGTTCTTCTTACCACATATACTGTACTGTTTGTTATTGTTTTATATTTGCTATTGTTTTATGTTTATTATGGTCTGTCAACGGACTAAATATGCTAATAAGCTGTGTCGCTACAATCTGGTCCAGTGCATCAAATGGCGACATTCATGTTTTAACTGAACACGATCCCTTTTAAATAAAGATATTAAAAATAATAATAATAATAGAAAGATCCCTACAGACATACTACAGCTTCTAGAAAAAGCTCTGTGACTTTTGCTCCATTTCAACAGATCGTGTCCAGGAGGCGACTCGCAGTAAGTGCTCCGCACAGAAACGCGCTCCTGTGATTAAATGTCAGGGGGTTGTCACGGCGACGGGGTTTTCGAGCGCCTTAAGAGCAGCAGGATTTGGTGTTCTGCTACCAGATAGCCGGGTAAGCACTTGATGGCAAAGTTGGACAGCTTTAAAGACACACTTGTGGTTTCCCCTGTTGCTGTAATCAATGCCAAAGGGCCCCGAGGTCTGGAGGCCGGGGGCCGGGAACAGAGAGCGAGATACACGGCGCCCGGCGGAACGGCTCATACGTACCATGTGCCGGAGTCAAACTTGTACTTCACGGTTTCAACGCAGGAGAACTTGTGGTCTGCAATAAAATGAAATAAAAAAGGTGTAAGATCAGGGTTCTTACACATTTTAACTGATGGATTTCCATGACTTTTCATCAAATTTCCATGACCAAACTGAAATCTCGGTAAAAACGAACAATTTTGAGAATTTTGCGTGTTGATCGCGTACGCCGGCTTATATTCTGAGCGTCTTTCTATATTAAAAAAATAAATAAAATAAAAAATAATAATCACATTCATTATTTCAACCTCGGCCTGAATGAACACGCGAGTGTAACAAATTTCCATGACTTTTCCAGAACTTTAACGATTTAAGTTTTTTCCATGACTTTTTCAGGCCTGGAAATGACCATTTTAAAATTCCATGACTTTTCCAGGTTTTCCATGACCGTACGAACCCTGTAAGATCGAGTGCACGCAAGTAGATTATCTCCTTCCTGCCGTGAACAGGTTCACCCGGCCGAGCGGCGAGCGCGGTGTGTGCCTTCCTGTTCCTCGTCACACCCAAAGACGTACACGGCTGTTATTACCGGGTAGAGCCAGAGGCAACAGCCACCAGACAAGATGCCCGACGGTTGATTTGTATGAGCGGCAACATATCTGGAGTCAGCTTGCATCTCAGAAGTAGTTTCAGGGTTCTTACACATTTTAACCAATGGATTTCCATGACTTTTAACCAAATTTCCATGACTAAACTGAAATCTCGGTGGGTACATGAACATTGAGAGCGTATGCCGGCTTATATTTTGAGCGACTTTCTTTAAAAAACATTAATTATTTCAAACTTGGCGTAAATGAACAAGTGATAACACATTTCCATGACTTTTCCCAAATTTTTATGATTCAAGTTTTTTCCATGACTTTTCCAGGCCTGGAAATGACCATTTTGATATTCCATGACTTTTCCATGACCGTACGAAACCTGTAGTATTGAATTCTGACATTTGGGCCTTTCTGGGTGGTTAACTAGCAACAGGGTTCGTACACATGTTGACCAGCGGAATTCCAGGACTTTTCCAGGACTTTAAACCAAATTTCCATGACCAAACTGAAATCTCGGTGTGTACATGAAAACTTTTTGAAAATGTAGTATTGAAACAATGAGAATAATAACGCATATAATATACCTTAAATGAAACAAAAGAATGAGAGACAATAGTTTGATTAAAAGCATAAACATTACTCTACATGTTTATTCTTAGAAACACTTTTATAAATGTGTATTCTTTTAATCAAACTATCATCCTTTATGTGCAAATCCACCTGTTTGGATTTGGCGTACGCCGGCTTATAATTTGAGTCTTTCTTTCTAAAACATATGAATTATTTTATGTAAATGAACACGTTTCCATGACTTTTCCAAAACTTTTGTGATTTAAGTTTTTTTCCATAACTTTTCCAAGCCTGGAAATTACCATTTTAAAATTCCAGGTTTTCCATGACCTTACGAACCCTGTAGCAATAATACAATAGAGATATTCTTCTACACACAACTAGCACATCCTCAAGTTAATTAAATTCAATTCAGAGGGCTTTACCCTCTGGTTAAGGGTTCTCTGGGTTATTTTAGTCTCTGTGCAACAACAAAACAAAGGTAAGAAAGGTAGTGTGTAATACAAAGACTTCCATTTTGCAGTTGCAGTGCTTATTTTATAAAAAACAAAGTCACCACGTGCAAAGAGTGCACGCCACTTCTTCGGTGGTCATATCTTTGCTTCTTCAGGAAGAGTCATTTCAGAACTGAGGATCATGTCAGGTACAAAGCGTGGCGGTGTGCTTACTGTAGGGCTCGGCCAGGATCTGGAGCGTCAGCTGCACCATGGTGCTCACCTCCATCTCCCCCATCGGCTGCTCCGACACGGGAGGAAGACCGACATCTACACAGAGTTAAGGACACTGACCCCTTGAAGAGGACCGTTATTTATTTTTTACTTTGCCGACGCGTCATGCTGCAACGATTCTGTCCCTCCTTATGTCGGTAAATCTAAATCTGCAAAGAAACGGCTATAAACTCTGTAAATACAATTCTGCTTCATTAACACTATCCGGACACACACAATACAAGTCAAGACTTGACTTGTAATGTAATATATATATATATACAAAATGTATATATATATAAAATGTATATATATATAAATAAATGATATATATATATATAAATATATCACACATATATATATTTATATATACACACACATACATATATAATAAAATGTATATATATTTATATATAAATGATATATATAGATATATGATAAATTATATATATATATTTATATACACACACATATAATAAAATGTATATATATATATTTATATGATTAAAAAAAATATTTATATGATAGATAGATATATATTTATATGATAGAGATATATATATATATATATATATATATATATATATATATATATATATATATATATATATATATGATGTATTTACGACATAGAGCATCACTAAAATGTGACTAACAGTTGAGGATACATTCCAACATGGTGGCGAGTGTGAGCTTCTCCACGGGGCTGGAGCTGGGGCAACATTTGTGAAACTCCTTGTTCACGTCCACAAATGAGAAGAAACATTCAGGAAGGACGAGATTCTAAAAGAAAAAAAAAGGACGAGAAGAAAAGGAGAAAGCATTCAGTTTGACGTTGAGACACAAGCCAACAAAGATGAAAGAGATAGACTTTGGAAGAAAAACGTACGCACAAGCCGACACTATCTGGTGTCAGCGTCATAACCAGGAAACCCCAAAAAGAAGGACGAGCTCATTCAAAAGAAATGCATTACTTCTTAATGAGAGTCTAATCCTCCCCTTACAGCACTTAAATACAGGACATACATTATTTTAAAGTACTAGTTATGTTAAAGGTTTCCACGTGAGACACTATAATTTAACTTGAGCCACGAGTGGAGGAAGACTTCTGATTTATTTAGAGGGATTACTGGTATTCTCAGGCAGAGAATGACGTGCAAAGAAATAATAACACAAAAGTAGCGACAGCCGTACGAGCCGTTACCTTTTTGGAGGCTTCGGGGTGGAGCGCCTGTCGGATGACGAGGGGACTGTCGACGCAGAGCGTGAAGGAGCTTCTGCCGAGGCATTTCACCTCCGATGACACCGACTGCTGGAACTGCACAAGGAACGGAGAGAAGGAGAGAGGAAGAGAAGAAGAGGAGGAACATTAACACGTGGATTTAAAAATCAGAAGAATACGTAGAAAGGCGGGACACCCATTATTAAATCTGAACGCTTTCTTTTGGATTATGTTACTCTTTTTTAAATGACTGATGGATTATTTATGGTCACTCACACACACACACACACACACACACTTCGGTCGCATGAGGTACGCGGCCCGTCCGACGGGTTTGAGTGTTTTCCTCGTGAAGGAGGGAGCAGACAAAGGAGAGGAATGATCAGCTCACCAATCAGCATCTCAGTTTCCTCTCAGCTCAACCAGACGAGAGGAAAAACAACCCAGACGAGTTCAACCTGCCCGTCTCCATTTGACATCGACTCTTTACGGGTCCCGAATACCAGAAACTCCCACATATGTACGCGTTTATTTATAACTGCCATGTTCAATAAGCCGTCAACGCCCATCCACATCAGATTCAGGATTTTAAATGACGAAGCAGCCAAGTTAACAACAACAATGCTGTTTTAAGTTATTTGAAGAGGGGGTGGGGCCCATAGAAAAGGAGGCTGCAGCGTCACATCCCAGAGAGATGCTTTGCATCATTTCTGATGGCGCATAGCGACTGGCTGACTAGTTCTTTATCTCAGTTCCTCCTTTGTTCTCGTCACCCGTCCCGGAGAAGAATTAGCCCGGCGAGAACCCGATGGCCGACTTGTTTCACACGGCCACTGGCTAAGCGCTGATCCCCAGACAGTGACAAAGCATTACAGGTGCGTGCCGAGGCACGCTGCCTCGCAGCCGGAGACCAACGCGGCGCCGCTTGGCGCGCCAAGCAACCGCCGACAAGGGAACAAGTGCTGCTGGGTTGGGTTACGCTCGTTCACGGGCCCCCTGAAAACGGCGAGCGATTAATCACGCCGATGACTCTTTCAGGTTTCTTTACAGACCCCCGGAAAAAAAAAAGATCACCGGTCACTTCACTAATAGAAAAAGATCCTGATGAACCCTCAAGTTTCTCATGCATTGTGTAACTTCTGCTCACTGTTGTGCAATATGGAGTCAAATTCAAATTCAGTCGATGCTTCTGCAGTTTTCTGGGTGGACAAAAAAAAAGGAAAATTAAAGCAAGATGCTAATTTAATTTCCAAAAGTTCTGCTGTTGCTCAGTTCAGAAGGAAAGCAGCAACACGAGCAGATGAGGCACCAGAAAGTTCTGCAGCGGGGGTTTGGATGGCGATGGCGAGTGTTGCCACGGGAAACGCCCTCCAGACGCCACCAAACATCATTGCATGGATACGCGGTGGTGTTTGAACATTTAAAAAAGTACTAAAGTCCTTGTTGTAGCAGGAAGCACACGTCCTACAATAACACACGTTTCAGATGGGGCTATAATGCTGCCGTGGCGACCCGGATCTGGAACCGGAGTTATGGATCGACGTGACCGCCATGAGTAAACAACATGGATATCTGGATGACAGATTGGCTTCTGTATTATGATACGTGAGAATAGGCACATTTTTTAATACGGATACAGCCCTTTATTAAGTCTCACACCCATTCCAGGTGCTTTAATTATCAAACTCATAATTAACTTTTGGCAAAAACAAATCTAGCTGCCAAATCTAGTCCAATTAGGATTTTATACTGACGGTGTCGCCACATTTGACCACAGTACCAACAGCCGCCTCAGAGCACACCTCGTATTAAAGCCTTTGCAGCGATGTCGTTTTAATAGTCAAAGCAGAGGGGAAACAATAAAGGGAAAAAGGAAACAATTAAGGAAATTAAGGTCCTTAAATTTGAATTCCATTGAATGTGCATACATTTTCTTTTTCTTCTGAGTAAGTTGTTGCACCTCATGGTCACAAAAGCAATAAAACAAATCCAGTATTTTCTTTCATCCACCAGCTGAAATGTTCATTGTTCCAATTCTACATTGCGATGCTCCGCTGTTGCGTGGATTAAGCGGCACATTTTAACCACAGACGCGTTTAATGTCGACGGTGACAACGGGGCCGATGTTTGCTCACGGCCGAGTCGCAGCTCCGCCTCGGCCGACGACTAAAGCCGGATTACCGAGATAAAGAAAATGTTTTAGATGACGTCGCGGCACGCCCACGCCTTTTGGCCGCTGCGTCTAAACCGGTGAGGATTGAGCAAACAAGATGAACAGAAGATACAATCTCACAGTAACTAGATGTTAGGTAAAGACAACACGCCATTGAGCAGACGCTTTTATCCAAAGCGACTTACAATAAGTGCATCAACCTAGAGTACAAACTAAGAACAACAAGAATACAGAGAGTAACATTTCCTCAACATAGTCAAACTACAAAAGTACCATAATAAGAGATGTTCAAGAGCCACTGAAGTGCTAATCTGGGTTGTAATCCAGATATAGTCGGAAAAGGTGTGTTTTCAGTTTCCGGCGGAAGCTGTAGAGGCTTTAAACCAGATGTCCATGACCAAACTGAAATCTCGGTATAAACATGAAACGTTTAGAGAATGTTGCGTATAGAGAGCGTACGCCGGATTATATTTTGAGCGTCTTTCTTTAAAAAAAAAAAAACATTAATTATTTCAAACTCGGCGTAAATGAACACGTGATTATAACACATTGCCATGACTTTTCCAAAACTTTTATGATTTAAGTTTTTTCCATGACTTTTCCAGGCCTGGAAATTACAGTTTAAAAAAAATTCCATGACTTTTCCAGGTTTTCCACGACCGTACGGACCCTGAGAAAAGGTCGGCTACATTAGTAAGTAAAAGGCAAGCGATCCACTTTTCCTCCAGGATTTTCTGTTATTGATTCTTTGGAAAAACGTGCCAAAACACACCGAGCCGCTCTACCTAAACACATAATAGGTGAACAAATAAGGATTGTAGTCCTATGATATAATCGTCGTCATCCTGCCTCAATGGCATGTTGACTGTCAGAAACTAGCTGACAATTTGAACATATCACACTTCACGTATGAGAATGTCATCCAACGAGAAACGGAAGAAAAACTCATTTATTTGAGTTCAATGCAAAAATCTGCACCCGTTTTCTGTTTTCAATATTTTAACACACACACACACACACACACACACACACACACACACACACACACACACACACACACACACACACACACACACACACACACACACACACACACACACACACACACACACACACACACACACACACACACACACACACACACACACACACACACACACACACACACACACACACACACACACACACACACGTTGGTCTGGCTGTAGCCTCTGAAGAGCTTCTCCACATGTGAGGGGGAGGACGTGGCCTTTGAACGCGCTCCTATCACAGTTTGCTCTGCAGTGCAGACTGTTTGCATGCAGGAGGCGAGGTGGGGTGGAGGAGGCTGAAGCAAATTCCGATAAGAGCAGCAGGGAGTGTCGGGCGGTCCCTGTGGAAGCCGTTTAAGGCACCTAAAGTCAACACACACACACACACACACACACACACACACACACTGACACACACTGCCTACAGCACATATCACCACAATAAAATGTTGCATGTCGCTCAGAATACTTCCTAATTGTGCAAAGATCAACGCAGATAAATGACAATACTTTGTTCTCGTGTGGGAACGTAAACAGTCGTCGTAGCAACTAGAGGTCAAATCATTAATCGGGTCGGCCGATCAATCGGCGTCACGTTTTTTAAATGAACTATCGCTATTAGCCGAACAGGCACCGTTTAACTAAGAGGGTCCAAACACACCATGGGGGCAACTACTGAAAATATCTGTGGTTGCTGTCAACTCCTAATAATGATAATAATAAAAAAACAGTCAGATTTTTTTTAATTGTGTTTTCAATGTGAATTATTTAGAAAGTTTGAGATCTGTGATTAGGGTTAGAGGATAAGAGGAACAGCTGGTTGTCCTTTTCCTGATCTCCAAACATCAAACCTCCTCCAAGAACTTCCTTTCCGTTTATAAATTGGCATTAAGATAGAGTTCGGTCTCGTGTTTCTTTGGACCCACCCGTACATTAATGACATCATCGTGACTCAAGAGTTCATCTTCATCAGAGTCAGCGGTCTGCTCGTCATCTTCAAGCGGCTTTCTGCCGTCGTTGTGAAATCCAGCTCACGTGAATCCCTCTCAGATGCGATTCATCGTGTTTTCCACGTCACAATAAAGTCACGTTGGGCAAGTCCCAAACCCGTATCTTAAAATGATCTTGAAGCCAGTTGTCAGTTTGTCCAACTGATATCTACAACAGTTGAAAACCAATACCACAACAACAACAACAACAACAACACATGAAGCTCCCTGCAGGCTGCGACATGCTGTCAGTGTTCATGACTGAAGTCTGAACTGTCAGCAGCAGCTAAACCATCAGCTGAACTGCAGGCGTCACACACACACACACACACACACACACACACACCATAATGCATCACAGCTATAGTCATGAAGACAAGTACCAGCACATGTCCTATAATCATCCAACACATCGATACGTTCCCACAGCGCTCCGATACATGTGATTCAGTGTTATAGATTTTCTTGTATTTATTATTGGCTGTAGTCACATTCAGATTCAGACACATTAGATTATATGTGTTTTACTCAGTGGAGGTTTGAACCGCTGATCCCGACAGTAAACACTGACATTGAAATTGTGTTAAAAAGTTATCAAAAATCATTAATTTTCTTACAATAAGGGATATTGATGTTCTTTATCTGGTTCCATGCACTGGAACTAAAGGATGTATGAACAACAAATACATGTTTATTAACCTCAATACAATAAAAGTGTTTGGAGCTTCTGCTATTAGGACATTAAAGTGAAGTGTCTGATCTTTACGGGATTGTAAACTTGAGCTGGGAGGGAATGGTGACTGAACGTGGCTCAACATGGACATTGGTAAAAGTTGCTCTTGCTCAGCAATTCCTAAATCTTCAGTGGACACACACACACGTTTAAATTGTATTGTGGATCCATTCGAGAAAGGAAAAAAGCTTCAGACGAAATGTCAGTAGGACAAGTGACCAACGGATTAAAGGATTTAAGTGTGTAACAGAACTCGAGAAAAGTAATATTGAGCAATCAAAATAAATTTCAACGTAATCTCTTTAACCATTTCACTCTTAATAAATCGTTCAGCAAATAAAACCAACAGATGACCTTGATGACGGGTCAATGTGACAAGCCCCACCAATAAGAGGCTCCAAGTTACAGTGGGCTAAGAAAACACACCCTTCTAGAAAACTCTTTAAAAATGTAAATGTACTTCTGACTCAACAAAGAAAACATTTACCTTATAACGACTAAACATCGAGAGAAAGTAGCCGACGACTTAACAAAAAGGTACGACCACAACTGATTGCGTGGTTAATATTTGAAGCTTCGGCACACAGAACGAGCTGCAGCTGAAGTGTGAACGGGTCCGTGGGAGGAATAAAATGCCTCCGACACTCGGACCAAACTCCAGATTAAATGCAGCGCGTGTTCGGCGTAAGGCGACGCGGCGAGAGTCGTAACCCCGGCAGCATCGCTGCAAAATAGCCCCAGAAAGAATTTAAAAGGAAAACAAAGAGATTTCGCAGTCAACCCGCTTGTGTACGCGAGGTATTGTGACCACAGAGGCGCTACCGGCAGCCCAAACACTCGAGTCCTGCAGCGATGACATTTAGAGGGATGGGAAAGGTGCCACCAGCAGAAACACAAACAAACACTCTGGAGCAGGTGATTGAAAAACATGTTTGGCAACACTTGTGTTGAAACACACCTCCGAATAAAAAGAAGGGAGGAACCAAAAAGCAAATAGGGCCACGAGAAGGATGAAGCTTAAGAGCTGAAAAGCCTGCCCTCCCGTCTGTCCTGCAGCCTAAAACAGAGGTGCGGTCGCAGGTAAACATTCCGCCTTCCAGATGTCTGCAGCGTGCATCAGGCCCCAAAACAAGACGAGACCTGCGACTCCTCCTTATCTGCAGATGCCCCGGGCTCTGCCCATCCCCCCCTCCCCCCCCCCCCCTATTAGCTCCTGCAAACTGTCAGCAGAGTTCGACTGTCAGAGCCAAACCGTTGAACCAATGACATCCCTCAACCAGGTGGAGGACCATTTTTCTAAAAAGGGCACCAGGGGAATTTGACACGCCTCACATTAACGCACAGCTCAAAACACAAAGTGGGGCTTGACACGTCTCATCTCGCTCTGGGCATTAACCGTCAGGAGGAACGATATTTTATTAACCTCTGAATTCCTCTCGCCATGTCACTGAGGGATTTTTTTAAAGCTGTGATTTTCATGCTGTATGAATTCAGTACACCAGTTAGAGTTTGTTAACATGATGTACGGCCTTGCAGCGCCCGTGTCAGGGTGGCTGGTTCAACGCCAGAGATGAACTGAGGACTGCTGGAGAGATGGCGGGTGACATCCCGAGTAGGGCCTGACGATACGGCCGAAATCCTCTAGTCCGATTTTATATCTCGATAACTAGGATATATAAATATACATCACGATATGGCCTTTTTTCCTAATCCAATAAATACAAATAAATGGTGTGCATATAAAATAAACACGTGGTTTTGTATATTATTGACGAATGAACATTTTATTTAATCAAGCATGCACTTCAGTGCATTATAAATCAGATTGTATGAAGATAATGTGAGTTTTATCGCTTTTTATTATCAATTAAGTCGACAAACTGCATCAGGATGCAATTCCATTGCAATAAACTGAATTATTGCCCAGTACTACACCTGGGTTACCTGCCGAGGGGCCCTTAAGCAAGGCGCCAGACTATTGCCGCCCCATCTCGCTCGTCTCTCCACAACAATAACGCAGCTCTACAGGTGTGTGATTATGTGTGACAATAGATTGAAGAGGTGATGATGGAGTACACCTCCCCTATGGAGAAATGCACCTATGGTCGCCCCGGGGGAGACTCACCTGCTGCAGCACCTTGTCCAGGGGCTCAGCCTCCGCCAGGTCTTCCGCAGTCAGCCCGGTGTCCTCTTTGCACTCGTCCGTCAGCTCCAACGTTTCCGGCTTCACGAGACATCTGTGAAGCTTCCCGGCCTGCGGTTCAGCGGTTCAACGGCGCAAGAGAGCAGCGTGAAACACGTTTTTGAATTTTTTTTTTTAACCAAAAAAGGCAAAAAGTAGAAACTCATACACCCCACATTCAGGAAAATAAACTCTTTACGAAAAAGAAAAGACAAAAAAAGACAAATGTAGTTGCAAAAATAAATAAAAAGTGCACTTAATTGACAAAGCGGTGTTTATATATCAAGAAGCTGACAGGCCAAACCAAAACGGTGTTGTTGTTTTTTTTAAATAAACATTTAAAAAAGTCCTCGCCTACTCGTTACATTTTAATTATTTTCTTGCCGCACACCTGTGAAGAAAGGTGAGCTAACGAGGCGGCGGGACGGCGCTTTGAAGCCGCGGCGAGCTCGCGGGAGAGAGGCGCGAGGCAGCCGCGGAGGGTTTCAGGGGGAACACCATGTTGGTTTGGATGTCAAAATAACTGGTCCACTACAGGTGGACACTAGGTCACACACACACGCACTCTCACACACACACTCTGGATACACACGAAACCGTAACAACGAACGAACGGGTCAGAAAGGTCCGTACCTTTTTCTCATGTAGATCCACAATTTGCCACACCAAGAGAATTATTTCCCTCTCATCCGAACCCAGTTTACCCCCATTTGCACCAGCTGTTGCCCCAAAGAACACCACCAGAGTATCACTGTGCGAAGCCATCAGGGACCACAAGGGTATAAAAAAAAACTACAATTAAAGCACAGATTAAAATAAAAACACGAGGAGGGGGAGGGGGGGTTCACCTTTTTCCAAGTGATAAGAAGAGCGAGCAAAAAGGGGTCTCGAGAGCTCAATTGAGGTAAAAACGGAGAGAGGAAAAAGGTGGGAGATTATTTTCAGAGGGAGCCGCGAAAGAGTTTGCGGTCAGAGACTCTACCTGTTGAAGTACTTGAGTGTGTTCTATCCAGAGATACTGGTTTAACTGGTAAAGAAGGGTGGAAATCCGTGTTTCTTTTCACACGAACTCCATAACAAGCCCTGGAGTTTTTTTTTTCTTCCTCTCCTTTCTATTTTTTTTCCCTTTGAGTTTACCTGTGTGGCTCGTCCTGTGCGCGAGGGAGCTCAACGGGCCGCTTCTATTGGCTGGTTCGGAAAGGTGAGGGTGGGAGGCTGCGGCGAGTGCTGCAATCTCATTGGTCGGAGCTCTTGGAACCGGAAGTAGTCGAACAGAACTGGGCGGTGACGCGGAGCCTCCATGAGGCAGCCGAGCGATGACTCCCCGCGAGAGGGGAAAGTAAATGAGCCGAACTCCCGAAGCAAAACACCTGCTGACACACGGAGACTAGAGAAACAAAGTGTTTCAAAAGGTTGGATTAGTAAAGTGTTGTACTTCTTATTATCATGTGTTCAAATAGGCTTAACACATGTGAGCTCGATTAAATAGTCTGAAACTTAAAAAAAAAAATATATATATATACTTTACATGTCATTTAGCATTTATTGTAAGTCGCTTTTATCCAAAGCGACGTACAATAAGTGCATCAACCTAGAGTACACACTCTGAACAACAAGATTCTACAGAATGCAGAATTATTTATATATATATATATATTATATCATATCATATCATACTATGTTTTTATCCCAAAATATGTTATTTTTATAACTGTTATAAAAAATAACATATTTTGTGATAATAAACATATATATATATATATATATGTACATACTTTTTATTTAAATGTGTGTGTGTTTGTACTATTTTGTATCCCCCCCGCCAGCATCAGTGTTGTATTGCAACTTAGCTGCATTAAACATTAAAACTAACATAAACTCTGTCTTAACATCAGGGCACTAATAACACTAATACAACCTGGAGTTTTGATTGACTTCACAGGTTCTTACTGGCCTGGTCCTTGGCCTGGTTCCCAGAATGCAATGTTTTGTTCCTCCTGACACTCCCATCTCTGCTCACTGTGGGCCAGTAGACCGTCGTGGTGAATGCGAGGCTTCTCGCCTCATTGCCTCCTTTCACTCATTTAAATCCACCCAAAATCCTCAGAGTAATTCTCAATGTCTCCATCGTCAAGTGAAATGATTATTTATATCAGTTTGATTAGTTTAATATTTTAGCTAAAATCCTGGACAGGTAATGATATTCCTCCACCACAAGACATGTCTCCATGGCATCGAAGTATAGGCGCGCTGATGCATGCCTAAAGTACATGTTAAGTCTTCGTTCCAGCAGTAACTGATAAAGAAAAGGTCATACAATTGTGAAGGCATTGAGTAGAACCCAAGACAGTATAGCAAAAAAATAACAAAAATAATAAGTCTCAGTGGCCTTTAGGTTTAACCAGGATTCAACGCTCAGTCGTTCCTTTTGGCAGGTCCCATCTGTGATTATAGTTATTAAAAAAAATTAAGTTATTACAAAAGTATGCAAAGGCAGGTTTCAAAAAGCAAAAAGGGAATACATAGTTTGTTAAGAGGCAACACATCACATCATTTAAAGAAACTTCCATCGCTGTCCTGCAGCTATTTGTCTTTTTGTACCACTAGAGGGCGCCAAACACATGT